>JBAMAX010000434.1:0-49718 GCA_037043745.1 Chymomyza amoena
GTTTTGCCATCCAAAATGGCTTCAAATGTGTAAGTTGCCACACATTTATTTTCGTATTTTAATCCATTGCTATGTTATTTATATGATTTTTTTAAAATATGGAAATATCATTGAAATTAATTTTAATTGGTTTTAGTGCATTTTTCGGTCATTATCGAATATATTTTTTTCAATATTTTCCGTAACAATTTATTTTAATCATGGCGACCAAGAAAAACCGTCCACAAAAAAAGACCATTTTGGCTTCTCTGGAAAGATACAATTAAAATCAATAAATTTTCATAAATTTTCTTAATCATGCATTTTTATTTTACGTTTCACCAATTTTCAGCAATTTTTGCAGGTTCAAGCTCTATGGAAAATGGTCTGTAAAATGCTTATTTTTCGATAATTCAAATGATCTGCTTATTATGGATTACAGCTCTTACACTTCCCTTTCAAACGGTGTATATACCTACATCGATACCTATGTATGTATGTGTATTCAATGTAGAGATATATGGTGTGGCTATATCTCCTATATATACATAGTACTAGGTGGACTGAAAAGTTTGTTACTAGAATTAAATCCATATACGAGGTGTGTTCAAAAAGTAAGGCGATTTTTCAAATTTCGCGGGCAACTTATTTTCGATTATCGATTTTTTTTTGTTTTGTTGTGTTAGTACACTCTTCCCGAACATCTGTACCAAATTTCAAGTGAATGACATTTTTTGTTTGGTTGTGAGAGGCGTAAAGGTTATAAGTGTTTTGCGTGCTCGGCGATTTTTTTTTTCGGTCTTGGCTCTTCTGGCCGCTTCCATTGGGACGATTGGGCTTTGGTTTCGATATCAAAACCATATACCCATGATTCGTCACCAGTTATGACCCTTTTGAGTAAATCTGGGTCGACGTTGACGTCATTCAACAGCTCTTGAGCGATGCCCATGCGACGCTTATTTTGGTCAAAATTTAGCAATTTCGGAACAAACTTCGCTGACACACGTCTCATGCCCAAAACTTTAGAATAAATTTCATGGCACGAGCCAAGCGATATACCGACATCCTCAGCAACTTCTCTGATAGTGATTCGACGATTTTCCAAAACAATTTTCTTCACTGCTTGAACGTTTTCATCAGTTGGTTTTCCAAATTCAAGCGTTGCGAAATGAGAACCGTAGACGATGCACGCAGTGGAATCCCAAAAGAGACTGTTTCGGACGAAAACATCAAAAAACCCACAAAATAATTTTGGGTGATCGTAAAGTGAAGTTGTTCGAAATAGCGGAGACTCTAAACGTATTAAATTAATGTGTTGGACACATCATGCATGAAAATCTGGACATGCAAAAACTTTGTGCAAAATGGGTACCGCACGAGCTCACGTCGATCAAACAACAAGTTGCTTATTCGGAGCAATGTTTAGAACGAGCTTTTCCGTCGATATATCACAATGGATGAAACTTGGCTCTGTCACTATACTCCAGAGTCCAAACGACAGTCAGTCGAGTGGACTGCACGCGAAGAACCGACTCCAAAGCGTGGAAGAAGACGCAACAGTCTGTTTGCAAGGTCAACGTTCATCGATTACCTTGAAAAGGGTAAGAGCATAAACAGCGACTATTATATGGTGTTATAGGACCGTTTGAAGGACGAAATCGCTATAAAACGACCCGATTTGAAGAAGAAAAAAGTGCTGTTTCATCAAGACCACGCACCGTGTCAAAAATCGATAAAAACGATAGCAAAATTGAATGAATTTGGTTTCGAATTGCTTTCGCATCCACCGTACTCTCCAGATGTGGCCCTCAGCTACTTTTTCCTGTTCTCAAGACCTCAAGAGAAAGATCGCTGGAAAGAAATTTAGCTCCAATGAAGAGGTGATCGCCGAAACGGTGGCATATTTTGAGATTTTGAGGCTAAAGAGAAATCTATGGAGAGGTAGCTTAGAACCAGAAGGCGGACCTAGGATACTTTTTATCCCGTTCGACCGCGTTTCCGTGAAGTCACTATGAAACGTGGTATAACAAAAACGCGTCTGACATGAAATGACAAAACGCAAATGGCAGCTAAATGCTATATCATATCATCATATATATTATTATTATATCAGATTAAATAAATAATATAAATTTTGTAAATAAAAAAATTAAATTAAAAATTTAAAAAACCCCCAACACAAGAACTTAAGTAATTTCCCTTTAAAAATTAAAAAATAATAAAAGAAACTTAATGTTAAAGTACCTAAGAATCTATTAATAGTTCTAAAAAAATACGTCGCGTTGGGGGACACGCGAGGGCAGACGTCGTTGACGGTTGTATCTTACATGCAAATTTTTCGAAGTAATTCTATGAAAGTTTTTGAAGTATTTTCTTAATTTTGTTTTTAAGTTCATCTTTGTTGCTTAATTAGACTATTTGTATTTAAATTGTTAGTTTAGGAGCGGTTAAATGAGACTCCAGAGCAACGTGCCTCCAGATTAGCCAGGGATGCGCAGTCTACTGTTATGTCACGTGCAAATGAGACTCCAGAGCAACGTGCCTCCAGGCTATCTAAAGATGCAGCAGCTACAGCTCAATCTAGAGCCAAACATAAAGTTGATTTTAATGATTCAATTCAGACATTTGCTGATAAACTTTGTTTCGTATGTAAAAAAAAAATGTTATCCTAAGCAAGTCCAATCAATTACGTTAAGTAATTTACCGGAAAATATACTACCAAATGAGTTATTAACTAATAACGACGTTATAGTTAGCTGTCACCGATGTGCCACAACGCTTCGTAGGGGAAGAACACCTACGCAAGCTTACTGGAATGGCATGTCATTAGACGAAATTCCCCTTGAAATAAAGATTTTGTCCGATGTGGAAATACGTTGAAGAAACAACTTCCACTTCGAATGAGTAGTGCCGGCGTAGTAATTGTTTGTGAGCAATTAGAGACAGTTCGAAGATTACGTCGCTTTTCCGTGAATATTCAGAACTTGCGAGCTGAATATAGTAAAGTATTTATCAAATAAATATGAAATGTGTAAATAGATAGAAGACAAATTGAATTTAAAAGCCTTTTTTTTTTTTTTTTTTTTTGTAGGAGGGGGAAATCTTCAGAAAGACACCCGGGGAGGGTAGGGTCGGATTCGCATTCTGCGCGTACCGACTAAAACCCCCTCCTTTTTGGTTGCCAACCTTTACGGTTCTAAACCTTAGATGGATAGGGGTACCACCAGAGAGGAGGATACTGGGGTATTGACGCTAGGAAGCGAAGCAAGTGGATTATTGTGTATGAGGGGGTGCGTGACGCGGTATATTATGTATGATCGGTTGAACCGAACCCGAATTATGAATGAATTTAAAAGCCTTTTTTTTTTTTTTTTTTATTGGATAGTAGGAGGGGGGAAATCTTCAGAAAGACACCCGGGGAGGGTAGTGTCGGAACCGCATTCTGCGCCTACCGACTAAAAACCCCTCCTATTTGGTTGCCAACCTTTACGGTTCTAAACCTTAGAGTGATAGGGGTAGTCCATCAGAGGGTGTATGAGGGTGCGTGACGCGGTATATTATGTATGATCGGTTGAAGCGAACCCGAATTATGAATGAATTTAAAAGCCTTTTTTTTTTTTTTTTTTTTTTTTTTTTTTTTTGGGGGGTTTGTAGGAGGGGGGAAATCTTCAGAAAGACACCCGGGGAGGGTAGTGTCGGATTCGCATTCTGCGCCTACCGACTAAAACCCCCCTCCTATTTGGTTGCCAACCTTTACGGTTCTAAACCTTAGAGGGGTAGGAGTACCACCAGAGAGGAGGATACTGGGGTATTGACGCTAAAGCGAAGCTAGTGGATTATTGTGTATGAGGGGGGATCAGAAGGCAAGGTCTTCTGAAGCGGTCGGTTTTCTTGCACTTATAATTGGCAAGAGAATTGATACTCGGGTTAGGGTGGGTCGAAATCGAGTTGCGGAGATTTTGGGCGTACGTTGCGGCTGCTTGTGGGACGGAGGGTAGGTTTGTTTCCTTTAGGATTTGGTTGTTACGGACGAACCACGGATAGCTTAAGGACGAGCGGAGTAATCGCATGTAGGTGCGATTTAGCTTGGCTATTTGAGCTGGGGATGCGGAGCCCCAAGTGGGGATAGCATACGTGCAGATGCTTCTGACAATCGCGTTGAAAGCACGGGACTTGGTAGATTGAGACACCTGAGGGTTGGTAAAGAATGGCTTGAGTTGTTGGAAGGCTCCAATGGCCTTACCTCGGACGGCGTTTATTTGCTTTGACCAGGTGAGACGTCTGTCAAATATGACCCCAAGGTATTTGGCCGATGGGCTCCATTTGATGGGGTATCCATTTACGAAGATATTTGGGGGGGTGCGATTGCGGCGGGAAAAGAATATGGCTTCTGACTTGGTTTTGTTTATATCAAATTTCCAACACCAGTACCATTCAAGAACTGAGGGGATGAACTTGTTGAGTTGAGAGGTACCGTACATTATGGTTCTGGACTCGTGGAGGAAGCCAACGTCGTCCGCATACTGTAGGGTAAGTATATTATCGTCAGTAGGGATGTCGTGACAGAACACGTTGAAGAGTGAAGGGGATAGCTTAGAGCCTTGGGGAACTCCCGCGGTGATAGGGTGGGGGTCCGAAAGAGTTTTTCCTACTCGAGATCTGATCTTCCTATCAGTCAGATAAGACTTGATGATGCCTATTAGGTAGTCGGGAAAGTTGAGCTGTATTAGTTTATAGATGAGTCCCTCATGCCAGACTCTATCGAAAGCTTGTTTGCAGTCAAGAAGGAGCATGGAAGTGTGCCGCCCTTTGTTGAGGCTGTCGGCGATGTATTCTGAGGCTCGGAGTAGTTGGTGGGCTGTGCCATGGCGTTTCCGAAATCCGTGCTGGAAGTCCGGCAGGATGTTTTTATCGGAAATAAATTTGTCGAGGCGTGTGAGGATTATGCTCTCGGCAAGTTTACTTAGAGAGCACAGGAGGCTGATGGGGCGATGACTGGCTGGGTCACTAAGGGGTTTTCCGGGTTTGGGGAGAAAAATTACGGTTGCTGTCTTCCAGTAGGTGGGGAAATAGTGAAAGCGAAGCATAGCATTAACTATGTTGCATATTGCCACTATATGCTTGCGAGGAAGTGTCTTCAGTACACCGTTACCAATGTTGGTCGTGACCTGGGGCTTTGCGGTTTGTGGGGGATCGGATAGTGTCTGCCACTTCCTTGGGGGATGCTGGAGGGAAGTTTTTATCTACGGGGGTAAAGGATTGCGCAGTGTCTGAGATATGTTTGTGGAATTGAGCAAATTTATCCAGACTGAGAAATGGGGAACACTGGTTTTTTAGTGAGTTGACAAAGATGTCGGCTCTGTCAGCGTCACTGGAGTACTTGATTCCATTGAGGACAAGTGGGGGAGGAATTGATTTTTTGTTGCGAAGAGAGCGAATGATTTTCCAGCAACTTTTGGGATGTTTTTCGGCCTCGGCAATGTACGAGTCGAAGGAAGATTTGCTGAAGGCTAGGAGGGAGTCCTTTAATTCTTTTTGCAAGGAATTAAGAGTACTGCGGTGGTGGGGGAGACGGGTGGATTGCCACAGTATCCTGACCTTATTTTTCCTGCGAATAAGTTCCAGGATTTCGGGAGAAGCCTTACGGTTTCTTTTACGAGGAGGTTTTTGCGAGGAGGCGAGTTTCACAGATTTTTGAATCTCAGTGGTTAACACTTCAACCGCCATGTCGATATCCGAAGTGGATTTTATGAGGTTGCACTTAAATGATGAGGTTTCTAAGATGTATTTTAATAATACAAAATCTATTACCGAAGTTTCCGGTGGAGAAGAATGGTAGGAACCATCTACCTCAAGGTATACTGGGGAATGGTCAGAGCTGAGTTCGGGGAGAGTCCAAGGGTCCTTTTTGAGGGTAATATTTCTTGAGAGAAATATGTCCAAAATACTTGGCGAGAATTTAGGATTTGAGGGGTGAAATGTAGGTTCTGTAGGCGCTTCAATAGTGAAGTTGTGCCGAAGGGAGGTTGTTAGTAGGATATTTCCTTTGGAGATGTTAGCGGAACAACCCCAAGCCTTATTTTTGGCGTTTAGGTCACCAGCAATAATCGTTGGGGTATTATCGATAAAGAGGGATGGGATTTCAGGGATATCACTGGCATCTGGCGGGGAGTACATGCAAACTACGTGTAAAGGGCCATGGTGTAGAGTGACTAAGACTCCAATGGCTTCAATAGTTTGTGAGATAGGGTGTATGACTTTGTGGTCGATGGAGTCGTGAATACAGATCGCCACACCGCCACTTCTGGAGGGGCGGTCTGTTCTGTAGGTTACGAAGTTGGGAATGAACAGAGACTTGCTCGGGTTGAAGTGTGTCTCTGTGATACAGGCAATGTCGATGGACTTATTGTCCAGGAGGGCAACCAGTTCGGTTAGTTTTGAGGACGAGAGTCCGTTAGCGTTCCACGTGAGGATAGTGAAAGCTTTAGTTGGGCCTTTGTGTGAGGGCTGTGTTAATTGTGTGGGAGAGGGTGGAGATGAACTCACGAAAAAGCTGTTGCAGCTGGGGAACGATTTCTGGGTTGTTGTTGTTAGAGGAGGTAGTTGGCTGGTTGGCAGCTACTTTGGCGTAGGAACGTTTGGTAGTTACTTGGGTTGGCAGAGAAACTGGTGGAGTAGGTATTTTGGGTGGAGGGGGAGGCTTGGAAGCCACCTTGGGAGTGCCCTTAGGGGGTTTAGGTTGAGGGGCTTTAGGGCATCCTCTGTAAGTGGCCCGATGAGGACCCTTGCAGTTAAAACATACCGGATTGGCGTCCTTAATGTTTTTGCGGGTGCACGCCGCAGTGGCGTGGTTTCGGGCGCAGAAGGCGCAAGCCCAGGGAGCGTGGCAGTAGTTTGCAGTGTGGGAGTATTTAAGACAGCGGAGACACTGTGGAGTTTTTGAACTCTTCCGCTTCGGCTCTACTTTGACACTGAGTCCTGCTAGGGACTCAGGTCGAAGATGGTTCTTGCCGAGGGGGCGGAAGGGTCCAGGTGGACTACTATGAGGGGCCAGATTTTTTCGCCCTTCTTCATGCGGAATATACTTTTGGTTGCGTTAACCTTAACACGGAGTTCCTCCAGAATGGAGGCGTCGGACAGAAATTCACTGACTCCACGAATAACGACTTCAAGATCTTTATCTTGGCGAAGTTGGTTGGTAGTGTAAGGGATTTCTTTTTTATCCAGCATGGATGTTATTGTACGGAAACCATTTATCGACTGGGGGTAAACTAGAACGGCATCTGTGGTATTTTTGGCGAACCGAATCGGAATATCTGCTTTTTGCAGCGCGGCGTGAATCTTTGCCCACATGTCTTTCCGGAGAATCCTAATGGGCGGCGGAGGGCGTTCCTTTGGGCTTGCCTCGTCTTCAGAAGCGGAAGAAAGGAGATCCTCGTCGTCAGACTTGGAGGAATTAGAAGATACGGACGGGGCTTTCATACGTCTACGCTTGTTTTTGGAAGTAACCGGCTCGAACTCCTGTTCTGCCGGCATATCCATAGGGAGGGGAGGTAACATTGCAGAATCTAACTGGGATCGAGAGTGCGCGGATTCATATATCTCAATTATACGGCGGAGGTCAGATATCTAAACTAATGGTAAGGGAATTTTGAGGCCCGGCGGGGGGCGCGGGAGTCCCCATTGTTTGTTAATTGCGTTGCTTTTATTCGCTTCTTTTTATTTGTTTGTTACTTGAATTTACTTTTTTGGTTTTAGCTTGTTCAGCTAGTCGCTTTTTTATTTTGCTCTTGCGTAGATGTCTGATATCAATGCACATGCAGCTATTTGTTTTTGTGTATGTGTGTATATGATGACGTGATGGATGATGATGGTGATGAATTTAAAAGCCGAAAATAAGTACGCATTAGATGACTGCCTTGCTTAAGCTGCTTGTGAATTGTAAGAAATTGATTTACAAAAAATCTAGCGTACTTTGTATCAGAGTACTCTGATAGAAATATTAAAACTCGTTGTTTGCTTACTTTTATTATATGTAGATATAGAATTCTTTATTCATAATGATCAATATTAAAATCACTCCAACGCTTTCGGATGCACAATATTTCTTGTTATTTCATTTGGCGCATAAATGAACAAGTCAGATGGCTTTCCTACTCTAGGAACACTCGCACATATGTCACCTTTAATACAAAAAAAACTAAATTGAAATCACTGTATGCGTTCGGGAGTTATGATGACAGACAGACAGACACACGCACACATCAAACTTATAACACCCCTCTTTTTGCGTCGGGGTTTAAAAATATATAATCATCAGTAATTTGTATTAACTTTGAATCATCATTAACAATGCCGCGACCAAGACGATCGAATCTTTCCCGACAAAGCCGTAATGCAAGAAGGATACGAAACATTGCGAGTGAAATGACTGAAGAAGCACAAAGAATTGCCCGTGAAGAGTCTGGCGATTTCCGCCAAACACTGTCAGTAATTCGAAGATCAACGGCTGCCGACGAAAAAAACGCTTGCCTCAAATCATCGAATCTGAGCAATTGCTGACTATCGGTAATGGTCGAGTACCGGTCGACACAGCGGATTGATTTAATTTCCTCAGAATTTCTGTTACTTTGTCTCATCGAAAGACGAACTTATCAATGAGAATTGAATTACTTTGTAGTGCGCCTTAAAATCGTTCTAATATTTATATTGAAAAATCTTGCGGCAACTTGGGTTCAAACCCAAGGTAGGGCAGGACAACGTCTGCCGGACTTACTAGTTTTATTATAAAAATGTTATCGCTCTCGATGGAAACTATGTTGAATAAAATATCGAATTTTTCAAAAAAAAAAATATGTTTTTATATGTAAGCCTACGAAGTTTTCAGCCCACGTTTTACATAGTGCCAGATTTGGCATATACAAAATTTGCTGCATACCAATAGGCGCGCCATTGTTTATTAATGTGTTTATCGATATGTTTGTTTGTATTCTGTATTACAGCAACAATTCCTGCAAATAGAAAGCAGATTATTATGTAAGAGTATCTTTGCAATGCTGTTAAAAAGCGATTAAAAAAAATGAAACAACACAAATTTATTTTTAATTGGTATATCTTTGATTTATTTTGCTTGTTTTGGGTTTTCTGGCTTTTGTTGTTGTTGTTGTTCACACAAACTGAGACAAAGCATTCCAAGAACAAAAAAACCAGTTTATACATACATGCATTTTAGATTATAGAAATTAACGAGACAAAGTTAGTAACGCTTTAAGCATTATTATTTTTAAACTTTAAATGCACAACAGAATTTAGAGTATAAACTTAATTTCTTATTTTTGGGAGATATTTGTTTTGTTTTCACTGTTCAAATTAGTTTCAAATATCTACAATTAATCTTTGTAAAAACGCCTTTTTGCGGAAGAATTTATTTGCTTGGGAAAATATTTATATTAGTGTATCTAGTTGCAAAACTTCGACTGATATTAATTTATTAAAAAAATTTAAGAATATTTTTTATTTTTATATTTATTCATTTGTTATGCGTTATTAAAACTGAATTATGGTATTTCTATTGGAATTAATACAACATTAAAAGTTAGACTTTGTTGCAGTGTTTGCAGTTTTACTTCAATGCCTTCGATCGATCGCTAGATACATTTGGTATATATGTATGTGAGTTATGTATATAGTAAGTATATAAGTACGTATGTAATTCTTTAATTTACATTTACTTGATAAGGTTAGTGAATATACACAGCTTAGATTTGGGTTTTTGTGTAAGTATGTGTCTGGGCATTGAAAATATATAGTGTGCATTGTAGGTGTACAAATAGAAAACAGCCGTTTTCCCATAGGTGGCGCCAGCATTGCAAATCGATCGATAAGCACGAACAGAATCGATACATGGCCAGCAGTGGCATCGGTCAACAACTCCACAGAATCTCGCTTGTCCATTTTTACTGCGGTTTGTTTTGTTCGTATTCGAAAATGTTAAAATTTTAGCCGAACAAGGGTCAAGACAACGATCATCCCGGACCCGTGTAAAAGTTCAAGGATACAGAATTAGAGACTTTACTAAATTAAGATGGTTGTAGAATGCAAAAGGAACTTGCAAATTTATTGGGCGTTACTCAGCAAGCCGTTTCTCATCGCCTAAAAAATCGTGGGGGCTTCCCGGCCATGCAACAACTTCAACAGCGAAACCGAACACTCATGGCTTGAAGTTGATGCTCTGTATTTGGTGGGACCAGCTCGGCGTAGTGTACTATGAACTCTTGCATCCAGGCGAAACCATTGCAGGGGCCTTGTAGCGGACGCAAATAATACGCCTGAGTCAAGCGTTGAAGGAAAAACGCCCGCAATACTCGGAAAGACACGATAAGGTCATACTTCTACATGACAACGCTCGGCCACATGTTCCCAAGGTAGTGAAAATATACCTGGAAACTTCGAAATGGGACATCTTACCCCATCCGCCGTACTCTCCTGACATGACCCCTTCTGATTTTTACTTATTTCGCTTGATGACGTTCTTTCGAAGAAGCCGAAAAGCGTCAAATGAAAAACCATTTTTCCGACGAGGATTTCAGAAGCTGCCAAAAAGATGGAAAAAAGTTGTGGCTAATAATGGAAATTACTTTGAAGAATGAGTATGTAACGAGTTTTTTACAATAAAGCCTCAAATTATGAGGAAAAACGGCCGTTTTCTATTTGTACTCCCAATATATGAACTGATAGAAGCTTTAAAATAGCTTTGACAATATGGTTTGAATATATATATATATATGTATGTATATGGATGGTATGTTATGTATGTATATATGTTATAATCTTTTTGATACAATAGTATTATTTAAAAAAAATTATATTTTCATGTGCTTGTACGTATGTATATGTGAGTATGTATGTATCTATTGTAAGCTTTATATGTATCTAGTATAGTATAATTTATTAAAATTTGCTTTGTTACTTCGTTTTAGATGACGCTTGTACTATTATGTATTTACGTTGTTTTATGTATATTAGTATGTATGAAATAGCTATAGAATAAATATCTGCATTTATGTACTATATGTATGTACTATGTGACATTTAATTATTATATATGTATTTGATTTTATTTGCATGTTGCTCGTGAGTCGTGTTTTTATGAAAATATGCAACTTTCTGAATTGCGCTGAGTAAATATAAAATATCATGTACTGACTGTAACATACTCTATGTTCTCTGTGTATATAATATGGCTATGTATTTGTATTTGTTGTATTTGTATTTGTTGTGTATATAGGTATAGTTTTTTATGCTTTACATACTTCGTTACATTTAATTTCGTTTGGTTTCTTATATATTGATTAAGTATTAATAATTGATATGACTGCGTTGACAGTTTCTGTTCTGTTGCAAGTACGTGTAATAATCATCCATGCTACATGATGTGGGGGGTTTGTGATTTGTTGGCGAGTGTAAATTTATTGCTACAAACTCTGTTTATCTCTCCGATTCTCCGATACCGATTCAATGCAGAACAATGACTTGAATGGCATTTAATGCTCCAAACATTGACTGCACAAGAGTTATTACATTTTTTAAGTTAATATATTTGTTTTTTTTTTTTTTTTTTTGGTAATGGTTAGTTTGAAAAGACACGTTTTTGAATTGACGATGATGAGCGATGAGCGATGAGACCAACAAAATCACGATAATCACGACAATACAACATTTTGAAAAATGTATGAGTGTGCGTATTTTAGTTTTTCGGTGGCTTTATTTATATGACAATTTTCAAGAAATAAAATGCATTGTTTTATAAAATTAATAAAACCTTTTTTAAGTAAGAACTATTTGTATTTACTTTGCTAAGCCAAATTGAATTCAGTTGTCATGCTTCTAACAAATGCATTTCATTAAAATTGAAAATTAAATTTTCTTTTAATGCACATCGATTTCATTTCATTCCATTCCATTCCATTCAATTCAATTAATTTAGTTTTGTACTTAAATAGCTAAAATTGAGTTTTGGTTCGTTTTAATTAATTTAAAGTTCTTGAGCTTATACTAAATCTGCCTTGTATAAATAATTAACTATTACAGCTAAATATCGTATTTATCTAAATATATATGATTAATAAATTGAATTATAATTATAAAGCGTACACAACTCTTTACATGAATTTATCCACAGTAATTGTAATTAACTTTAAAACGAGCAAAAACGCAGAAGCTTCGAAAACACTTAAGTTTTAAATATTGCACCAAGAGATTTCGTATTAAAGTTTATCTAAATAATTCTTTTATTAATTATAACACTTTAGTTACATACATATATACACATATAAAGTATGTTCCAATGTATCAAACTATATTTTGAATTTCGTAGATGTGTATGTTATACATATGCACTATATATAGTACTCAAAATTTAAGTTTTAACTACTAAATGTACGTATAAATATTTTTAATAGTATTATTGAAACAGCTGCTTAGACTTTAAAGTTTAAGTCAAAAGTTACTTTATTTAGAACGCTTCTTATTTTAATCTGTTCTTTTCGCGGTTCTATCAATGAATTTTCCAAAGTACATATATTACACATAGTTTGTGCTTTCCAATCGTTCCAAATGGGCTCAATAGATCGCTTAGGTCTGTTGTATGGAACTTAAAAATGCCGGATCGACTGAAGCAACCTTGGCGGTCAAAAAAGCATGCATACAAAATAGTAGACTTTGCAACACTTGGCATTCCAGTTCCTGTTCATCGGTGTTCATAAATGAAAGAGATAGAAACCCATAATATAAAATGAGCGATGATTTTGTTGATAGAGTTATAAATATACATGCAAAAATACTTAACAGAAAAAAAAACAATACCGTCGAGGAGGCGCCCGACAGTGTAATACTCTGTACCTTCTTCTCGGCAATGCTTAAAGTTGCGAGGTGCGGCTGGTCAGCTTCGACAAAATTTGGAAAAAAATATTGACGCAGCTTATTGACAAGGGGATCGAAAATTTGTATTGCTCTGTTAAAATTCAGATCAAAACATTAAACGGGATGGCTTTGAGAGAGAGGAAGATATTGACATAAATCAACAAACTTCATCTCCTCACGAAATTGCGCACCAGCTTTCTAGCTCATGGGGCTCTGAAATCTAGGTGTTCATAGATATGGACGGACGGAAGAACAGACAGACATGACCCGAGGACTTGGTGTTTGCCACGCTTCTTTCGATCCGTTATATACATTGCACAAATCTAGTATACCCTTCGTAGGTACAGAGTATAAAAAAGATACTTGGAATCTAAACAAAATCTTTGTAGTATAACAGAATTAGTACTTGCCTTTGTTTCAATTGCTCGAGTCTCGTGATCTTGAAAGTGAAGTTTGAGTTTAGATTTGCCATCATCACTGGATCCCCTCAGCTGCGAGAACTTATATTGCCAGACAATAGCCGAATCTGCGCCCTCAGCCAGGGAGAAACCCGCCTGCCAGTCAAGAGTTAAGCCTCCGCTTTTGCCATGATGAGAGACAGCAAAAGTTTTGCGCTATGAAAAAAAATATTGTATATTCAAATGAAAATAATGTCAGTTATTGTTTTGCCCGGCTGTGGTGAAGTGGGTGAAGTGCAAGCTTAGTTCGTTCGAGTTTTAAATGGGTTTTTTAATTAGTCTAATGAACCACTTTTAACTCATTGTAAATATTTAATGTTAGTATTTGGTTTTAGCCGCTTAAATGATAAACTTTTTTGTGCAATTTATTTGGATATTTTTATTTCTTAACTATTGTGCTCAATATACGTGTATATATGCATAATAATATATTTTATTATAATATTATTAATATATTACTCAGAAATAGCTTGTGACTAATACGAACAATGCTTTGGGTTATCTGTCGAACACTTCTTTAAGGGGTCATCTCAATTCAAAGAACTCAGATCAACATAATTAAAGATATTTTAGTAATAGGTTTAGATAGTCTTAAAATAAAATATGTTGAAATTGTAAGGGTATCATACATACATACATATGTATGACAGGAGCATTGCGCATTTTTCCAACAGCAGCACTAACATTATTAATGATTTGTCGAGAATTGGGAGCGAAGGAGTTGACTTCAGCTTCACGAAGAAAGATGCTGAAGACTTAACAAAGGCAAACCCATGCTTCTGCAAGCAAGGGATGAAATGCTAGCTGAGTTAAATAGGAACTTCGATATCAAATTCAGCACGAAAAAGGCCAGAAAAACCAATGAAACCTCAAACAATAAAGTGGTATACGGATAGATCCCGCACTGATGAAGGAAGTGGCCTAGGGATAGTTAGACCCAAGACTAAATATCATCAATCATTAGGCAGACACACCAGCAATTTGCCAAGTTGAAGTCTGTGCCATTGGAAGGTGTGCAGAATTCAATCTGTAAAAGAACTATTACGATATTGTCTCCATCCTGTCTGGCAGTTAAGCTGCGGAACCGAGATCACATCAAGGCTGGTCTAAGAAGTAAGAAATGCACTGGACAAATAAGGTGCTAGTAACAAGGCATGATCCATGTACAATATCCATGGAAATGAACTGGAACACAGACTACCAAGGCTGGGTGCAGCAACACCGCTAATCGAACTAGAACCAAAAAAGTATCATTATTAATCATTTATTTACACCTTAGAAAGGATTGGCGTCAACAAAACAAAAAGTGTTGTTGGTGCTGTTGCTAGAAGTCTTATAAGCCTTAAACTGCATTTAACTGGTTAATTAGCACTAAGTCGATTATAAATAATTTTAAATATTGACCGATACAAAATTTTAGTGATGTTCCTGTACGCAGCATCATAGAAATGTTCCTATCGTTTGAAAGCAACGATCAAATACCTCGAATACCGAAGATAGACTGACCAAGATCTGGCTAGATCTTGGGGCCTTATATATACACCGATTGGCTATAAATCCTGGAATTCTCGGTCAAACCAACAGCTTTAATCCTAAGCAGAAATGTTTATCTGACTATCTTTCCTGAGTTCGTCGTACCCTAGATTATCCCAATCGCCTACTTTACACTCACACCTCGGCACTATCGCTAACAGAAATACCAACATCCGAATAACTCGAAAATAAAACTCCGCTTCGTCTTCTTCGGTAAGGATATACCATGCGCCTTCACAGCTTATCTTATCAAGCAGTGCAAGCAGTTCTCGAAAACCCTATACGCATATAGGAAGAAACACGATGAGGTGTCTGTTTGCCTCTTTACATGGTAAATATTTATATAGGACCTTTTTTTTTATTTGTTTAAGAAAACCATTTTTAACATGGGATTCGAATTCAGCGATTAAAGCTTTAGCCCATGGACGCACAGTAAGGTCCCTGGAGGCCCTTTACATTTTCAAATTAAAAACCTTTTATACCTTAAGCTTAAAAGATCATAAAATTACATGACTTTTATCCCTAATACATTAATATACATCCAAATACTTGAAGCGAGGCCGTCGGTAGTGTAGTGTTAGTGTATTCGCCTCTCAGACCGAAAGTCGGTGGTTCGATTCCGTGAGTAGCACTGGTGCATTTTCCTAGCACTGGCATCACTAGCTCAAAGACGCTACTTGTCCAAGAAAGTTTCTATTAATTAAAGACACCACCGTTCGGATTCGGCTATAAACTGCAGCTTCCTATTCTCTTCGAACAGTTATAAATAGAGATCCCCACTGACTGACAAAAATAGTCAGAGAATTATGTTTATTAAATTGTAGTTTCTGGTCTCCCAACTGGAGCATAGCGCCCAGAACCAAATGGTATACAAGATTTGTGCAAAATGATTTTGAGCCATGAGCCTAGATTTCGGAGACTATAAGAGCTAGAGATATGAACCTTTAGCAAATGGCAATTTCAAACTAATCATAATTTGAAGTTTGGTTAACCACGTCAATATCTTATCTTCGCGATTCTTACTTTGCTAGACACTTCACTATTTTTTTCTGTGTAAAAAATGAACAAAATCGGACATATCAACGTAAAACTTAGCCCATAATCTTTAAATAATTTATTTGCTGTAATTTTTGATTCTATTCTACAAATTTACAAAACTTTCAACAAAAAAAGGTACCAATTGAAAAGTTCTTGGAAGGAATATGCACGAACAATGAGAAAAAGTTACAGCGTCGGGCACCTCCTCAACCGTATTTTGTCCTTTATTCATTTTTTACCTTCGATGTACGAGTATGCTTTACATTGTATAAGGAATTGAAAACGTGAAAGGTTTCCAGGGACTTTGCCGGTCATCCTATGGTTGAACTAAAGAGTTATTTTCGCCAAAAACACGTCAATGTCTGTCCGTTGATTACATAAAAAATTACTCTCAGACAGTCTAAAATTAAGTTGTTCAGGTTGCCAAAAATGCACGCGAAATACTTATCGATTAGTTTGTGCTGCAAGTCGTACAACGAATATTAGCGTGATGTGTTCGGGGTTATGCGGTCTGCTCAGGGTCGTTGGCTTTATTTCTTGCATGCAGAGGTTGGGTGTGGGGCGGTGTAGATGTGGGCAAGTGCTTAAAGGTAGACTCCATGTAGGAATGCCTTTCTCAGATTTCTATTGCTGTTTGCCTTGTATGTCTAGTATGTCTCGAGCTTCGTATGAGTGCTACTATTGCTTAGTTGCCAGCGTCTGGACATGCACTTAGTCTTAAAGTCCAAGTTTAAGTCTATTATTTTTTGCTTTTTGTATTTCTAGCTCAGCGCACTTTACAATTTGCGTGGATTGGTGAACTCGCCAAACTTCGGTCAACTTTTTCTTTGAAGGGTTGCAAAAAAGTATTTAACTATTTGATGGACTTCGGAGCGTGCATGACTTGAGATTTTTCATTTTTATTTGCTGTCACTTTCTGTTTGGTAACCATGTCCAGCTATAATCATTTGGAACCACAAAATGCTGCACTACGTGATAATAGGACAGTATTGAAGCGAGTTCTAATAAAACTGCTTTGGATTGTTTTCGCATCTTAATATTAAGTAGAGTACAATTTAGATCGCTTAAATTATTTCGCTTGACCTATTCTAAACCAAATTAATGCAAAATACTGTGTTGAACCAGCGACCCTTTAGCCATGACCTTATGCCAAGTCAAACCAGGCTATACCCGAGTTTATTTATAAATATTTAAACAACCTGTAAATGTATGGGCCGAGGTAACCGCTCACAGACAAGGTTACAAGGATTCGTAATTACTAGCAGGCATGCAAAATAATAAACAAATGAAACGAACTGTAAATCACTACGGCCCTCGTATAGTATAGTCAATACATATATACTCTAGACCATAGATAGATGCATATTGGTAGTACCCAACTGGCACTTTTCAACCGAATGGGTTGGCTCGGACAGGTAATAATTGTTCATGCATAATTAAAGCCATGTTAGCCAGCGGGTAAATTATTGCTTAAGTTTTGTGAAATGACAGTTTGATTGATAGGCAATAATTGTCATTATACGAGTATGTAGTACATACTCTATAAGAGTATTTGCTAGGGATACATGTTTTTTCGATATGTGGTCTATTCAATTGATATAAGTTTATTTACTTACGCCCAACTTAATGACACTGGTCACAATTGCTGCATTCCAGCTGTTTTCTATGCGGAGCAGTTCCTGTCGTGTTTCTACGCTCAGGTATCGCGGTTCGTGTCCAGAGCTTTGCAATAGAAAACAATGTTGGCGGCTATCCACAGTTTCCGACTCCTTAACAATTCGAAACATGGTCTGATACACTTTATAGACTACTAGGGCCTTACTTATACCTGCCACATTAAGCTGCAAAGATATACAATACATTTTTTTTTGTTAATTCGGGTGTTTATTTAAAATTTTAATGAGTATAGTTTTTTTTTGGTTTCCCCTACCTCTTATTTCTTATGATATATACTTAAAACCAGAAGACTATTTTTAAGTACTTCAGGCTTTAAGGGTTTTTACTTATTTTATTCTTATTTATTAATAAATAACAACTTTAAATTTTATAATAAACTGTAAAACTTTCAATATGAAAAGTCAACATTGGTTAACAAATATTTATATTAACAGAATAAGGACGGAGGCAATTTACCACATCACAGAATTGTTCTTATTTTTCCAATAGGGCAATAGGCAAACTGCTTGGACTGCTTGATGGGAGTACCGGTGAGAGCGCGCCTACTGTCACCAATACTAGCTAAATTTCAGCGGCCTTATAATTATTATTATTATTTTACATTAGTGCGTAGGTTAAAGCTATTACGGAATAGGCGTAGGCGCAGAATAGGTCATAGGGATAGTGTTAGGCGGACTCTTTTTTTTCTATTAGAATAGTTAAGCAGATTTCCGTGTAGGATTTCTTGGTATACGTTTAATTCTTCCAGGATTTGGCGGTGATCGAGGATAATATAAGGCGGATCGCCATCTAAATCAGGACAGCCCTCGATATTCTTAATGAGTGAGTGGAACGAGAAAGATCTCGAGTTAGAAAAGCATTAAAGTCAGTGCAGCAAAAAAACAAAAAAAGAATTGTTGCAAAGGAAGGAAATAGGGAGATATGTATGTCAGAATGGCAGTTGGCAGCTAAGCAGCTGACCATCAAGTCAGGCAGTTGGCAGTGTTGGTAAAGTAAGAAAAGCATGAGTTGGCAGCACTAAAGCAGCAGTGCGGAGTTTTTAAGAGAGCAGCCGTAGTGTTAATACTCAAATTTAGTTACTGAGATAAAAATAATGAAGTAAAAGGTTTTTTTTTTGCTCCAGCTCCAGTCCTACATGTATTTCATTAGTGCGACCGAGTATGAGTTTATACACTCCGTGAACGTGCCGTTAAATCAATTAAAAGCGTTAAAAAATCGAAATTTTTATAAAAACATTTTCTAAATTTAATACACGAATTGATTCAGAATTTTCCAGGGATCAAGAAAAATTAAATTTTATCCAATTTGGATGAATATTTTAAGTGTTCCAGCCGCTCAAGGTTCAAATCGCAGTTTTTGGAATAAAAGTACGTCTATAAGATTGTTTCGTAAAAACTTGTACAACCATTTGCTGTTTTCTTGGTTTTTATAAGAAGGTATACACAATTCTAATAAAGAAAAGAAAAAAAAATGACTTCGTATCTTTTTCAGTTTTTTATATTTTCTAGAAAAAAGAATTACTACACTTTGTGTTTTAGCATAAACAGAAGAACAAGCAGTAGATGCATCTACTAAATGAGGAGTTGTTAGCTTATATTATTACTTGAAAACTGAATAAACACTACCTGTGATATTTGAAAAAAAGTAAGGCCAATTATTATTAAGAGAAATGTAAATTGTGTTGGTATCATCAGCTACTTCAACTGAAATCATGAGTTTATAGGTATGCAACCTTACATTGAAATATAAGGCACCAGCTAAAAAACATTTGATGTAATTTTATTTTTTTTTTTTGTTGAAATTTTGTAGATATAAATTTAAATATATTTTCCTGAACCCTTTTGGAATATATAGTATAGTACTATTTATATTGTTTTGACTTTACTAGAACACATATTGCGATGAAAAGTTCGCAAGTATTATGTAGTTGAGGAAGCAAATACGATGAAGTTTGATACTTTAAAAGGCAAACTTAACCTAAAATAAAAATAAAACGCAAGGCTCTCATCACCTCAGACGACTGAAGCGATACAGAGGAACACCTAAAAATGTGTAGACGGGTGTTGGAACGCGTAAAAGCTATGAAAAATATCGTTCTGTGGAAAAATATATAATTTAGGAACATGGACCTGCCAGAGTGCGCACTAATCGCAACTTGCTTGTGAAAATCATGGAGCGACATGGAATTTCCTTGTAAATTTTCCTTGGAAAAGTTTGAAAAAATGTGTGTTTAAAGGTAAGTAATTATTAAAAGCGGATGAGGTGGGATAGTATCACAAGAATATATCTTCATCTTGCCATACCAAATATAAAAATCTATATCTAATATATAAAATTTCCATGTCACAATGTTAGTTACCGTACTCCTCCGAAACGGCTTTACCGATCTTTACCAAAATTTATATGCGTATTCAGTAGGTCTGAGAATCGGCTACTATACGAGGGTGGATTGATAAGTTTCCGGCCTGACCAAGAAAAACAACGTTTTTAAGAATTTTTTTTATTATTTCTCAACATAATCTCCTCCAAGGCTGATACATTTCTCATAGCGGTGTTCTAGTCTGTAATGCCATCTCTATAGACTGATTCGTCAAGCTCCTCAAAATACCCATTTACAGCTTCGATTACTTCTTCATTGTCCGCAAATCTCTTACCGCCAAGCCCATTTTTTGAGGTTAGGAAGCAGATAATAGTCACTCGGGGCTAGGTCTGGAGAGTAGGGAGGGTGCGGCATCAATTCAAACTTCAGATCGTTGATTTTAGCCATCGCAACGATTGACTTGTGCGCTGGTGCGTTATCGTGATGAAACAAGATTCTTTTCTTCGCCAGATGAGGTCGTTTAATTTTCACCTCGTGGCTCAAACGTTGCAATAAGTCTGCGTAGTATTGGCCAGTGATAGTTTTACCCTTTTCATGGTAATCAATGTATATAATACCTCTTGCATCCCAAAAAACAGTAGCCATAACCTTGTTCGCTAAAAAAATTGTTTTTGCCTTCTTTGGAGTTGGTTCCCCTGGTCCAATCCACTGTTTAGACTGTTCTTTGGTTTCAGGAGTGTAGTGGTGGACCCAAGTTTCGTCAACGGTTATGAATCGACGGAAAAATTCGCTTGGATTACGCTTATACAACGTCAAATTGGCGGTAGAAATGTTTTTTCGAATCACTTTTTTTTTTTCCATTTTCAAGAAAAACACAGAGGCGTCTTGTTCAGTGTGCTCCCAAATCCAAACTAACATGGCGATCGGGCTGAAACTATAGCTACAAGCTATCTAAGGATGGTACTATAGAACGCCACCTCAAGGTAGGCCTAGTGGCGCCAACTCTTGGTCAGGCCGGAAACTTTTCAATCCACCCTCGTATTTTTATACCCAGGGTTGCCACCCGAAACTTTTTTTTTTAATTTTTATCAAATCGGCTGTACCGATTCTCATAAAATTTTGTGTGCCTATTGGGTAGGTCTGAGAATCGGCCAACATCTATTTTTTATAACCAGGGCTGCCACCCCTAACTTTTTTTTTAAATTTTTACCAAACTCCTCCGAAACGGCTGGACCGATTCTCATGAAATTTTGTGTGCCTATTGGGTAGGTCTGAGAATCGGCCAACATCTACTTTTCATAACCCTAAGTGATGAGGGTTGCCACCCCTTTATATTTTTTTTTACAGTGTGACATTGTGTACTTTGTCAGATTAACTAATAAGCTCATCATGACTTTGCTAGAACTTTAGACACAGTTTAAAAATTTTATTATTTTATTCTTTTCTAATTGCTAAATTATTTATTTAAGTTATTTGGTCAAGTCAATTAATAAAGAGGAAACAAAAAATATACTTATAAGCAGGGAAATTGAAAAATGTGGTCTAAAATCAACCTTAATGTTTCCGTTTTATATTTTAATTTTAAACTAATCCATATACATAAAAGAAACTTATGTTTTACGTGTTACGGATGTTTTAGAGGTTGATCAATACGGAGGTTTTGTATTGGTTCGTGAGATATACGCATTTTTGTGAATATAGCATAGTAGAAAATTGTTTAACACCGGGTATTGGACATTAAGTGCAGACAGAAGCGTAGTCGCAAATGGGTTGAATTGTAGTTTCTGTGGGGCATGAATTTATTAGAGATGCGAGCTCTTTTAAGAAAACTTAATTTCGTTCATACGGCTTTTTAGAGAGTCATGAAAGTCAACTCATCCAAAAATCTAATGATTGTCTAGATAAGTTAACTAGAGAATCTTACGATGTTTATACACTTTAAGACTATTCAAAAAGTTGGGGCAGGGCAACGCCTGCCGGGCCCACTAGTATTAATATATAGAGTAAATATCAAAAACTTTATGTATGTGCATTTAATCGTCTGTTAATATAAACTTTAGGATACTCAATTTTAATACCCACACTATAAGGCTCGCATCTGTGGAGATATATATTTTGATTGGCTTCCATAGCGACAGCAAAGTTTTTTATTATTATAATTTATTCATCTTGTCAATCACTACTAATTTAAAAAATGTTTTTTTATTTTTTAGTTTTTTATGCTAAGAAATAAATGGCATGGCTGACTGTCATTTAATTTTTATTTTTTATGCTGCTTCTCGTCGCTGCTCTTCTTATCGTTTCTACATTTGTTGTTTTATTTTAGCAATTATGTATTATATATGCAGCATAACAAGTTTTACATTTTGTTTCACATCCGTTCTGTTCTCAGCATGTTTCTAATTATGCTCAGCAATAGAAGCAGAAAGAGCGGCAGAAAGAGCAAAAGCAAAGGCAACAACAAAAGTAACGTTGACAGCAACAACCACAACACAAAACAACAACAACAACAACGACAACTACTTCTACACAAAAGAGCAGACAGATTCAGATTCACCCGCAGTGTGGCATGAAATGATGAAAGCTAGTGAAAAAGTATGCTTTAAAAATTTCCATTGGATATATAAAATTTAAAATTGTATAACCGAAGGCATGTAGCAGACACTCTAAGCACCACTTTGCTAATTATTTAAGATTTTCTAATGCCTCGTCTGATGTACAAAACCTACCTCATTAAAAATAAATTGTTAACATGCTTGCAGGCAAGATAATATCAAAAATTAGTCTTGAGCGCCAATCACGCGTTGAAAGAATTAGAGCATTCGTATATTATTCCTTATTACAAGAGGGTATTACAAAACATAATGAAATAAATATATTTTACTAGTAAGCCCGGCAGACTTTGTCCTGCCCAAACTTTTTGAATACTCTTAAAGTGAATAAACATCGTAAGATTCGCTAGTTAGCTTATTGGGAAAAATATAAGATTTTTAGATTAGTTTTCAGCTCGGTTCAAACTTGCACTATTATTAGTCAAATGTCGCGCTTCACGGGTCTGTCTTAACCGAATTCTTTCACGTTCATTGCGATCTTCATGTTCCTGGGTAGTATGAATAAATTGATAATTAATATGATTCGTTGCATTCTTTGCAATTGAAATACATCATGCATTGATCGAATAGGAGATGGCATTCCAAATTGTCCTAATGCTTTATTAACCATCGCCAAGCATAGATCTTCAATATGAATTAAAGCTTTATTGTAACCTTCTATCTTCTGATAAATAATCTTGATATTTTATCCACAATTTAAGTGGATTTGATGGAAAACATGTTGCCAAAATAATCGCAAATAGAACACGTATGTAATATAGATGAACAGTAATAGCAGCATCTGCTAAAGTTTGATCCCAATGCAAATCATATTCCAACAAATTCAATTTTCGACATGCCTATTGATACGTTGCATACAATACGCCATTCACTGTTCTCAATGATTGAAACGATGTTGGACCTCGATCATTGATTAACAACAATACCAGTTTTTGTATACCTATATGGCAATATACACACAAAAACCGATATTCACAAAAATGCGTAAATCTCACTAACCAATACACACAAACATTGGCTTAAAACCTCCGTTTTGACAACCTCTAATACACGCAAAAATCAGATTTGAAATTCATCGACACGTTCATGAGAACATCCGTAACACGTTAAGGATAAGTTTCTTTTATATACATAGATTAATAGATTAATTAGCAAATTCAACTCTTTCTTCTACAGAATAATAATAAGATTACCACATATAATTACGTGTTTTGTGTAAAAAAACCGTATTCTCAAAATTAAAACAAAGGCAAAACTGAACTTATGAGATTATAATTGTTATTGATTATCTTTTAAAGGATATCGAATTTGAGCTTCGCAGATATTTATATTGTAAGTTTTTGCGTATATGGTGTACCACATAAAGGCATAAACTAAAGTTATTGACGAAGTAACTTAATGTGAACTCAGTTTTACCTAATTAGGTATATATGTGTAAGGACACCAACAAATACATGAATATCTATACTCTAGGGGATTTTCAAAATATTGGGCTTCGCTCCCTGTCAAGCCCTCTAAGACCTTTATATTCGTTTCGAGATGTTCTGACTGTAATATAATATAATAAGTTGTGCCTACTCGACTGTGTGTTAATTTCGTTAATTTTAGCTATAGCTCTGAAATTCCCAACCAACATTGCATCCACGGATAGACAAGAAAAAAAACGAGCTAAAATTTGGTACCTAAAGAGGACATGGAGTAAATTTAAAAAAAGGATATTTTGCTACACACTCTCGTTCTGGTTAAGGTTGCTTGCATGATAGTAATTATAATGTTTTATACCTTGAAAACTATAATATAAATTAAAAAATTAATAAAAAACATGAAATATTAAAAAAAAACAATGAACAAAATTTGGGGAAATGAAGCGCATACTCATCAACTAAACCTATGAACTAAAGAAAACAGCCAGTTGAGTTTTTGCACAATTTTCCAAGAATCCAAATCAACAGCAACCGTGAGTACCCTAATTAAATGTCTGCTCTTACAATCAACCATGTAATATTATTAGGCGGGTTTTTGAAATTCAAATGTGGCTGCTCATCGTTATGCTTCGCTCTGGTGCATCTCCTCCCAGCGCAAAAAATAAACTTATACTATATACTAAGTATAAGTATATACTAGTAGGTTATATACTCAAAATGAGTGATATATGTATTATGGTTGCTGTAGGCGGTAGGCTGAAAATTCACACAAGTTGTATTTATTATGCAAATCCCGCTCATTAGAGCGTATATGAAATGGGGTCAAATGAGTCTGTGCGTGTGTGTGTAACTATGGCAGACTCCATCTTGACATGAAGCCCCTGCTACTTTGAACAAAAGAGTCTCTCTCTAATAGTCAGAGTTCCGCTAGAAACGCGTAAATTATGAATCATAATTCCATCAAATTAAAATAAAATAAACAAAACCCTACAGAGAGAGAGATATAATTTGAAAAAATAAAATTATTACGCCAGGTGGCAAGTGACAAATATTGCTGCAGTTGTAACTTCGCTTCGTGATTGTGCGTTGCCATGGTTGCGTTCAATTGTCCTGCCCCGCTAGGAATCCTGCCTGTCAAAACCAAAATTTAGTCCTGACTGTATGGCGACTTTGTTTTGCGTCAAAAGGCATAACAAAAAAATCAATAATATTTATGCCAAATTCTTGTTGCCCTTTTTTGCAGTTGCCGCAAAAGCTATGTGTGTGTGTGTGTGTATGTGTGCCTGTTTTATATAACTTTTGTTTGGCTATAGTGTTGGTAAGTGTAAGTTCAGTGCGTCAAAAACTAAACCAGTATTGATTCTTGTTCGCCGTCTTTCAGTTGTGGCCATTGACTCGAGCCTCCTCCTATTTATTTCATGGTGCAGTTTCAGCGCACAGCTTATGGAAAATTTGTAACGCTTATTAGATTGCTTATGGGTTTATGCTCGAGGAAAACTTTTTCATGCTGCGATGGCGAAACTCTCACGCATACCACCAGGGCGACCCTAATCTCAGCTCAACCATGTTGTTGTCATCGTTTGTTTTTCTTTTCGCCGAGTTGTTTTTGTTGAGACTGTGGATATTTTGGTTTGGTTGATGTGTCTATTGGTGGGTTGTTTGTTTGTCTGCTTATTTAACTGTCTGCTTTGCATTTACACAAACACACTCGAATACATTGCCAAACACATAGGGTAGATGCTCGTACATATCTAATCCATGTCTATCCGTAGCCTCTCCTCTGAGCTATGCTGTCTATCCTGCCTATCCCGCCCGCCTGTCACTTTGCTCGTCAATCAAATTGGATTTTGAATGCTTTGCACTTGGTTTTGCCTACTTTTCTGCGTTATTGACTGCTTTCTATTTTGGGCCTAATGAGTTGAGTCGCGAGTGAATTTGTCGTTTTGTTTTATGGCGTTTACTTTATCGGATGAAAGGTTCTGAAACTTTTATAAGCCTAGTATGGTATTTTATTTATAAGGTCGATACGAGTAGGAACACAGTTTTGTCAATAGAATATATAAATTGGATATAAGCCATTGAGCTTAGATGCAAAATTAAAATGAATTCACACATTTATAACAGTTTTTTGATTAGTTGATTGAAACACATACAAACATCCGCCCCTGCGTGTTTCTCACACCAACTACCATGAGGTCTCCTTTATTCAGTTCAGATTATCAAGACTATTGTATACCCTATATAATTCTTTATTTTCATAATGCTCATCATATTGCATGCTACAATTGGTCCTGCCAGACTTTAAAATATCTTCTATAATGAATGCATATCGCTACTTGTTATTCTCTTATTCGGAGCGC
The DNA here is from genome assembly GCA_037043745.1 of Chymomyza amoena. Taxonomy (NCBI): domain Eukaryota; kingdom Metazoa; phylum Arthropoda; class Insecta; order Diptera; family Drosophilidae; genus Chymomyza; species Chymomyza amoena. The sequence goes on from JBAMAX010000434.1 coordinate 26,323, forward strand.
AGACGAATCCAGGCGTTTTTGAGTTATATATGGTTTAACTGTTACAACTTTGTTCTACCCTGCACCAATACCGAATATAATAAATTCGTATGTAACGGGCAAACGGAGGCATTACAGATCTCAGTATATAGTATATTCTTGATCACCACCAATAACCGATATGGCTGGCTGTCCGTATAAGCAAAAGGGTCTCATAGTCTTTAAGACTTATGGAAACGAAATTTTACAAAAAAAAGATGCACATATTAGTCACGCAAATGAAGTTTTTCAATTGATGTCGATGTCTGACCTCTTTCCCCCTTGAGAGAATTTCGCAGTTTACTTCTGGTGTAGCTAACACAACTTTGTCATATAATATATGTATATGGTCCCATCTCTTTGACTTAAACATAAAAACTTGTGAAGAGGCTCATCAAGATATAAACGAACATACGACTTTAAGGTGTGATTATTTAGACGGTTAGGCCTGTTCCTGTTTCAACTTTAATAAAATTCCTTGTATTAATTTGTTATTTTGATTAATTTTTATATTTGAAAAAAAAATATATTTTTTTTAGATTGTACAATGCGCACCATAATCCACCAAGTTCAGTTGGAAGAGGAGTGGTGACTATAAAAAATAGTGAATGCAGCTGAGAGCTTGTTACAAATTTTCTTGCACATACGTGATTTCGGTATCCTGGCAGAATGTTGCGAAGTTAATACAAGCTTAAATGTTAAAATTTTATATTCTAGCATTTTCTAATAAAGGCCAAATTAGAAGAACCTGTTTCTTTTTTACTCTTTGAAAACAATGCCCAAACAAAACCGAACCATTCAATTAGGTCTAGTGACTGTTGAGGGTTACCTTTGATGTTTTTTTTTCTTCTTAGATTACAGGTGATATGACCATGGCCGGATAAGAAAGTCAATAGCAAAGGAAAATCGGGATATACAAACAAAATCAGGAATCTATACAAAGACGCCGTTTCGAGATAATATTTCAAATTGCCAAGACTTAACGCTTTGTTATTTTTAATTATGCTTAGAAAACACTTACCGGCGGTGATTCAAAGAGCATCACTTCTGTGCCCTTGAGCAACAGAAATCTGGGCTTATAGCTTTGCCACGATATGTTGTTGTTGATAACGCCTTCGTTGACCCAGCCCATGTACTCGATGCGTTCGCCAACGGCAAAGTTGCGATTGTAGAGCTTCATCTGGAAAAACGTAAACAAAAACCTTATTCAGAATTTAGCTCATGTGGCGTATACGTAATGCCAATACAGTTAGTAGCACACTGGACGCACACACACAAACATACACACACACACACACACGCAGCACTACCAGCAACATAAATTCACGCAATTTTGTTGTTTACATTTTTTATTCGTTATGGCGGCAACAGCGGCACTATAAGCGGATGTCGCTCATACGCCATGTATGCCAACGGCAGTTTCTTTTGTTTCGTTTTGTACGTTCTTATCTGTTGATGTTTCCGGTGGCAGTATTTACCTTCTGTTGCTTTCGTATTTTTACCACATTCTATGCACTTTATTTCACTTTGTCATTTTGTACAAATTGCTTAATTGAGTGCCAACTTTCGGGTAATATTTTGTACTGACCTGTAGATGCGTTAGGCTCACAACGTTGTCGGTTATCAGTTTCAGCCACTGGCTTAGAATAGCCAGCTCATCACAGTGTATGACGCCCGTAGTAACGCCGTTCAGTCCACGCACTTCGAATGCATTAGGACGTAGCTTGTCCGTTCCATAGATATAGCGCGTGACGTAGGCCATCATGAGAGGCACTGTTAGGCAAATAATTAGGCATACTAAATATAGCCGAGCTAGTGGAAATGTGAATTTGTGAAATTTACCTGCTGTCACGTCGGTCCATCGTTTCTCGGGCTCAGAGCAGATAGACATGGGACGACTACAGCTACGACTGATGGTGCCGCTGTTGACAGAGGACTTGTAGCCTTCGTCAGCTTTTAGTTCGGCACAGGTCGCATCGTTATCCGAGTCCGGTGTATCCTTTGTTACTATACACATAAACAAATATTTTATAGTCTAATCAGTTAATAAGTGAAACTAAACAACAACATTGCGAGACGAGTAGAAACTGTTTTAATTCAACTAACTACTTAAAACAAACTAGTAGATATGCACAAATGTACGTAAATAGAATGATCCTAGAGTTCAAGAGCCCCACTTCGAATCGATTACAAATACTGTCACTGTCACAACGATAGGACTCGAAATGCCAACGAACTAACTGGCAGACAGGAGTAGGATTTAACTCTAGCGTTTAATGAACGCGTCAAATTTTTTAGTTTCAATTCAAATAAAATGTGAGTGTATGTAATAAAAACCCTTCGTTTTTTAGCCGTTTTTTCCATCATCTTCTCATTTGCGTTATCTTTGCATAGGTTAAGGCATGTATCTGTACTCACATTGCTTCTGCAGAAAAGGCGTTGCAGCCCGATAATGCTTGACGGTAAGAACAACAATGTCTCCGGCATTACGTAGTATATTGACCGCATCATCATGGGGACAGGCGGTTATGTATTCACCATTTACTTTTATTATCGCATCGCCCACAAAGAGTTGTCCTGTTATGTCTGCCGCTTGATCCTTGTAGATACGTGAGATTAATATGGGTAGTTTGTGTTCCGCGCCTCCTTTTATACTCAGCCCCAGGCCGCCTTGCTTTTGACGGGTTATTTGGACCATGCGCTCCTATATAGACACAAAAATCAATAAGAATTGCATTGTACTATATATGGGTATATATATATATATATGCCAAGAATGTTGTTAGATACATGCAAAAGTAAATTGATTTTCTGTATGCATAGTTGAATAGAAGCTGTTACAACATTTGAACCATGATGAGTTTTAAATCAGAATAAATAGAATAAAAGCTTTGTTTTCTATCAAATAGTTAATGCGTAGTCCTTAAAGCAATGACACCTTGTTAGCTCCTTAGATTAAATATTGTTTCTGCAAACTATGATGATAGACACTCAAACGAAATAATATGATATGCTACAATGAAATTAATTTTAATAAATTGATATACCTTAGATTCCATTGGAGGTCCATTGTGCTGTGCGCTGGTGGGCGTCACAACCTCTAGTTTTTGCAATGTCAATAATTCCATTGTTAAATTCAGTCTAAGTGGTTCCGGCCGACTTTTGCCATCGCTTACATGTACCATTCCAGTGCGAACCTTCAGGTTTTGATCAACTTTTTCTTCAATTGGAGTCGCCATTTTGTCACACAGCTTCATATTTTCTACAACAGAAGAGAAAATAAATAAATAAATAACTCTAATACTAGTAATCGTTGGGACTGGATGAGAGAGCACTATATCAGCATTTGCAATGCCATCAATTTAACCTACGAAGAACTTCATGGAAAACAACGCATTTTACAAATTTCGCAAAATACACAAATAATAAAACTTTTAGATTTAGATCACTCTTTACTTAATCATAAAAATTATGTTGACGTCACCAATTAAACACAAATAGAGACAAAAACACCTGCTTGATATATGAAGGGCATTGTAAAAATACGCAAAAACTCAAAAGGCTTCATTGTGAAATGACTCCGAAATCCCGAATGCCGCCTTGTTGAGAATGTCGCAAAAAGAGTATTTTGCAGAAATTCAACCGATTAAAAATAGAAGAGAGTCTGGATTGAGAAGAAGTTCATCTGTTAGTTTAAACTTAGCCCTGCATATTTAACCCTTTTCTCGTTTCCTCGAAGGATAATTTCGCAGTTTTCATCTATACTATAAAATATTTCGTTTTTGAATTTATTACTCTTATATGCAAATATAATATATACTCTTAAGAATAGTTTGCCGTAAAAGATCGATTGATAACTTTTAAAGTTATAAGCAAAACCAGGAATATTGAAGCATTTACCCATGACATTATGACATTAAGTTGCAAACACTATTTATAAGAACTAAATGCTAATGCCTTGAAGTCTAAAGAACAAACAATAATGTTCGATGTGTGTTTATAATTCGGGATTTTTGAAAATTTGCTTCCTAAATGCAGAAAACAGGCAACATGGGAAGTTCTTCTCTTCTTCGTTGTTTGCCTACTACGAAATCGAACACTTTACGAGCTGTAGTTTGTTCTTTCACCCGTACGACGTGGACCAGATAATTAAGTCGCTGAGTCGCAATCAATCGACTGACACCAACATCATCGTTACACAGATCGTACAACTCGTTATTCTACCGAATGTAATAGGTACCGCCAACGCAAACAAATCTACAAATTTTGCGAAGAATTTTCCTCTCAAATACCCCGAGAAAATCTGCAACTGATTGTGTTACTGTCCGGGCTTCCGTTTAATATAGAATCACCCGAAGAATGAGTGCCTTGTAAAGTGTTATATTCGTCTGTCAAGAGAGAGCTTTACTGCTGTTTTGCTTGCAGCACCTGTTGGCAAGTGTTATTATGAATTCCTTGCCTCCGCGATTCTACGCTGTCAGTTCCATTTTAGATGATTCCTTCTCGCGAGCTCCAAAAGCGACATACACCGGTTTTTTTTTATATTGCGCCCGTCCGATGTACAACCGCCTTTCTTATAATAATCAGAAGATTGAAGAGTATAAATGATAGCGAATCATCTAGTCCGAAACCTCGCATGGCGGTAAAGTTTTCGGTTTGTTAATTTCCTATCTTGATAAAGCTGGTGGTTTTGCTTATCTGGTGTTTTGAATATCTGGTCCATGGTGAATGGAATGAACATTATAGAAATAAAAAAATGTTATGTCTGGATGATCTAGCCGACAAATTTTGTTTTTATTATCATTATTATTTAGTATTGTAAAGGGTCTAACAAATTACCTTTTGACCTTAAATTATAGGCACAAGAATTAAATTAAACATTGAAAAATAGAGTAAGCAAATAGAGCTAGATAGAAATGAGCATTACAAATATTAGAAAAAAACCAAAACAGTAACCTTGACCAAATAACTGCATCAGTGATCGAAGACAATCTTAAGATGAGTTAAAATCGAAGACGTAATAGACGGTATACACCGTTTAAAAGAGAAAAGTGTTCCAGAACATGTAAGCAGCCAAATAAGTGGATGTCGATTAAAGCCTCGAAGGACGAAGAGAAGGAATTGGTTTTGAACAGACTCAATCCCGTCTATACGGTACGTCTACGGTATTGATAGTGGAATTTAACAGTAAAGTGCACTCGAATATGTTTCTCTTCCTTGGCCAAGTTAATTTCAATGGGATTCCAAGTACAGTGCGACCGAGTAGTAATTGTCGTTTGGGTTGTTTCAAGTATGCTCTTTTTAAATCAGATGAGACTGTTCACATAAGGATATCTAATCTCTCTGTTACCAACATAAAATTTAGATTTAGCCAAATGATGTCATTCACATACATTTTTATACCCTGTACCGTATGGTACCAAGGGTATATTAAGTTTGTGCAAGCCGAAAATGTATGTAACATATAGAAGGAGACGTCGGAGACACCCCAAAGTTACCTAAAATATGATCAGGGTGAATAGAGAAGTCCGTCTGTCCGTCTGTCCGTCTGTCTGTCTGCCCGTCTGTCCGTCTGTCCGTCCGTCCGTCCGTGTGAACGCCTAGATCTCAGAGATGGTAAGAGCTAGAGTTACCCAACTTTCGCATTAGATCCCATATTATTCCATAGGAGGCAAGTTTATTTTATTTTTTTGATATCGGGGATAAATTATATAGCTCCCATGGGGGTGTTTGAGATGACCTCGACAAAAAAAAACGTTTTAGATGAATAATTCATTTATTTATGAAGATATCGTAACCAAATTTGGTATTTGAAAATTTTTTATAGTTCCCAATCACTGTACCAAATTTGATCGAAATCGGTTGACTATATCATATAGCTCCCATAGGACCGATCGGCCAAAATAACTTTTTTAAAGAAAAAATCGCTATATTTCGTTTCTTAATAAAGATATCGTAACCAGATTTGGCGTTTGGAAATTTTTGAGACCACTTAAGTAACGTGCCAAATTTGAACAAAATCGGTTGACTATATCATATAGCTCCCATAGGTCCGATCTTCCAAAAAAACGATTTTTTAACATAATTTGTTGAGTTTCGTTTGTTTGTTAAGATATTGGGACCAAATTTGACATTCGTGAGTATTTTATAGTTCCTAAGCACTGTACTAAATTTAATCCAAATCGTTTGACTAGATCATATAGCTCCCATAGGACCAATCGGTCCAAAAACACGTTTTTTATACAAAATTCGATGTGTTTTGTTTGTTTATATATATATTTGAAATAAATTCAGATCTTTTTTAAGGTATTTAAGCACTGCGTCAAATTTTATTGAAATCGGTTGACTATATCATATAGCTCCCATAGGAACGATCGGTAAAAAAAATTTTTGCTTAAAAATTCTTCTGTTTTTGGTTTTTTGTGAAGAAATTGGACTCTATTACGAGCTAGTGGTACAGGGTATCCTAAAGTCGTCCGCGCCCGACTTTACGTACGCCATTTTTTTTAATGTACTTCTCTAAATAATACATATCTCTATAAACATGTACATTTTCACTTGAATATGTTGAAATGTCTTAAAGGCAGATGAATATTTTTAGTTTCTATTCATTTTTGTTAACACGTACGTAGGCATGTTTGGTGTGTGTTTGTGTTTTCTGTGCGCTTGTGACCTCAGATGACATTCGCAACTTGCATTCGGGCCAGAATGTGCCTCATTGCACCAGTTAATTTTTGGGGTCAACAAGCGTCAACGTGTGTCGTAAACCAACACCTGCCGCTAAGTCGAGCAAGTTGGCCGCGGGCAATACTAACCTCATCCCCACTCAAATCATCGTCATTATCATCGTCGTCATCATCATCACCACCAACACAAACACGAACAAAACTAACACAGGGCCTAATTAAGGAGCTCTTCCCGATGTGTGGCTTCTTTAGTCTCATTTCAGTTAGTGTTTAGATTACTTTGGCTCGATGTCAAGTGTATGTTAATCGAGCGTGCCAACCAAAGAGAAAGTTTTAATACATATAACATAGTATATAGTCGTATTGTTATATATGAGGGTAGGTATTTCAAAAATGCTTTATTTATATGTGCAAAATTAAATAATGCACTAGTACTGTAAGTATTTCGATAACAGATACTGGCACTAAACAAAGCTTACTACAGCAATTCATAAATAATTGATTAAAGATAAACATTATTGGGAAGATTGCAAAATTTGATATTGAATTTTCTGCCTATATAGTATAGTAGTTTACATTTACATTACGAAATTAATTAATATTTATATTTCAGAAATGAGTATTCTCAAACTTTCCGGTGCGTTTACCTCGATCACTGCGTCCCGTAGGACCAACACAGAACAAGTTGAAAAGACTTTGGCTCGGGTAAGGTACGGGTAGTGTAAGTTAAAGCAAGTGGGGCGGTTACAGTCGGTTAAATCGATTTACGGACTCGGAAGTCAGATTATGCATACCAAATGTTTCTGGGACTAAGGAACCCGAATTTTAGGTAATAAAACTTCCTAGGATTCTAAATTCCTTTAAAAACCCTACAAACCTCTTTTACCAGCAGTAAAGACCAAGTATGGGCAGAGAATATATTTATAGTACCTATAGTTATATAATCTAATACTTTATCAATTTTTGACAATAACTTTTGTTCATTTTGACTGCCAGATACATGGACAAGCGAAACTTGTCCTTGATGTATTAAAATATATTAAATTACTTTTAACTAGCACGTTTTCTTCTAGATTTCCAATTTTTTTAATTACGTGATTTCATACTTTCTTTACTTCGTGTGAATGTGAATTAAATCGATTTGGCGTACCTTAAAGTCGAGCGCAGATGCGTTTAAGATACCCTCTACCACCACATTGCAATTATATCCGATATAGTTATGCTTAAGAATTCCAAACTCCAAGAAGCTGTATAATAATATCCTAAATATCAAAAAGAATAAAAAAATTGTCTGTCTTTACATAATAACGTATCTAATCTAAAATTGTCTGTCTTTACATAATAACGTATCTAATCTAAAAATTTTGCAGTCTAGCTTTTACCTTCTCTAAGAGATTGGCGTTCATACAGACAGACAGGCATGGAGTAAATCGACATCTCTAGTCTCCCTAATCATACTTTAGGTAACTTTGGCCGTCTCCTTCTGTATGTTACATACATTTTCGGTTTGCACAAACTTAACATACTCTTTGGTATCTTTGGAACATACTATAGCAGAACTGCCACCAATATTATGTACAGGTATTTCTCAAGAACTTGGGTGAATGGAAATGAAAATAAGCGTAGTATGTGAAAACCAGATAAAAATTGGTACTGAAGTATATATTTTATAATCTACATAACGTACGTCCAGATTTTTCCTCGGTGGCAACTTTTTCTTTTGAATGGAGCCGCCAATTGAGTTAGGGAAGAGCGTAGAGTGCATCCTCGTGTGTCAATGTGTCCCTATGAACAAATGGACTTAAGACCTAGTGGGACTTAAATATATGCAACTATGTAGTGTAGCCATACAGTATTGCGAACAATAACTCATTAATAGGTCATTAAATTCGCCAATTTAATTTGCTAGCTCTTAAATGGGCTTGTAATTTATTGTTTTTGTTGTAGCCGCTGGTCTGTGACAATGCGCATTTAATTGTTGGCCTAAAATCGCGAACTGCGCATTTGGCTAATTGAATTACATATAGTATGGCAATTAAAATCAATTAAATTGTGCTTCCAAGCAATATCGAGTTGCTAGTCATGATCGAGCTTATAGCTAAGGCACTCTTGTGGAACAGTCCAGAAAGTAAATCTTTTGACTTAACTATGCTGTTAATTTGGTCATGACTGCGTCTGCAATTACTAAATACTTTTACTTTGGATGGCACTTATGGCGTGGTTATATTATTATTATATTATTATAACGAATACGTGTGAGAAAAATTTAAATGTCTTCCAACTACATATATTCCTAAATTGCTTTTTATGTAGATTTGGATCCCTGAACGATCTGCAATTCGATTTGAAGCTCCTTAGCCAGGTGGTCAAATTTAAAATTTAGTTTGAAACTTTTAATATTTTTTTGAGCCACTCAATTGGGAGTGGCCAGAAAGCACGAACTTCCGACTCTGGGGTCTTCCGCAGAAGCACCCTAGCCAGAAACAGAGGAAGACGGGAAGAGGTTGCCGATGCCCTATGTTTGTTGCATAAATTATTATTATTTATTTATTAGCAGTAATTTCTTGCAAAATAAAAGACATATCTATATATATATATAAATTTTATTTTTGTATGTTCGTTTAAGTTCTTTACTTGGATGTTTTTATGACAAATAATATAATTTCCTGACTGATCCCTGGGAGGGGCATTATTAACTGCTCGAACAGAACAGTTTATAGCCGAATCCGACCGGCGGTGTCTTTATGTCTCTACATTCTATGGCAAATAGCGTCTTTGAGCTAGAGATGCTAGGAAAATGAACCAGTGCTACTGCGGGGAAACGCACTACCGACTTTCGGTTTTAGAGGCGAATACGCTACCATTACGCCAGCGACGGGCAAATAACATTTAAAAAAAAAAACTTTTGAACTGAACTTTAAGAAATAAATTGTAAGTGCATACATAATCCATTTGTTTTTCAAGATAATGAAACCAATAACATCGAAACCAAGCGCATCCTACAACTTGACAGCGGTCAACGGCGAGGAGAGGAGAACAATGCAGAGGCGATTACGCCAGTCACTACAGTTCCCTGCTGTCTAAAAGCAGGTTGCATTGGGTTGTTACGCAAGAAACGCAAAACAGCCTCGGATATATAATACAATTCACACAAGTCAGATGACGACGTTTAGCTATAAACAACGGCCACGATTCGGAACTTGGAATATGCGCTCTGTTTTGAAAACGTTTAAAATTCTGAAAGCATGCATTGAGATGGACAAAGAATTACCTGAAATCCGCCGGACGGGCCAGGAACAAAATTGACCACATCCTGATCAGTAGGAAGTTCCATAATTGGCTTCTGGATGGCGCTGACATTTATACCTAGCTATCACAATCTTCTGATCAGATAAATACGTCCACGGCCCCAAGCTATTGTGTGTAAGCAGCAGCTGTCTATCAAATTTGACTTGATTGAAGGACGATGTAGTCTCCCAACAGCATCAAACTCTTGACAATGGCCTGGACAATATAAGTAATACTCCCATCTGGGGCCAAATAAGACAAACCCGCATAAATGGTGCTAAAGCAACCATGGGCACGCGTGGTGTCAACAATGCAGTTAAGAAGCAAGCAAACTCCGATTGGAGACCAGTCTGGCTTTCCACTTGCGTCTGCGAAGGAACAGCTACAACGGGTATTCTCTTCACCCTTCGCAGAAGATCAGCCCGTACCAGCAGATGATACTGAGCTTCCCAATATACGCCGAAATCCTGATAGGAGTATTGGTACGAATGCACCCACTATTGTGGGAATAAAAAAAACGATCACTATGATCAACGCCAACAAACCTGGACCTGACAACGTACCGCCAGAGTCATTTAAGCATGAATATCAAGGCTTCCGCCCTTTATTCACTGTTGCGGATGTATTGTGCTTCTGGCACTATTCCAAAATATTGGAAGGGGGACGTGATTCTAACTGTCCCGAAGAAAAAGGATTTTAGCCATTGTGGAAAGGTATCACACTCCTAAACCCCATACACAAAAAACAGAATGACTTTATGCCTAAGAATTCTTATGTAGGCCACATCAATTCTCTCGAACAATCAGTAGAATGGAGATCACCTTTATTTCTTTTATTTGTAGATTTTGAACGTGCATTCGATAACATTAAGCTAACGGCAATCTGCAATGCATTCAGAAACTGTCGAGCACCTGAGCAAATTATCCAAATAAAAAAAGGGCATGTTGTCACCGCTCCTGTTCATTGTCGTCTTAGGTGCCGTCCTGAAGAAAACTAATAAGGAAACTGCGGGGTGACTACAGTGGCTCCAGCTTGAAAAGCTGTACAATTTGGACTACGCAGACGACATAAGTATGCTGCGATGAAAGAGAGAGAATGCGGAGATGGTAGGATTGAAAATAAATTTTAATAAAACGCTCTCCACTCACATTAAACATGACCAACCAAACTGTCACCATTGAAGATGTAGAGCAGTTCTCTTATTCGAGTGGTATTGTCTCGAAAGATGAGGGTGCAGAAATAGACGTTACCGCACGAATTATGTTCCGTGTTCCGAAACATGGGTACAGTCTGGAAGTCATGGCGATTGTCCCAGTTAACAAGGTTTCGTATTTTCAAATCTTGCCTAAAGCCGATATATGCCTTAAGTTCCAAACATTTTCAAACAAATGCCTGCGTATCGTTTGTCGCGTGTTTTGGCCCCGAACAATCACGAATGTTGTGACCCGCTCACGAAGTATCGTAATAAAATTGGAAATTTAAAGAAGAAAGTGGACCTAACTAGGCCACATTTAACAAAGAGACGATGACAATATAGCTAAATTGGCGTTGCAGTAGCCGTTGTCGCGGTATGCCTAGAAAGACCTGGACGCATTCGGTTCTTGCCGAAAGTCAACACCTTGCATCATGTAAAGAGATTTGTCGTATTGCCTATGCAGCTAGGAGAGTCATTCTTATTTGGTTCAGATGGTAAAGTCCTCAAAATCTCGCCTTTAACTTTCGCCATTAATTATTATTGTTCTTATGCCGATTTGGAAGAGGGTTTACCAGAAATCTTAAAATCATTGGATCGATACAAAGTTCGGTGACTATGTGAAGTTACGGGATATCTCTAAATAGGCCATGTTCGGCTAAAATGTTCGCCATATTTTTTGATTTTGCTTATTCATGCCACCTAAAATTTAGAGACAGCAACTTTCTTTTTGCTTTGATAGCAAGCAGTATAAGACTAGAGAGTTATCGAATGTTGTGTCTAGAAGATGCAGTTAATCCAACAAAGAAATCGAACTAGTTGTAGTAGATCATTGATAGCAAAGGTAAATTAATGAACTTTGATTGTTCAATATACAATATGTGAAATAGATTAGAATGGTGCATAAACAGACGGATTAGAAAAAAAAAACTTCATACAGGAATTCGACAATAGAATTTTTTTTTAATAATTTCTTGGTAATTGCTCTTGTTTTGATTATTCAAGTTTCAAGAGATTGGACAGCTGGCTGCACACTCCAAAGAATTATTGATAGTGTCGGGCTATTTTTATAAATATTTATAGATCATGTGCAGACATAAACATATGTTTTCAATTAAAATAGAAACATGAATACGAGAATGCAGAAACAAATAAAATATACTTTAACGTTTGTAAAAGCCGACAGAAGGATGCCCTCGATGAAAACCAAAGAAATAATCGAAAAGATCGTTTATTTTGCAGCTTTGTGGTGAGTCACCCGATCTGTTTGCTGTATCGAAAAATTCGTCTAAAAAATGGAAAGACGCAATCAAAGTTGAAAATATAATATATATTTATAATGAACTTTGCTGAACCTTTAATAGTATAGTAAAATAGTATGTAAAGTAATTCAAGTGGTGTCCAACCAAATCTCCATCGTGAAATTTAAATCAAATCAAAAACCATTAAAACAATGGAGTTGAATTATGCAATTGGTTTCACGATCTTTATTTTGTCAAGAGTGCATTCACAGCTCTGAGAGATTTTAAAATTAAAAATAAAGTCACGGCATTTTAAAACATATGCAATATTTTGGCAGACGACGTGGTTCGACATATGCCCAAAAAATTATGCTAAAGTTGTTGATTGTTGTTTGCTATGATCACCCCACCTAAAAGACGTAAGACCATTTTCTTCCCGGAAGAGGAATGGTCTATGCTTCTCACAGGAGTAAAAGGAATAAATATAAATGAAAAGAAAATATTATTCCCCACAATAACTCGGCGCCTTGCCTAAGAGGTTTCGTAACACACAGTATTATTATTTGTATTTCCCCATCAGAAACACAACTTTTTACGTCGAATAAAGAAGCGATTGATATATACAAAATTCTTGTGGCACAAGTTTTTCGAGAAGTGGTCTAAACAAATGCATTAACGGATGTTTCACTTATATGGATCGTAGGTCATAACAACATTTCTGGCAACGAAATTGATGACAAGCTGGCATGAAACAGTACTGCGAGACAATTAGTAGGGCCTAAACTCTTTTTGTTGTAATGTTGGAAGAAACACCATTAAATGGCTGCTAAGAGATGACACTCACACTGGATTGGCACAACTGACTCACGACAGTCAAGAAAATCTCCCACCTGGGCAAGAATTTCCTTAGGAGCTTGGTTAGTTTCGGGACACCGCATGCTTAGGCGGCTTAGCATGATGGACATCGTAGATTGTAGCACCTGTAGGTTCTGTGAAATAAGTGAGGAATCCTCGCAGCGCATACTTACGGCTTGACATCCCTCATCGGCAATTATAGAATATTGGTGCAAGACTAGAACCATCCCATACAATTAAAATTATCTCCATTATTGGACTGGCCAAGGAGTTCTAGAGCTAATAGACATGCAAGCCGGAAATGTAACATGTAGAAGGAGTTGTCGGATATCCACAAAGTTACCTAATGTATGATCAATATGACAAGAGAAGTCAATATACTGATGTAAGTCTATATGTATGAACTCCCAAATCTCAGAGATAATGAATGCTAAGGCAACCAAACTTTCTGATTTGATCCCTTATTATTCCATAGGAGACAACATTATTTTATTTTTTGGTATCTTATTATTATTTTGATATCCCTCTATTATATAAAAAAGTTTTTTTCTCATCTTTTTGAAAGTGTAGAACATGTTGCGTGTATAGCAGAAGATATTTGTTTCTCATAATTTTTTTCCTCATGTTTTTATAAAGTAAGGAATTTTGCGAAATGGGTAGAAAGAAGTTGAATTTGACTGAAGAGGAAAGGACAGAGCGCAAGCGAGAGCAGAAGCGTAAAGCGAGCAGGTGGTGAAGCCCCCTAGCTTTATTAAAAAATCTATATTTTTTTTAAATGTGATGGTACAGGGTATCCCAACATCATCCGCTCCTGTCTTTAACGCACTCCATATTTAAATTAAAAGTTTTTAAAAGCGTTTACATAAGGTATTTTTTGCCAGCTTAAATCTGATTTAGTATATGGCAAGGTGCAAACAGAATTTTTGGCACTGACAGCTGCCAAAACTAGTAAGAACTAGTCAAGTCGATGCTGTTGGGGACTTAGCCCCGATCCACGTGGGAGCGTGGAAACGCATCCTCCGTCATCAAGAGCAACTTTTCTTTCGAAATTGTAGAAGTTGCTCTTTTGGTTGCACAGATAAGCAAAACCTGGTTAGTGCGAATGACGTATGCTTCGAACTGGTGTTTCACCTTACCAACGAACTCCAGAGTGGCGTCAAGAATTGCGTCTTTTAAAGTGCAGCAGGATTTGAATAAATCTTATATATATGTATATATATAGTGTCCTTTATCTCCTATTGGAGCATTGGGCGTCAGCTTAGCTTGGCACTTTTCATTACGGTGCTGTAGAGCATTTGGCTGGACTATACTTGGGTCCGCTTTTGCTTTTTTGCCGCCGTTTTGGGCGTCAAGTTTTCGTCCGATCGACTTCTCTTGACCTGTGTTGGGGTGGGGGCCGATTTGTGGAAACCAGAGCTTCTGCTTTAGAAAGTCTAAAAAGTCAAGGGACATCAAATTCATCAGAATTGCTTAAATTAATATTCTCACCCACGGGATTGCCCGAAATGCCGTGCGATGTTTGCTATTTTAAACTGGACTTTCAATGAAAGAGTGTTCTTCCTTTCTCCCGACTATGCATACACATTAGCCGCCCTCATAGGGAGAGTATAGTCTCTAAGTGAATAGCCCAGATAAGCTCATCCACCACATTTTCCTCTTGCCAACTTTGTTTAACTATGCGACTTAGCTTTGAATAAACATAAATGGGTTTTGGCAGGCCAGGGAATAAGTCCATTTTTGACCATAACTTTAGTTGTATTTATCCGATTTTTGTTAACTTTTGACACATAGATGCACCACGACGCATTGCTCGGTTAAAGTCTTACAGAAAATACTAAACGATGTAGCTAAAACCGCGAAACTCTACTTTACCTTGCACAAATCTAGTATATCCTTTATTGGTTCTGAGTATAAAAATAAGATAATTTGCGTAAACTTATTTTTGACTTAGCTGATTTGTCGTCTTTTGGTATCTGTCAAGCAGATACAGATATGCTTACTCCACTTTCACCATCAATCAAACAACTATATCGACTTACTTGATTCTTTACAATTGGGATAGGTTACGAAAAAGCTAACCGGAATAGATCAGCAAATCCACTAACCACGAAAACCACACGATTGCAATTCATTCAAAGCTTAAATTTTAATTGAGCATAAAGCCAATTTGCCTATTCGTATAGGCTAATATATAATTTATTTCAATGTACTCTGTGGGTGAAGCTACTGCGTCCTGTATGCTCCTCAAGTACTATGTGGTGTGTCTTATCAAAATGATCAAATGTGTGCACTTACCACAAACTCACGCGCCTTCCGTTGGAGCAGAAAAGCAAATGCAAAGCAATAACTTGGTCCTTACGGTTATGTGGATGTGGGATGTGGGGTGAAGTATGCACGTTACGTGCGTATCCCGTAGGTCGTTAATATCAGCGGAAGTAACTGCTGCGCTATGTAGGTATGTATGAATCCAACTCAAACCGGTGGGCCCAACGTGTTGGCTCTCATTGGGCTCGCTCTCTTTTTGACACAATACTAACGGGACTTTGCGACTCGGACACGGCAATCAGCTGTGCTGTCAAAAAATTGGAGCAAACGAACATTTGCTTGTCGTTTTTCTCCTTTTTTGTTGTTTTGTAAACGGAAAGGGGTGGTTTTTCCTTTTTTGTTTCACACTTTGTTTTTTGCAATTTTGTATTATGCAAATACAAATTATTATTAACTATTATTCACAATTCACTAAATGTGAAATTAACTCTTCACTTAAACACGGATTGATAAATAGATTTCTTTTGAATATTTAATACCGCGCCCATGCCAATTTACGAGTATATATTTAAAATATATATTATACGCACTGCTATTTGTATGATTAAAAACTAAAATATTTTATTTATTCTGAACGATATAAAAGAAAACAGCGCGTCGAATTCGCATTTTCCAATTAGGTCACATTTTATGGTATGGCATTTGTTATTCTTTCCATTCTTTTAGATATATTTTTATTTTTTCATATTATTGTTATAACACGACTCAACTCTTAAATGTATGCTTATGATTTTTATTTTGCGTTTTGCAGCTCTTTTAGTTGGTCAACAAAATAAACTTTATTTTTTTTTATATCGGTTCACTGACTCAGCGCCGTCAGAAATATTCGCATCCGCTGAAAGCACAGTAGTCACGAGCTAACAAATCTACAATGGCTCCAGAGAGAGAGAGAGAGCAACGAATTGACAAAGTTTGCAACGACACATACTGAACAGCTGTTCGTACCGCTGTTAGTTAACAGATTTATGTTAACGGCGCGCTGTATTTAATATATGAAGAATTTTCAAGACTCTACCTGTTTCGAAAAGATATTAGTATTGTAAAAAAATGTTCGTTCAAGGAATAATTTAAGATGTTTTTTTAAGTCTACAATGAAACGATAATAAATTAGCTTACTGATTTTCTTCATATAATAAAATCAGGTTGATGGTGTGAACGACTGTTTTCAACGCACAAAGTAACTTTTAGCGCATTCTTTTGGTGTGAAGCGATACATGGTTGAAATTGTAGAGAATTGACGTTTCCAAAACATGTAAAGCAAAGTGAATCGGTTATCAAATGTTTAAGTTATTCAATGTTACAATACCGATGTAAGAAATGGCGCACTCTGACTATTTTCCGGAATCCTTCTGAAATATCATAGTTTTGTTTTGTAGAAAAACACAAATTGCGGTATAAAATAATTTAAATACAATTCCAAGCATTGATTTTATAAGTGTAACGATGCGTTTATCTCCAAAAGCCCGAATGAGTTCATTTTGGCCATCAGAAAAGAACTTAATGTTGAGGAAGCAAATATGGAAAAGTTTGATACCTTAAAAGGCAAATTTAATCTTATTTACTCCAAAATCTAAAAAAAATGCCGAGACGCTGGTCAAAATGGGCTACTCTCATCGAAAATTTCACAGAAGAACTTCAGACGTCTACGCACCGAAGCAGAAGAAGACCCACAAAATGTTTGAATTTGTTCAAATTTTGCTCGAAAGAGAAAACTGGCTATACCTATGGATCTATCGGTCGCATAAAAAGTTGAATCATTTTTGTATCTTTAATGGAATCAAGTTAATTCCTTTTTCAGTAGTTAGCCAATCTTTGTAACTTTCTATTAATATGCATATGTATGCAAAATATTGAGTGAAATAGCAAACTATGCCCACAACCAGTCAACTTCCATTACGTATTTTTCAATGGAAAATTTAGCCCAGGCAACAAATTGTAACTCCCACAACATATTACTCAGCTCTAAGATATCGTAGCACCATGTATAAGTTCATTTTAAAACCTTTCAACTACCATTTAATTCATAAAAATATTTCAATTGGTTTGGAAAATATGAAAAAAAAAATAATTTGTCGCACAGGCAACAAATTCCAACTTCCGCAACGTGATGCGCAGCTCTCAGATAACGGAGGACCATGTATTTTATTATTATTTTAAAGCCTGGATTCATCGAAATATTTCCATTGGACTATATGATTTTTGCAAAGCTTTTTCGGCTTCCATGTGGCGTCAGAACAAATTTTTTTAAGCTACGAGACAAATATTCGAATATTTTAAACGTAATCTTATAAATAAAATTCTCGTGTCACAACTTGACCGATTCTCATGAAATTTTGTGAGCATATTGAGAATCGGCCAACATATATTTTTTATACCCAGGGCTGCCACCCCTAACATTTTTTTTTTTTAATTTTTACCAAACTCCTCCGAAAGGGCTGAACCGATTGTCATGAAATTTCGTGTGCCTATTGGGTAGGTCTGAGAATCGGCCAACATCTTTATAGTGTTGCATTGTGTATCAGATTAACTAATGTTAATGTTTTACGTGTTACGGGTGTTTTCATGAACGCGCTGAAGAATTTCAAATATGATTTTTGCGTGTGCTAGAAGCTGTCAATACGGAGGTTTTAAGCCTATTGCGATGTAAATATCGTGAATATAGCATTGTAGAAAATTGTTCAACACCAGGTATTGGACATTGAGTGCAGACAGAAGCGTAATTGCAAAGGGGTTGAAATGTAGTTTCTGTGGGGCATGAATTTATTAGAGATGCGAGCTCCCTTAAGAATACTTAAGTTCGTCCATACGGCTTTTAGAGAGTCATGAAAGTCAACTAATCAAAAAATCTTATGATTTCCTAGATAAGCTAACTAGAGAATCTTACGATGTTTGTACACTTTAAGAGTATTCAAAAAGTTGGGGCAGGACAACGTCTGCCGGGCCCACTAGTCTTTGTATAAGTATATGTCTGTTGTGATTTTTGTTTAATATTGTATATTTGAAATGCTTGTAAATGAGCAGAAATTTTGTTTTATATTGTGAGCAACAGCTGTTGTGTTAAACCGCTGTTAACATTTAACATAACATTGAAGTTTTTAAAATTTTCTGTTCAAAGCCATGTAACATTCGCATGCGCAAAGAGCATAAAATACTAAAAATACTGAGCATTTAAAAGCTCGAACCTAATATTGGTATTATTTACACATTTCAAATTCAAACTGTTAATGTTTCAATTATGTATTTAGTGAGTAAATAAATATTTTTTTTTATATCGGGGTAACGTTAGTAGTTCCCATAGGAATGTTTCAGAGCCACCCAAAAAAAATGTAATATATTAGAGAAAAAAGACAGCGCTTGTTTATAAATAAGCAGGTGGAATCTCCCCTTCCCTCATCTCTCTCGTTAGGTTTTCCAAAAATAAAAATTTTACTGCAATGTGAGATGGTACATAGCATCTTAAAGACGTCCAAGACCGACTTTAATTATAATTTAATTGAAATTTGTTTTCCAAATTTTTATTTCCAACAAAATTAAAAAAAATTTTAACCACAGTTTCTCACGTACGTGTTTTTATATAATTTTGTGTTTCCTTTTTTCTTTTTGATTATGTATACAGTAACCGTTAAGATGTAAAGGATTATCAAGTTTCCTTTTGTCTGTTGCATACATTGCATAAGTAATTTTTTGGGATAGAAAGCTTTAACAATTAACAACAATTACAATGCTTACACTTTATATGAGCTTTTCATATGAAAAAAACAAATATTTGTTTAGTTCAATTCGATAGAGGGCGGTAAAAAAAGAAAATCTGGCAGCACCTTCTCCATTGTTGTCATCTGCACGAGTCACTTAACGAAGGGTCTCTAATCGCTAGCACTCTCAAGAGGGCGCTCCTAAATTCAAAATACTTTGACGCATCATTTTCATTGGATACCTTTACATAAATAAAGTATTAAGTTTATTGTTAGTAATCAACGCTTTTGATGTTTATCACAAATAAGTACAATTTATTTCCTTGCGCACATGCACAAAAAAGTCAAAAATACTTTAAAATATTATAGCACTTTACAGTCGTCTGTTACTGTTTTACTTATGTTAAAAAGTTAAAATCATGGCTTAAGCTTATAACTATAGATGGCGTAAAAACGGTCGTAAATCATTTACACACTAGGTGGCGCTTTTTATGGTTGAATTCTTTAACACATATTGCTTCACATTGCTAATTTTATCTACCTTGCAACACCCTGTACCCACAGTTTTTATTTTAGCCGAAGTTTTGTCTTATTATTTTTGTTGCCATTTTGGCACAAAAATATGCTAAAATCCTGGTTTAAGTGTACAACTATAGATGGCGCAAAAACGGTCGTAAATTATTTACACACTAGGTGGCGCTTTCTATGGGTAAATTTCTTATTACTGCAACTTAGCATGCTTCACATTGCTAATGTTAACTACCGTGAAACACCCTGTACCCAATGTTTTTATTTTAGCCTAAGGTTTTTTTCTTATTTTTGTTGTCACTTTGGCACTTTTTTATTTTATAATGCACAATGGCACCCAATCGAGCATTGGAAGCGCTTGATAGAAACATTGAAAGATCGGTTTTGGATCTGCAATGATTTTGCTGTGTGGCGATTTCTGGCAAACACTGCCTATCGCCAATCATTCGACTGCGATCGACTGCTGCCGACAAAGTAACGCTCTGCTTCAAGTCTTTTTATTTGTGGCTTTATGTGAAGAAACAAGCTAAAAGCAAACTGATTTTTTAATAATGGCACGCGTTTCTATTTTCGCAGCGAATGCCAAAAAAAGATGTGCTCAGAAAATTAATAGAATAATTTCTAACGACGCAATAAGATAGGAATATTTCCACAAAATGTTGGAATAATGTAGACATTTTCGGAAGGCAAATAAGCCTTTTCACACTGCGGCACATTTAACATCTAACATCTTTTGCAGAGGATGTTGTGAATGTTTTGCCGTTCCGAAAATTACAATATCATTCCAACATCTTGTGGAAATGTTCCTATCTTATTGCGTCCCGATGAGAAATTGTTCCATTATTTTGCTGTGCAGCTCTAAATTCGCCCCGAAATTGTAAAGAACGTCCACAAAAAGATTGGCAGCCTTGAATTCGTAAGAAGGCGCCAATTTAAAATGTGCGGCAATATATAGATACAAAAAAAAGGAAAAAAGTAGAAATCAATTTTATGCATTTGTTTTGTATTTTACCTACTACATTTGAATAAAGAATAACATATTGTGGGTCATTAAAAAGTACCAGCGGTAATTCGGCGGTGATTAACATATGAAAATCTGTAGTTTGATTTTGTTAACTAACTTAATAATTATGGCAGTCAAGAACTTCTACTGCTGGTGACTTTATTTTAATGTATGACTTTACTAATATGTTTAAACCAGAGGCTTTCAGACATTGGTGAGGTCTAATGAAATCAAAGTACTTCAGCACGACACCAACAAACATAGAAGCAGCTCGTGGCGCTTGCATATACATTTATATATATATATATAAGTATGTATATGTGTATGTGCGAGTTAGCATCAGCTCGTCGTCCTCATTAATACTCCCACTTAATTCATGTTTTCAACATAAATTCATAAAACCCATGCTTAGTAATAGTTAGGTTGAAAAAACTCATAAAAAGATTGATATTTTCATTTGAAAAAACATTTATAATATATTATCATAATTTGCTGATTTTCCGTGTCAGCCTGTTAATATGATAGATGCAAGATGTTAGATGCTGTCAGTGTGAATCGCTATTTCACATCTTCACATTTTCCCATGCGTTCCTCATAAATGTGCTCAGTGTGAAAAGGCTTTTGGCTTTTTGCACTGAGCACATCTGAGAGGAAGGCATGGGATTCTTTGATGATGTGAAAAAGGCGTTCACACCGACAACATCTAGCATCATATCATATCATCATGTCATATTGACAAGCTGACACGTAAAATCGGCAAATTATGATAATATAATATATTATTTTTAAAATTATCTTTTTATGAGTTTTTTCATCATTAACTATCAAGAGTTTTATGAATTTATGCTGACTCCCAATTATTTGGGAGTATTACGAGCCCAGCCCACTATTAATTCGTACGGCAAGTTTTTGTACCCATATGCGATATTTTCAATACTAAAGTAGATAACACATGTAAACCTATTTTTTCTGAAAGATCATTTTATTCTCTTAATTTTAGAAAAAAAATTTGTGTTGTACTACAACAACAACAACAATGATAATTTCTTTGAATGCTTTGCTGAACTGATAAAACAAATTTGACCAGTATTAATTCGTACGGTGCGTTAAATATTTACTATTTGATTAAACATGTAATTTATTTTAAATATTAATATTGGGTCACATCGCCTTTTGCCTTTACAGCACATTTACAACGCTTTGGCATAGATATTAATAAATTCTGACATTGTTTTGTTTAAATAGAGTCCCACATCTCTTGCAATTTTGTTTTTAAATCAGAATGGGTTATTTGAGGCTAACTTTTTTGGTTTCTTTTCATTATTCCCCATATATTCTCGATAGGGCTATTTGATGACCAATCTAAGACCCCAAATTCCTTATACTACAGCCATGATTTGCTTCGTTTGGCAGTATGAGATGATGCTCTATCCTGTTGAAAAGTGTATTCACCTTAGTCAGCCAGTTTTGGTATTGATGGCAGCAATCTTTCTTCCAATATGTTAATGTATTTTTCAGCGTTGACCATCCCATCAATAAAGTACAGTTGTCCTACCCCTTTGGCAGACATACAACCCCGCACCATTATGCTTGCAGGGAATTTAACTGCCCTTTTGAGACAATCTTTATGGTACGCTTCAGTTTTGTTACGGATAATTCTCCTTCGCGCATCACCGACACTCACGTCAAATTTAGCTTCATCACTAAATATGATAGACTTCCATTGCTTTTGAGTCCAAGACAGCCGTTCCCGAGACCATTGTAAGCGCTTCTTCTTTTGGCGAGGCGTAAGCAATAGCTTTTCTTGGCCCAAGAGTAATTTAAAATATTGAGTATATAACATAAATAGTCCCTATACATACTTTATAGAACTCATATCCAATATTTCATAGCTGCAGGCGCGTCCACTGACGCTTAACACTTTTTCCGATTTCCGATTTTCCTTCATAATTGTGGCCTGGGCTCTTTTATCACGAGCTGTTATTGCCGATGTTCGGCCTCTATTTGCTATAATATTTTCAATAATGCCATTTTTCATTAAATTTTTTACTATTCCTTAAATGGAAGACTTAGCCAGATTTAATTGCTTGGCTATTTTACCAAAAGAGTTCCCAGATTTATAATAATCTAGAACTAAACCTCTTATTTTTTTGCAAATCGGCTTACCACGTACCATCGTTGCTAAAGTTTGAATAATTTGAAGTAATAACCCATTTTTTACACTCTGCATTGCATAACTGTTTCCAGACTATGACTAGATAGTGATTATAGTACACTGTTTGCTTTTGTTTTGATCTTGTTTCAATTCTAAGCTAAGCTAACGCACCGTACGAATTAATACTGGTCAAATTTGTTTTATCAGTTCCTCAAAGCATTCAAAGAAATTATCATTGTTGTTGTTGTTGTAGTACAACACAAATTTTTTTTTTCTAAAATTAAGAGAAGAAAATGATCTTTCAGAAAAAATAGGTTTACATGTGTTATTTACTTTAGTATTGAAAATATCGTCAGTTAAACATTGCATATGGGTAAAAAAGCTTGCCGTACGAATTAATAGTGGGCTGGGCT
>JBAMAX010000435.1:0-41432 GCA_037043745.1 Chymomyza amoena
TATCAACAGGTTCTGGCTCGAGCACCTCTGGTGCTAACTTAATACCCTCTACCTCTCGGAGCAGATCGTACAGTGGTTGCAGTTGTTCATTAAAGTGGGCCAGCATTAGACGCGAGTCTTTTTTTGGCATTGCAGCACTGTCCTCTTCCACTGAGCTGCCACAGAAGGTACACCGGAATTCTAAAGTGTTTGTATCAAAGAGTTGGTCTGCCTCAAGGTCTGTGAATGTTTTTGAGCATACAGAGCACTTAAAACTTGCGCGACTGGTCGCATCTCGCTCCTCTGTCTCCATGCGTTTTCGCATCAGGTCCAGCTTGTACTTGACAACATTTACGAATGTTTTGTAGTTAATAAAGTAATAGTTGACCTTTTGGGCTTTGCCGTCGGGTCCGGTTTCCATTTTGAGGCGTATTTGTATAAATTTGTCAGTACGTAACGTGGTAATTCGTGCCCGCAGTTGTTTCTTTTCGAAACGCAACAATTCGCCAATATCATCCTCCTTCATGCACGGATTTCGCACTAACATATCAATAATCAGTGCATCCTCTTGAGTGTAGAAGCCGCGCACAACTAATCGTGCTAACTGTTTGAGACTGCTAGGGACTTCTGTAACGTATCGGACCTCTTTTTTGGTTGGCGCGTTAGATGCAGCTGCAGATGTTGACGACATGTTTTTAAGATATGTAAGTGGCACATGTAGCTATAAAAAAAGGCGCTATTTTTTACATATAAAATATCCTGGCCACTTTGCTTATGCATGGCTTAAACCATTTGAGAATTATTAGCGAAAATTGAAAAAAATAAATTTCGTTTGGGCTCTGAAATATTTTTGTTGTGATTGTGCCGTAGCACTAACTTGTTGTTTCCCTTTAACATTTCACTTTGAGGGCGCATATCTTTTGAAGAACGACGAATTTTTTTGTGATTTAAATCAAAAAATAAATATGGATCCCTTGACTTTAATGTTGCTTTATTATTAACATTGATTTTTGTGCGTTTAAGCATAATTTTAAGACATTTGTTTGTTTGAATTGGACTTTTTAGGGGCAACCAAAATTTTAAAATTTTAGTTTATAAGATAATTTTAGATACAAACTATTAAAATACTGACCAATTATTTGTTATGAAGGGCTAAAATACGAAAATTAGTTTTTAATTAAATTATAATAAAAAAAGATTTTTAACTATTTTTGCTACAGGTTTTTAGTCTAGAAACGCACTTTGTTGTATTCTTAAAGTATATTACTAAAACTAGTAGAAGTGTTAAAATATTTAAAAATTTTATTTCATTTCGTTATTTGACAACTATAAAGTCAAAAAAGTTGTCAAAAAAAATCGAACTACCTTGTGAAAAAAGTGTGTATGAAAGAGTAAATTCAAAGCTCATTTAAATCCGATTTTCGCAAATAACATTTTACTCGTGCCTGCAATTTTTATTTTTAATTTTCCAAAAAGCTGAAGTGCATAAAATTCTTTACATAATCGATAGTATATTATACCACTGACCCATATCGAGATAAAGTGTTCAAAATTCAATTTTTAAAGGGCTTTTAAAGCTGTATCTCGGGAAAGGTTATGCAATGATGTGTGATTTGATGCATCCTCTCAGCAAAATCCAGCCCGCAACCAATTTGAGTCGAAACAAACTATGGAGGCGAAAATAGACCTCATAATATCAAAGACTCGATTCCTGAAAAATCCTGGAGTGCATTGATTGATGCATTCAGCATATTAACCAGCCCTCGAACTGGAACTGTGACTACTTCCACTCAGCTGTCGCTGTCGTCAGCAAACTTCTAGTTCGTTCTCGAATTCAATCTGCATTTTTTACTCTGCAGCTAAAAAATAAATATAAAAAATTATGAAATAGTTGTAGGAAGTCTTGCATTTAAATAAATATACATATATATAAAAACATATGTAAAGCTTTTTCAAAACTAATCAACAAATTATAATTTATGGAGTGGAATTTATGCATGGAAACAAATTTAACAAATTAGACTTATTAGGCTGATTAGTTTGTTGCATATATCTGGATGTTGTTTATTAGCCAACATACTTTCAAATACACTAACAAACACTCATACACAATTAGTATCTGTGTGGGTGAAAATTAAATGAAAAATAAAGCCATGTCTGTCCCAGGTGTCGACAGTTGTATTATATGTATACTGGGAGAGTGTGAGAGATAAAGAGTAAATGCCAATATGCACTGAAAGAAATATTGTATAATAAATCCGTGAAGCTTTGTTTGTATTATATATTCTTTTTAGAGAAATTATTGACTACGATTTTTTAAGCTTAAATCTCGTCTTGCAGTACATAATTTTTGAATGAAGCTTACTACACTTAAGGGGCACACCTAGTGTGACAGCCTAAAAAAAAGGCCATTTTTGGGAATTAATAAAAAAAAAACTAGTGAATACATCTATTTAAAATTTTGAGGGTATATTTATACATGTTTTGAGAATACACAGTAAAGTTTTTGAAATAAAATATTGAATATTTTTGAAATTCTTTCCAGTTTTTTATCTTTATCTTATCCATATCCTCCTTTAATTCTTCCATCCATCGCGATCTTGGTCTGCCTCTTGCTCTGGTGTTGTATGATTTTGCATCTAAGATTTTCTTTGGGCTCTACAAGGATCCATTCGTGACACGTGGCCTAACCACCTTAGTCTTTTTGCTTTAATGAAACGTACAATGTTTTCTCCTCTAACAAGCTGATCTAGCTCGTCGTTCCATCTAATTCGCCACTCTCCATTGTCATTAATAGCGCCAAAAATTTTTCTTAAAATTTTCCTTTCAAATACCATTAGCTTGGATTTGTTTTTTTTCACTCAGCGTCCAAGATTCAGATCCGTAGCATACTACTGGCCTGACTACAGTTTTATATAGCGCAAATTTACATGTTCTACTGAGGAGCCGTGATTTGAAGAGTTTTATAAGTGATGCGTATGATCTGTTGCCCGCTTGGATTCTATCGTCAATTGTGGCATGCATTGCGTTATCGCTGTTTAGCTTGCAGCCCAAATACGTGAAAGATTCTACCGCTTTAAAAGTGTATTCCCCTATCTTTATTGTGTTTGCAGCCATTTTGCTTCTATTCCTTGACATCAGCATGTAATTTGTTTTTTCTTCATTTTTTATTTTTTATTGCAGTTTAAAAATTTTAAACGATTTTCCCCATATTTTTCGAAATTTGTACCAGAAACTGGACTACCTGAGGAGCTTCTTGGGGTCTCACAGCACTTTTCCTTATACCATTTTTATTATTATTATTAAAAAATTAAAAAAAGTTTAAATTTGTATATTAGTTGTAGTTCCTTTTACATGAAATATAAAACTCCGTAAAAAAGTGATTTTTAGGGTAATTTTGGGTCAAGAAACACGAAAATTACAACCTTTAAATTCCTTAAGCACCGTTTTTGAGATTTTTTTCAAAAACATGTTTTTGTATACTTTTTTTTAGTTATTCTTCAATATAGTTTAAACAAAACGTTTTTGACTTAAGCTGAAAGATAATGCTTTTACGAGCGAGTCTGAGATCTTCAAATTGGGATAGATAGATGTTAATGTTATGGAATCATGTAAAAAAATTATGTAATCGACTTGTATAAACGTGCCCTACAGTTCAAGGATTGGTGCCACAATGTTTAAACTGTGACTATTAATTTGAAAAATAAAATATGTACATATATATAATTTCAAAATATTATATTAAATTAAATTTTGTTTTTCTAAACTACAATTAAGCACATTTAATATATTTTATTTTTCGGAGCGTACGCAATGGCAGAGCCACAACCTACTGCTTGGCTCTCAGCGTGTTAACGACTATTTCAACAATGCATATTAACATAGAAATAAACATAAATAAAACATAAACAAATAATTATGTTTTAAAATAAAATAAAACATAGTTGTGGTAGCTTCTGCTCCAGTAGAAAGTGAAGGCCTTTCCGTACAAGCCAATCCTTGTTGTGTCCAGGAAACAATAACATTGCAAATTCGCTTAGATTTCAACTGCAAATGTGGCCGCAACCGTATGCCAAACCAACCACACATACACTCATGTGTACGTACACACACAGATACTCACACTTATACTAAAACAGTCGCAGACAGTCACGCATACAAGAGAAAGGCGGAGTTGGAACGGAAACAGCACGCAGTCATTGCCACTGCCGTTGCCAACGCCGACGCGTCGCTGCCAGCGTTGCCATTTGCCATTGCAATGCATGGGCGAAGCAGCAGATACGATTATTATATGAGTATGGGAATGCCTTTGGGCACGTACAAACCATTCATTCAGTAAATACCAATAGTAGATAGAGAGTAAACAGGCAGATAGCGTATAAAAGGAAGAAGGTTACCAAACAAAGCCAAAGTAAGAGGCATTTGAAAGTGGTACATCAGAATTTCCAGAGTATAGAACTAAACAAAAACGAGTAAGCAATTCAGATACTTTAACGTTACTTTTTGTAACGAAGCTCAAATACCCTTTTATTCATGCAAGTACCAGTCCAGATTATAGAGATGACGAAACAACAAATGGGATACTTGAGTGGTTCACAAGCCAAATCGATTCATCATCATTAGTTTTGGCTTCTTCTACAATCTTCCATTATTCGTCTCGATCTTGTGCAACGTGCTTTCAATTTCTTGTACCAATTGAACTAATGTCGTCTGTCATACAATCGATAAGTCTTTTTCGTGGAAGTCTTATTTTTCTGGTCAAAGTTGGTCCAAGCTGGCCAAGTCAATTAACTCCATAAAACAAATAGTTGAGCATAATGAGAAAACAATAAACATTTAATTCAAAATTTCAGTTAAGTTCTGCATTCAAATTGATGAATTAGAATTTATTACTGCAGATTTATCCTACGTCTAAAGCCATATTAAAAGACTAAAATGGATAACATGGAACATATCGCTATTCGTATTATAATTTATATGTGAATAAATAGGTTAATCGATTTGGCAAGTGAAAAAAATTATGAATTTAAAATCAGTTTTAAATTTATATTTTATTACAGAAAAAGTAAATTTTATGTGTATTTTTTAAAGATTTTAGTAAAAATGTATCTTTCTACCTGCTAAAATGTTTCTTATGTCATTATCATTAAAATCTGGGATTCCGTTGAAGACACACTTAAATTATATAAGACGGGGCTAAGACTTTTTGATCCAGTTAATGTACAAAGTGAGATGAAGATAAGATTTTATTACGATTTACATTACGATATGGAGTTAATCACATTAGGTTCAGAAATAAATCTTTTTTTTCAGTGGCCAGAATAATGTTGTCTCTTAGTGGTGTAAATTTTTAGTTTTAGAGGTTTTCATTATGAATAGTTGCACTTTGGCATCTACTAAGCAATAAGACTTTACAATTTAAAAAAAAATTCAAAAAGTGGAGTTAATCGATCGAATTGCAGTTGAGGCATTCACTTATCCTAGCGGAATATATCATATAGAAACCGTAGCAGGGATAGCATTCAACAGCAATACCCTCAATTAGGGTATACCAAAAAATATGTAAGCAAGTAAAGGAAATTTTCTAAAGACAATGTAATACATAAATGCACGTTTCATATGCATCAGTATTTGTGTATCGTGAGCTTGTGTGTGTGTTTGTGTGTGTGTGTGGATAAGAAAACCATAAGGTAAAACAATTTAGAACCAGTTCAAACACTGACTGTCATCAGTGGGCCGCACTGCATCGCCCACATGGGCTGACTGACTCCTGTTGTCCATTAATAATCCCATCATTGTTCAAGTTCTAAGTTACAATTTAGTCCACTCCTATTCCTGGCTTGACTCACACGCTACGAAATGAAAATGTTTTTCTAACCTTGCAAGGAATTTGAGTGTGTGGATAGTTCTCCCCAGCAGAGGTTGGATTTCCTTCAATCTTTTTGCGTGCCTGTGTGCCTTGGCCCTCACAAGAAACGCACAACGATCTTTAATCACTAAATTGGTGGAGAAATCATTGTCGGAAAGTGTAAGAGGAGTGGCGAGTTGCCGGATTGTTGTCAGGCTAGGGAAAATGCATCCGGTATTTTGTCATGAGCGTCATGACTTGCCATATGCCACTTGCCGGCTTCTACAGTTACAGCAACAGTTATTGTAGCATTTACTGCAACGCCTACAGTTACATTTGAGGAATTTGTATTTTTACTGTTGGCTGCATTTTGTTTAGTTTACTAGTTTAGTAGTTGTCATATGCTGCGTATGAGTTAGGTTATACGTATTAGATTAGCAAGTTCTTGCAGCATGCATAATATAATCATCAGTTAATAAAGAATGTATGTTAACTCCCTCGGGGATCGTTACCTCGACTTGGTGAGGGGGCTTAGTAGCTGAAATGACTCTAAGAGCCATGCCGGCGGTAGCATAGCTACTGGTAGGGTCACCCCACATACCCCCATCCACAACGTAGCGACTGTACTCCATGTTAGGGGTGGCCAAAGCAAAGTTTTTAGGACTAACTTGGAGCTTATAACTCACTGTCAGGTCCAAGATCCTTCATATATTTCTTTATAAACATTAGAGCTAACCCACGGCATATTCAATCTCCAAGTAGCAGCCGTGCTCCTGCGGCTAATCAATCTACCTGCTTCGGTAGCTTGCAGGATGGATTTGGAGATGCAAATCCCATGTTTCAACATCGAAAACCATCCCGATAGTCCTATGTTCCACTAGAAGTAACAGGGCATTAGAAGAAGAGGAACGTGTTTACCCGTCGTGTCGTAATCTTGTGCGTTTTTCTCAAAAAAAAAATATTTTTCGGGAGTATAATTTTCAAGAAAATTTCATAGCGCTTAGCTATTTTTAACTTTTTAAAAGCTTTTTGATTGTATTTAAATATGTTTTTAATTGCTGTCTATTTGCTCATTATAATCATTATTTAGCATGCTTCAACCACAAAGAGCGACTATATCCTGACCTTTGCTTAATTATGGTAATTAGCTGAGAACTAAAGCCGCAAAAAGATAGCGAAATATTATAACATAAAAAATGCTGAAGTTGCAAATTGTGAAAATGGCGCCGCAAAATTTGCTGACAGCGCTACGGAAGAAGGCTACCGAAGCGGAAAGGGGGGAGTCCAGATATAGGGAGCACTTCAGTGGTATCCAAAGGGAATAAAGGGGCAGCAAGCGAAGTTCTTCCTTATTTTAGTCGCTTAAAAAATAATTGAAGCCGGGAAGAAAGAACAGGGAGAGAAGCGCGTAAAGTGTCTGCCACGCCTTCAAAACCACTCGTTACGTAATATTATGCACCATTATGCAATATTTGTTTCACTTTATTTTTTGCTGCATTTAATTTGTGCATTTCATTTAATTTTCCACAGAAACTCAAATTTTTTTCTGTGGTATTTTATGTGAAGGATAAGGCTAAAGAGCAATCATGGATATGCAAAAAATAAACGATAGATTTTTAATTAAGCATGTTGGTAATATGGTTCAGTTATGCGTACCAATTGGTTCCGTCCGTATAACAATACCCTTCGATGTATACAAAGCCTCAGCCTATTTCCAAGCACGAACAAAAGAACGAATTTTAAAAGAAAAGAATATTGCTTTTGAATTTCATAACTACGAGAAGTTGGGACACGCCACTGTTGGGTTAGAACCGGATCTAAAAAGGCATCTGCTTTTAGTTTCTAGTCCAGATTTTAAAGTTCAAGCTTATCAAGCTTAATTCCTGGTCTAGACTTGCAGCCGAAGTCAATATAAAACAAATTGAAAATAGAAGTAACAGAGAAAACAGCATAATAAATGGATAATTTTTTACATTGCTCGCATTGAAAGTAAGCGCCACTAAAAAACAATAAACTTAGCAATATAATAAATATGGAGCAAAATCAATATACGGCTTACATAAAACCAAAATACATATGTTACAAAAAAGAAAACAATACAAATATGTATGTGTGTGCTTCGATGGACAAAAATGGTCAAATAAATTGACCAAATCTCTAGGATGAAATGATTGGAAACCAATTAATTGTGAGTACATAAAAGCATATACACACACATATAAACCATAGTAACGACCATTTACAAAAACAACAACAAAGTATGGATAAGATTTATTTTGCCGGTCCTCAAGTTCCAGTTCCAATTGTATTATTGGGAACTAAAAGTTCCTCAAAACGAAGGTTATTTTAAAATTAAACAGCAATTTAGTTAATCTGCTTCTAGTTTCGTTATAATTTTATTTAATTTTACAGATCATGTTGTTTTGGTACCTTCACTTGCCCAACGACTAACTTGGATCATCTTGGCCATACTTGAGATAGTTTACCTCAAAGGGAGTACAAAGAAAAAGCTTCTAGCCAGTGCAAAGAATATCACACAACTTGGTAAGCTGTTAAAAATAATATGAAATAATAAAGATACGACGAGTGTAGCTGACATATAAAAACAGAAGAAATAAGATAGTTAGATAGTTTCTGCAGAAATATTTTTTAATAGCTTCGATTTTGCCAACTTGGACTATAGTAGTCACAATAAAGAGGAATTAGTTCACACCAACTTTCGTATGCCTTTCCTTAATCCTCTCGAAGCACTTCGATTAGAATTTGTCTGGTTCTTTCAAGTATATACAGCCGAAAACCAAAAGGCATCGCCAAAAAATAAAACTTTATTTTACTTCATCCTGGTGAAAACAAAAATCTGTGCCCCACTAACAGACCCGCAGACTGGCTAGTGAAGGACGTGGCCTTTTGTGATGGCTTCTTTGCCATTTAGTTTCATACGCACCGTCGTACGTTTCGTACGTCCGTCAGTTCGGCTGCAGCGTTTTGTCTCGTGTTGTTGTTGTTGGAACAGCTCTTGGGGCTTATTATAACTTAACGTATCATGCGCACAGTGGGACAGCTCTAAACTTCCACTCTGTGCATTCCAGCCAAAATATGGCCACGTTGTGTGGACCCAAAAAGTGTGCAAGAGGGGAGTTGTTGGTAGAAGCTTGTTGCACAACACAGTAGACAATGGTACGCCCATGTTAAGGTCCATTTTGGAATGAAAATTCAACTAACGTTTGGGATTTTGAGGTTCAGATTTTTGGTCTCTTCGAAATACCCACCCTCCATCACAGCAGCTTGGAAATCTTCATTTGTTGACTTGCTCTCGAGATCTTATTCGTATTTGTAATGCAAAAATCAATACAGAGTTCGAAACCCGTCATTAAAAGCATTGGGTAGAACAAATATAATTCATACAATTCGCTGGCTATACAAAAATTCCATGCAACTGATGATTTCTCTCAGTGTAGCTTACATCTAAAAGCAAACAAAAATAATTGCATGCCACATTACTAAAATTTAAAATATTTGTGAGTAGTAAACACATAATTGCTTTCATGCAACCAAAAATTAATATGAGTAGTACGAATACATATTCAGAGACAAACTCTCAGTAGTTAACCAACACTGACAAGCTCCATTTTCATTTAAAAGTTTGACAAATGTATTTATAATTGCATTGCGACATATAAACCCAAAACTAACAAAGTTACAATTTCCCATAAAGTTGCTTTTAATGTCATCATTATCATTATGATGATAACCAACAACTTCATTATTATCATTATCATGACTTGTAATTAATGTGCACAACATTTTGGTTCAATTTCTTGTTGCCTAGTTTTGAATTGTTTGTATATACAAAAATATTTATGGGTGGATCTTAGGGAATGAACCTCAAGCTCTGAAACAAAACATGCATTTAATTTAATTAATATAAAAAAAAATAAAGGCTAGATTTTTAATCTATTTAAACGTAATTTTTAAACCATATTTAGAATATTTTAGCAAATTTTGTTTTTCAAGTGCTTTCGGTCAACAGAACAAAGCGACTTTGCCAAAAACCATTTAATTTTTATAATTTATTTATTTACAAACAAACCAGTCAGAGAGACTTAGTTGGAGTCATGGCTGCTGCCATAAAACCATAGCCAGCAATTAAAAATAAATCTTGTAAATTTTGGTAGTCAAAACTTTTGTGTATTTGTGTGTGGCAAAGACTGTGAGATATTCGCCATAGTACAAAACATATTTCATTTAACTGCAACTTTTACTCACGTCCTTTGAGGGGAGCCCCCCACTTGCATCAAGCTCCTCCCGGGTCTACACTACTCCCTTTAACATGTCATAGATAATTGTTTGAGCAGGCAAAGAAACTTTCCTTAGGGGGATTTAGGAAAAGAAAGAGCAGCTACAAATGACTGCTAAAGCCACTCTCTTTCTCCTACACACACATAAATGAATATACTTATATATACATATTAATTTTTATATTTTTTCCTGCTGCTTTTATATAATTTTGCCATTGTCATTCGGAAAAGTGTAACAGAAACTTTAACACAACGCCCTTTCAAGCATTTGTTACAATTTCTTATGTACTTATGTCATTGAAGCCACTGTCGGTCCGATAAAACACTGCGCGTTCTGTGGTCAAAGCAGCAGCTAAAGTACTACCAGAAATCATGTTTTTATTATTAACAATTGTTTGCAGTTCATCGTTTTTCTGCTTGTCCGGACCAAGAGACTCGGTCTGCATTAGCTCTTCCTCTAACCAGTTGGCATTAAATGATTGCGATAGATTCTTACGATTTGCAGAGCCACGGCGGCGATGTCCACGTGGTGTATCTGAATTGGAGGAGCTACAGTTGAAGCTTTGCATTGATTGCTGTGACATTTGCAAAGCATCTTCTTCATCGGTTTCCAACTCATCCTCAGCTAGGACTCCATCCTCTTCAGCCACCTCATTGTCATTTTCCTCATACAGTATCTGCTCAATGTCCTCATCAATCATTAACTGACTCGCAGCATGCCGAGTGCTACTTACACGCAAACGACCCACTCTCTGATTAATGCTGCTATCCGTAGTAGAAGAATACTTCAACGCCTGCATGGGCGAGGAGCTGCGATCGGGTATAAAATTGCACTGATTAGCAGTAGCAACCTCACGACCAGTACCAGTCATTTCGGAAATTGTGGTGTGTTCGCTGTTACTGCTCTGATCTTGATAATTGTTTATCCTTGAGTGCACCACACTATGTAGTTTGCGGCTCAAGTGCTCCGATGGTGCAATGGGTGATAGCAGCTCAAGTTCATTTAGCAGTTGCTTGCGCTTACGGTCGCTGCCAGGACCATTTCCATCATCTGGCGTACCTGGAGATAGACAACACAAGTTTCGTATGGGTGAAAGAGAGCCAAAGCTGTTAGATTTATCACTGGCCGAGTCAGAGAGGCGTCCGGCAATCAATGTCTGCTTAGCTTGTGGACTCGAGCCTACCATATTTGTTAGCTGACTTTGTGCTTCGCCACCATCTAATATAATGACATTGTGCAGATCAAAGAGTTTACGGCGCATGGAACTATTAAATACATCAGAGGATTTATTACGCATAAAAGTGCCAGCTAAATGGGGCTGTAGGTAAGGTTTTAAAGCATCCTCTAAGGCTTTTGGCAGCACAGGAGGCAAGCTAAGTTCAGTTTGTACTTCGCAATCGCGCACACGTTTGGAACGCAGCTTATTTGAAATAGGCGTGTCGTCCTCAATTTCCGAGAGAATAATGCGACGACTGCGCAAAGGACAGTCCACAGGACTAGGCACGATTTGAGATTCCTTAAAGAAAGTGCTTATGGCTAGCTGTGCCTTAGATTCCTGTTCTGGATTTGGCGAGTCGTAAAATTGTGTTTCGTGTGGCTCAACATTGGTGGGCTTGAGCTGGGAGACCTCGTGGATATCCCATTCGAATTGTGTAGAAGAAAGCTGAGGTGTGCGAGAATGACACTGAAAGAGCGAGGGACTACAAGTTCGTTATAGTTTATTAAAACAATTAAATATAGTATGTGACTTACCTGTCAATTAATGGCAAGTGCAGTCTATCGGTCAAAGCACCTTCAAAAGGATTTCGCACCTTCTGAAAGCGTTTGGGTGGCGGTGTGCTCATATTGGATAAAGGACTACATTTTATTTTGCTATGTTTGGCGCCATTCTTGGGCGTAGCATTAGCAGCGCATTCATCATTTTTGTTGCTTTTTCTGCTAGTGCCGCTGCTGCTGGATTTAAGGCATTTTATCTCGCTATAGTTGGTATAAAATCTAGTTTTCAACGCTTGCGGCGTTCTCGCCTTATTTGTATACATTTTAATAAAACTTTTGCACTATTTTTTAAGATTATTTGTACTTGTTAATAATGTTGAAAGATTTTGCGCTGCCACCGCAGGCAGATGTTAGTATTTCAAACGCAGCAGTGTTGGACAACTTTATGCAGTGTTGGTTGGTGTGAAAGACAAAGAAAATCGATATTTCTGTTAAACGTTGACTATTCAAATAAATTCAAATGCATTTGCATTCTATTTTTTGTTTAAATTCATTTTTTCTTTAACAATTCCAAT
Source organism: Chymomyza amoena (assembly GCA_037043745.1). Lineage (NCBI taxonomy): Eukaryota > Metazoa > Arthropoda > Insecta > Diptera > Drosophilidae > Chymomyza > Chymomyza amoena. The sequence continues at coordinate 12,418 of JBAMAX010000435.1, forward strand.
TAAGTACAACATTAATTAAAAATTGGTTTACATATGACTCATAATGCTATAGGAAATCACCTACAATACTTGAATGCAGCAAAGTTTTCTTTGGCGCTTAAGACGATTACTAAAACTAACTCTTATCGATTTATTTCGATAGCTGCGCAGCAACGCTGATATTTGTGCTGCTGCTGCGCTGAGAGTGGCACATAAAAATTTCAGCTGTGTGCCGCTGATTGTGTGAGTGTGCGTGTGTGTGTTGGTGGTGTGCGTGCAAATTGGTCTAAATCAGAATCTTGAGTAGCGGAAAAAAAAAACAGAAACTAATAGTCCGTTCAATTTAGACATAAAAAAGTGATTAAATACAGAAAATTCCCGGAAAGCCAAATCTTTGCATAAACCTTAGTTTTACCATGACGAACAAAGTGTCAAAAGTCCCCATCGATCCCATGTGAGCTAAAAAAGTTATTCGGGGTCAAAGGTCAAAATTTTCGGATTTTTGGATTTTTCTCGAAAACCGTAAGTTTTATCAAAAAAGTATTCAGAGCAAAATTATAGATCCTAAAATTTTCTATAAAAATGGTGTCATTGATTTATATATTATATATATATTGTTTAAATATATATATTGTTTAAATTTTCCAAAAACTAATGATGAAGTTTTCTTAAATATATATTTTCAAACAATTAACAAAAATAATAACAACAATTTACTAATAAATAATAAATATTTGCCTTATTAACTGCAAAAATGACGCGTAAGGAGCTTTCAATTGAAGAACGCATAATATTATGGAATTTACATGTAAAAGATGGAAAATCGTATTCCGAAATTGGAAAAATTTTGTCAAGACCCCGGTCAAGAATCCAAAAGGTCATAACTCCTTTAAAAAACGTAGATTGGGTTAAAAACAAGCCCAGGAATGGTCGTCCGACGAGTATTCAATGCAGTGTGTTTTGGGTCATTGTCTGATTAAAGTGAAAATTTGACCCAACACCAAGGCGATCGGGACTATGTTGGATGTGTCATCTATAAATTCCAAGCTTTCGACGCCTGTAGCACCCATGCAACCTGACGAGCCCGATTAAGCCCAGAAACTTTCTGCAAAATCAAATGGCATTCTATTAGTATCAAATTAAAGCTATAAGAAATAAAATAACTACAAATAAATTCTGGATAAATATAAAAACTTAATATGGTAAAATTAAAGGAAATCTAATAGCTTATGCAACAGCTCGTAAGCCTCCTAATAAAGCATAAATAGAATAAGATGATCAACCATCAATTATAACAGTATAAACACTTAACCTAGTACAACATACAAAAAAAATAAGCCACCTAAATTAAATAAATATAACTAAATCATAATTAATATAATAATAAAAATAAAATACATATTATATGATATTTTTCTTTTCTTTCATTATTAGTATGAATTAATAATGAAAAAATTATTAATTCAAACTAATAATGAAAAAAAAGAAATAATGAAAAAATTATTAATTCAAACTAATAATGAAAAAGAAAGAAAAATATTAAATCTTAAATAATTTGATAATAAAGGCTAAATTTGTTCTTTAGTAAATAATTTTATAGCATCACAAAAAGTTTAAGGAACTCCCATTGCCCCAACCTTTACGAAATTGAATATAACCTATAACTTGACGTTCTAATAAAGTTAAAAATGCTACTCTAACCAATACACAAATAATTAATAATAAACTCCCAATTAATGATGATAATAACAATTCTATACCTATATCTATAATTTACCCAAACCTCGAAAACTCGGAGTTGAAACATAGAATTTTAAATTTATAGATTTTTTGGGGATGAATCCCAACTCAATAGAATTTACGCGTACAGTATTATAATTAAATCTCACAGCTAAACTGAATTTAAACTAAAGGTTAAAGAATTTATTTTGATGCGTTTAAAATTGGAATTTATTAATTATGGTAAAGGTCGATCTTTCGAAAATGGGTCTATTAAAAATATTTTATTTGCATTTATTTACGCAAAAATTTTTGATGTGCAATATTAAAATTTTAATGATACCTAAATTTTTCTCAATTTTGTCATTATTCAACACAGAATATTTAAAAAACATGTTTTAATAGCAAACTGTTTTTATTAGTTTTTTAAACTATAATTTTTATTTCTAAGACTAAACATTTTTTTTTATGATTCTAGTCAGGAAATTAAAACAAAATCTTTGATCTCTGGGCAAATTTTCAAAATGTTCAGACTTCTTGATATTGGTGAAAATTACAGATCAAGCTACTATCAGAGTGTTGATGTCAAAAATACTGCAAACATTCATTTTATTTTGATTTAAACAAAAATAAGATTTAAAAAAACAATTTAAAAAAAATTAACCTTTATTCAATATTCTACCGAATTGATTTGTTTTACTTTGTTAAGGGTAAAAATTGAAACAAAATTCATTTCTAAGACCTAATATCTGTAAAGCAATGCATTTGGTAACGCCACCTTGTAAAATTAGATCACTTGCATAAGCATAAATTAAGAGAGAGAATATGTTGAAGTTACTGTATAAAAAAATATATTTTTAAAATTGGACAGTAATCTTTTAACGATAATTCATAAAGGAGGGACCCTTTAGATCAGGCTTCTGTACTTTGGGTTTCCCAGTTTGCGAATCCGTAGCTGCCGTGGCAGCATCTCCAAATCCCCCAAAGGCCTTGGCACTACCAAAAGTAGCCGCGCCAAAGCCACACGTCTGCTGTGCCGTTTGCGCTTGTGGTGTACCAAATCCAGACTGTGTCTCTGAAACACCACCCAGGCCAAATGCACCTCCAGCAGCAGCTTGACCAAAGCTACTAGAAAAAGTGCCAGGAACAGTTGAAGTTTGTGAAAATGTGCCAAAACCAGGACTGCTACCGCCACTAGCAGCCCCGGCAGAGTTGGCAGCTCCACTGAAAACAGAGCCACCTACACTGGCGCCAAACGCATTTGGTGCTGGCTGAGGCGAAGCAGGCGTAGTAAAGATATTGCCACCAGCTGGGACTTGCGCAGCCTGTGCGGCTTGAGCAAATTCGCTTTGTCTCAAAATAGAGCCACCTGTGGCGGCAACACCGCTTGCTGGTCTAACTGTGGCGCTGGCATTGCTGGTGCCAAATGTAGAATTACCACCAAAGGGCGAGGCTGTATTTGTGGGAGCCGCCGCACCGCCAAATATTGAACCTGCAGCAGCAGGTTGAACTTCAAAAATGTTTCCACCAGAAGCAGCAGCTCCTGTACGACTACCGAATGGCCATGTTGCTGGAGCAGTAGCGCTAGCTGAGTCAAAAGTACCGCCGGTTGGAGCAGCTGTTGCTGCACCAAAGGCACTGGCCTGAGGCTTAGGCACGTTGCCAAAAATATTAGCAGTAGGTGGTGCAATAGCGGCTGTAGCCACATTGCGTGTCTGGAAAGGACTGGCACTTGTCGCTGGCGCAAAAGCGGCACTGCCAAACAGAGTGGCTGGTGTCGCAGATAGCGCAGCTGCAAATGGATTCGCTGGTGTTGCAGCAGTGGCTGCAGTAGTTGATGTGCTGAGACTGCTAAAAGCATTCGAGAATGAAAAACTGCTGCCACCGATTGCCGCAGCTTGTGCAACAGCGGGTTTAGAGGCAGGTGCGGTTACAGGTGCTGCGTATCTAACAGCTCTTGCCAAGGTGGTTGCTAGCGCGGATGCTGGAGAAGTAGTTGTTGTTGCTTGTGTTGGGACTACCGCTGCTGTTGTTGCTGCCGCATTGTTGGCAGCACTAGCAAAAAACCCTCTGGATGCATTGCCTCCTGTGCTGGCTTCGCCAAACTTAAAACTTCCTGCATTATTACTAGCTGCACCAAGCCCAGCAAATGCTTCGGTCCTTGGTGCGTTAGTCGTTGAGTCACCAGCGCCATCTTTAGCTGTGAGCTTGTATATGGTGAGATTAGCAAAGAGTTGATTGATCTGATCAGCAGTTGCTGCAGTTGACGTGGCAGCAGTTGTGGTAGAGCTTGCGACATTGGTTGCTACTGTGGTTGTGCTGACAGCGGCGTAGCTAGTTGCAGTCATGGTATAACAATACCATGTGCTCATCATTCACTCCCGATTGGTTAGTAGCTCTATTTATCCCGATATTGACCGAACTACCAGCAGTAGCTTCAGCCTGTTCATTGCGCTGCCTGTTACAATATAATCTGGTGTTTATTGGGTCCCTAGCTTGGCTTGGAAGCAGCAGCTTTTGGTTATTCTTAACCGGCTTGCAGAGTTGTCGTTTTACCAATCGATCTTTGGCAAGATTTTTCTTGGAAAACTGCTCTTTTTCCGCCTGTGAGAGCTGGTCCCACTTTCTACGTGCTTCTGTTATTCTCTCTTCTATTGGAATCATTTTATTATATGTGATCCACAAGCGTACATAATTGTAATATGGATTTTCATTAGGAACAGGACCTGTTGGTTGCGCGTTAGAGGGTCTTCCACGCTGAGATCTAGATCCAACAGCAGGAACTTCAGCCTTTACATTGTGCCCCTGGTTGCAATGTAATACGTTGTTTATCGGACCCCTATTCCTTCCTAAATTTTCAGTGGGAGCAGGTCCTGCTGGGTGTGCATTAGAGGGTCTACCACTTTGCTCAATATTCACTCTCGATTGGTTAGTAGCTCTGTTCACCCCGATATTAACCGAACTGCCTTCAGTAGCTTCGACCTGTACATTGTGCTCCCGGTTACAATCTAATCCACTGTCTATTGGATCTCTAGCTTGGCTTGGAAGCGGCAGCTTTTGGTTATTCTTAACCGGCTTGCAGAGTTGTCGTTTTACTAATCGATCTTCGCCCAGATTTTTTTTGGAAAACTGCTCCTTTTCTGCCTGTGAGAGCTGGTCCCACTTTTTACGTGCTTCTGTTAATCGATATTTAGTTGCAATATTTTTATTTTATATACGAAACAATCGTACGTAATTGTAATATGGATTGCTAGATCCTCGGTTGACGGGCATTTTGGCATTCGTCAACAACTAAATATGAGGAAATTATATCGGTATAAACAAATTTTGTTGAGGATTGGTTAGTTACCTCTCAAGTTCAACTTATAGAAAAATACAGAAATTAAATTTACAGAAATTATATCTAGTTATGCTCCTGTCGAAATAAATTTTTCATTTGACAAAAGTTTGCTCTGTCAAAGGTTTGCTATGTTTACAAAAATTGTTTTTTCCAAATTTTAAAAAGTTAACGCTGTTATTTTGTTGCAGAACAAGCTCTTCTCCTATCAGATGGAAAAACTTTGTCATAATCTTTTGCACAATAGTGTATGTTGAAGTCTACATATTTCGATGACAAGTTTAACTTTGTTCCACCAAATCGATTTAATTTAAGTTCACAGAATATAAAGAATGTATAAAAACACATGTATTAAAAAATAAATATTTTTTTTTAAACATCCCTAGTGCTAACTTCGACTAAAAAACAAATTGCACGAAAAAAATTGTGTTGTTTATTCCGAATTAAATACACATGAAAGATACGTTTTTTTTTAAACTGAAATTTGGTCTAAAATTTATTTTTGCCATTTTGCATCGAATTTCATCATTACTTTTCAAAAATCGTTGGTGGCAGTTTGCAGTACCTTATCCAGCTAGACTCTTTTTATTTATTTATTTATATAAAAAAGAAGTCGGCTTAAAACGCAAAGTAATTAAGAACAAATTTAAATTAAACGTGGAACCAGAACTTTTTTAAAATTTGTACCAGCCACAAACGGATTGCAAAAAACTAGTTCGATTACACCTCTTGTGTGAATGGCAAATTCATTTTGTGTGAAAAGTTTCTTTGTTGGTGTTGCAGCAAAATTTAAGACAAATTGGAAACCCAAAGCGCAGACGCAACTATAAAGGAAAACTTAATTTGATATGTAATTTATTATTTGCTTGTACAATATAATTATTTAACTTTTAACGAAGGAGCAACCCGAAGTTTTTGAAGTAGAATCTTATGCAATTATAGTTGTCATGACAGATGAAAGTCAGGTACCTCTAAATGTCATTACTAAAATATATTTCAATTTGACTCACCGGCTAAATTTCTGTTATCTTTAAGAGTTTCGATGATGTTATAAACTTCATCACCGCTGAAGAATTTCTACGAAAATTGAATGAGGATAGTGAACATGGCGCTCCGGATATAATCAATTTATTTCAGCAGGCCCTTAATATTTCGAGTGAAGATGAACATCATTTTGTTGGGGCCAATGAAGTTATAAAAGCAGACGAAATTTTATTCCAAAGGAAATACTTGTCCTGCAACAGAGTCGAACATTGAACAACCAGAGGCTGCTAAACAGGAAACTTAAGTGATAATGATATGGTGTATGATGTACCTAATTTATCAAATATATAAATAATATCGTACGTATAAAATTGAATTATCCCGCTTTGTCCCTTACAAACATGTCGGGCGAGTCTGAAAGTATGTTACTCCTTTTGAAATGGAGCCATATCGATACGAGTATGCATTTTTTATAGCAAACAGATGCTTGGAACTGGCTACTTTAATCCCCATCATCCAAGGTCTACAAAAAATGTAATTAATACCAATGGTGCGCAACAAGAACAACGCAAAGCGCTAACAGCTGTTGGGACTTTTATTTTGAGCTGGCAACGCTTTAATAGTTTGCAAATCAGCTGATTAAAAACGCGTATTTTGTGTTTGTGTGGTTTATCTTTGCGAAAAAACTTTAAAGTGCAAGTTAGTTTTAAAACAATAATGCAAAAAGATCAAGGTAAATTAATGTAATTAATTTAAAGCGTCAAAACTCTGACAAACTCCCATTGCATTTGCTTGTAGATCAATCTGCGTTAAATGTTGCCGATTTGGCCTATAAGCGTAAACTGCTTGAACTTTTGGGTGCCAAACCCTCAAAGTGCCCGATCGAAATGTGCACCGAAAAATTGTACTCTCCGGATTGGTTGGCGCACCTGCTAGAAATACACTTTACCTATGACATGGTATGCGTCTCTAGTATTTTCAAGAATAAAATTAAGTGGCGCTATTACTTATCCTTCAATGAGATGACTTTGGATAAGTCCTACATAGTACAAATGTTTCTTTATGGCGGCGAAACGAAGTTACCCTACTCGAAGCCGGGCCTCAAGCTTCTTAAATTGCCGAATACTCTTTTATCCTACACGCACTTTAATTTTATAAACCATATGCCAATAATCATGTACGCGCGCAAGATGAACAGGCAGACGCTTGGAATGCCTGACGGCTGGGAGGATCCTTACTATGTCATGTGGCTGGTTGGCACAATTACATCGGAGCAAGTTTGGATCTCTGTCGAACTCAATATACCTAATGAAACGGCTCCGATGGTAGTTCGGAAACTTGTGCGAAGCTTCAACAACACACAGGATCCACAATATTTGCAGGATTACGAGTGCATTACGCTCACTCAGAATGAAGTTGACAATTGGAAGAATCCCGAACCACAGCTTGCATTTTCTGTGGCCGTTGTGGATTAGTGTTATAAAACAACAATCCTACAATTTAAATATACAGAGCACATTTATGATATAAAACTAACCAATGTCTTTCCCATTGTTGCTGTAGCCAGCTTCAAATTGTTTGGATTCAAAATTTATAAGTGTACTCTGAAAGCAAATCATTGTCCAAATCGGAGAAAAAGTTGGAAACTGCAATATTTTGATGTCCAGGAACTGATAGGAGTTTGAGTTTCGAAACAAAAATCAACTAAGCGCCCTATCTACTGCAAGACATTGGGACAATCAGACCCGATGGGAGTGAGGTAAACGACGGATTACCCCGGGCCTAGAGTGTACTCAGGGGATCGTTGTAAATACTATTGTACTGTTGAGATTCAAGCCTAAGATGTAGTAGAGCGGCCGGTACAATAACGCCCCGGCCCCGGATTTTCTCTTTACGCGCCTTGGGACAATGTATTCCAATGTATCTCCCTCAGATTTTTCTGAGATTCTAAATCAACGATTCGGAAACATAAGCTGAACATAGTCTAAGCCTCATTAAACCCCCAATTTGATTTTTTTTTTGTTTGTGTCTGGAATTATTTAGGAAGAAATCGAAGGAAAGGGTCAGCGAAGTTTAGAAGCCACAATCCGGTAGAATTTAATTTTTTTCCTTTAGCGATCTAACGACTCATTGAAGGAATACACTCACGACAGCACTGCAATACTAGAAATCCGTGCTGTATATGAATACCTAGAAGACCTACCTTGTTAAGATCGCTTGCCTCTTACCATCTGAAAAGAACACGTGAAAACGAGCTGGTCGTTTTTTGCTGCTCATCCCATACGGTGTAAGTCTTAAACGCATAACCTCAAAACTTTTTGTTTATATGAACTTACTTACAGAGATGTTATTTATCAATTTGGACAATTCGCGACAGCAAATGGAAACAACTTTTTACAAAAAGTTTTGAACAAAGTGAAGCACCGGATTGTAGCTTATTGCCAGATCATTGTATTGATTATCATAAGGACCAGCATAACGAAGCAACAAATAATAAGCATTCTCTGGTGTCACGTGCTGTAGCTGGCGCCATGTTCTACATGAAAAATGAAAGTAAAAAGTATCCAAAAATCTTCTTTGAAACTACTACTCCAAAGTTTTAAGTACAGCGTCAACGTAAACTCAACTCCGAAATCCAAACTCGCATTTTGTTTGTAAGTGGTTCGTCGGTGTTATTGGGTAATCTCTTGGCCCAGAAACACATATTCAAAAAGGCGCAGAATACAAACCTGGCCATAGATGTATGCGCCATTCAGCTAGAAGCACTTAATGAACTGCTTAAAGAGGTAGATCTTTCTGAAGGTTACGATATTGCGATGACTATGATGATGATGTTGGGCATGCTTTCAGTTAACACCGTGCACATGCAATTCATGGAGATTGTTGATGTATTCAAGTTGGCTGTGCGTTAGCGACCGCTAATTGTAAGTATGTTTTGACCTATCTTATAAAATGGAATATTTATCTTTTGCTGTTTTAGTTGAAATACGTGTTCCATCCTGACCATGCTGACTCCGCCGACTCTGACTCTGACTAGACTAGCATGTGATGAGTCAAGGGATGCACTACTTCGTCTAACCTTTTTTCATATACAATAACTCTTAAGAGGTTTCTTTAAGTTTACTCCAGCACTATGTGCTTGTGCGCGACAAGCGGAAAAAACCACCCTCGTTGTTGTTGTCGCGCGTAAGCGACGATCAATACATACACAAAAAATGATTTTTTGTTGCTAATGATTGCAATTAACGCGTATTCCGACACATAAAAATATACTGTGCTCGATCCTTTTGAGAATGATCGCATATTTTTGCGTACATAATTTCTCAAACGTTTGTTACATAAATAAAAATTAAAATATTTGATCTCAATTTTTCAGAAATTGTTTAAATTTTCAATTGTTTATAAAAAATTTTTTTACAAGCATTAAAACATATATATGCAGTTAAAAAAAATGTATTTCGATAGTTTAATCTCTTGTCAATCTGTAGTTAAAAAATTGTATCAAACGGACTTTAACTTTCGGAGAAAAACGTGTCTTATCTCATCGCTGCATACTTTTTTTAATTTTTTAATTGTTCATAAAAAATTAATCATTCAAAATTTTTCAATAAAAAATTTCAGAATGTACATCTGAATCATCAAACTCGGTGCTGACAAAATTTCATAACAAAATATGCACTTTGGTAATTTTTTGGTCCACTTGAGAAATTCTGACCCAGTTATTACCATGTTTATTTATAAAAAAATTGTATTAAAAATAGCACAATTGCCGGCATTGTCAACTACCGCGATCATATAAACAAACGCGGCTAACACACACGTCTCTGTTCGCTCTCTTAGCCCGCTCACTAACTGACATCAACATTCAGCAGCAGAGTTCTACCACTGACTAAAAGAAGTCAGCCAGAGAATGCATTGCGTTGTCCAATTGTGCCGGCGTGGTGAATCCTGTTGTGCTTGCTTAAAATGGGGAACAGAGAGAGAGAGAGCTCCAGTCTGTCGAAAGCGTTCCTGCGTTCCTGATCCAACTTGAATAAATATACGCGCAAATTAATAAAGAGAGCAACTGACGCTTTGGTCCTTAGTGTGTTGAATTTGCTGCCAGCTGTACATGTGCTCCAAGTCGCTCTGTTTTTTCGCTTAGCAATTGTTAAGGGAGTTAAATGCCGCTTGTTAATAGGAATAGAGCACGTCCATAATACATTCTTTGTTGTTCCTTTCCAGCTATTGAATTTCTCCTTTAGCAAGCTTTTTGTCTCGACGTTTATAACAATCTATCGGTTGCTCAGCACGCTTAATAAAGGAAGAAGGCGCGCATAGTGGTCAAGTAAGCAAAACGCCGCTTAAGATTGGGAAAAGAGCTACATTAGATGCGCATGACGCTCACGACCTTGGTGAATTGCATTCGTTGCTCTTTGCCAGCTGTTGATTTTCATCCAAGTCTCTTGTCTTTGGTGTGACTGAGTTAATCGGTTATGGGGTTAACACAGACAGCAACGCGGCCATAATTCATATATATAGATTTTTTGAGTGTAGTTGTTATTATCTCTTCGTTCCACGCCGGCTTGCAATGTTATCTGTATTTCTTTAGAGGCTTTAAAGTTGTCACCAGAAATGGATTCCCGCCGTCAAATTATAGCCTGCTATATGTTCTAAGCCAAAGCTGCAAAGACCGGAATATATGTAGAGTCCAAAGTAATAGAAAGCTGTCGCCTGCTAATACAATCTCCGCACGAATGACGATCTGGCCGTTTGAGGAAGGGGCAGCGGAAGCATACGAAATCTTAAGAAGGAAAAGATCCAATTCGAGCTATATGATTCTGCTATAACTTATAGTCAGCATTTTTTAAAGTGATAAAAATTTATTTTAACTTATTTATTTATTATTATTTTTAAGAAATGTTGACGTCCCAAATATTAAAAATGGTCAAAAGAAATCAGTAGCTCCAAAAAATCGCAAAGCAAAGCGTTGGCCTTAACTTGATATATCGGGCAACTTGATTCGTATGCATATTTGTATGTTGAAAAATGTCAGAATTACAAAAAGTTCAAAATAACACGCAGCTCTTGAAATAAAAGTCGCATTTTTGTAGAGACTTCATTTTATTTAGAATAATTAAACAGTGCTGAACATACAGCTTACAAATTTATTTTTTTTAGAAATTTTCTTGATCCAAACGAAAAAACATATTAAAAAAACAAAATGCCGCGACTTAATGGAGCAGAAGTTAACGTTCAGTTTGAATTGGAGATAAAGCCTTATCCGGATGCGGTATTGGCCAATATAACATATAAGGTTATACGTTTTTTTTATCCGCCATGGGCCATACAAAATGTTGGCGTCAAATATGTGGTCGACGATCCCCAACTGGATCTTTGGAAAGTTTTTCTCTTCGTGCTTTCAAACTTGCTGGCATTTTCCACAATATACTTCATTTATTGGCAATATTTTGGACGGGTAAGTTGGCTAACAATTATTGAGTTCATTAATAATATCTTATACAAATTTTTTAATCTAATCCATTAAATACAAGAAAAAACAAAGTTCCACAACAATTGGGACCGATTTAATTCCTTACCTGCCAAATTATCCGCAAACTGATTTAAGCGAGTCCAACATAAAGAACAGTCGCAAATTGGTTCTTTGGAATGTTTGGCTATACGTGCTTTCCAAGTTGCAGGGATTTACCACAATTTGCTTGGTCCTTAAGCAATTCTTTGCACGGGTAAGTTGGTTAAGAATTATTGAACTAACAAAATTTGATAAGCAAAATTTTTAAGGTGATCAATAAAAGACAACAAAAGAAAGCTAATGTTGACGAATTGAGTATTGAAAACAAATCTAAATTGGAAATGAAGGATGCGGGAAGTTCAAATGGTAATGGCAATGAAGAGATGGTAGATAATATTGAAGAAGAGGATGTGCCTGATGAGCCTTTTTTGAATTTTCATTCTGTAACATCTATGAAGAAAAAATTGGATGGGCCCAACGGACCGCCCCAGCCATAATGGCTGTGATATGGCATGCATATGTTTTTTTTTTGTGTGGAAGCAGCCATAGCTTAAGTTATTATTATTAATATAAACTTCAACGAATTTTTTGACGATGTTATAAGTTCTACAGTACAACTGTTGTACAACATATAGCATTTGTATTAATGTAAGTTTGCTGGTCTTTAACAAATAGAATTAAAAATTTTAAAAGTGCTGCAAAATATTTAAGGCAAGAAAGTCGTACTTATTATATTTAGTTTAAACTAAAACTAATAACAAAATTGCAGTTGCACTGGTCTGCAGAAAAAAAAATGTAACAGCAATAATCCAATTCATTGATGTTAAAAAAGAGAATGAGGGATTGATTTATTCATATTTTTGTAATTATACATATTGTGCATATTACTGCTGCAACCCGACATCGTTGGCTGCCGCTTGCTTGGCCTCATTGATGTTTTTTATGTAGTCTTTGTAAATTCGCACCATTTCGTAGAATACAGCCCAAAAATGTTCCTCCGGCTCGGGATTAAATAGTGCTTTGAACCCATCATCCTTGAATTCCACCCCATCGGAAACATCCATTTTCCATACCTCCAAGCTGCCCACGTACCCACGCAGGCGTCGCATTATGTCTACACACTCGGGATTGCTCAATTTTTTTAAATTGCTTGAGAATTTCCAAACACTTTCCAGCATTGGCACCACGCAGACCCAAGCATTCACGTAGCTGCTGCAAAAGTTGGGTAAAATCACGCTCCATTAACAAAGAATCATCTTCTTCTATAAGCTCCTCTTTAAAGCTTGGGTATATAATTACGCACTGGCTCAACAATAGTGCGTTCCGGAATATGGATCGACTTCTCCTGACCCAAGCTTTAATTTCAACTCGATAGCTTCCCAGCGTTTTTGCTTCTTCCAGGCTTGTTCGGCTGCCGGACTCTCAAAACTTTCAGGCATGTCATAGTACACTTTAATTCCCAAACATTTGGCTGCGGGCAAGTAAACTATAAGAAGGTCATTAAGGCGTGTACGTGTTTGCAATGCCGGCGCAGCTGTCGGTTCTTTGATGGTCGGCCGCGGTGTCGGAGTGTCTTCTTCTTGGGCTGCGCTTTGCTCTAGGCTTGGCTCCTGCACTTTTGCAGTTTCGATAACTACGCCGATGCTGCTCACTTCCGCATGCTGCAAATCGATTGGCGTCGAATCTTCACCACGCAATGCACTTTCAATTTCATCAATTGCTTTATTGAATTTAGCGCGTTTCATGTACTTGTCGGTTGCAAACTTTGCCTTGTTGGCCTGATAAGTGAATATATCCTGTGCTTTTATATTGGCGTTATCTCCAGTTCCGTAAAAGTAAACATTATACTTCTTGTTGTTGTATTTGGTGATTTTTGCGGGCCATGCCGGATAGCCGCTTAACTTGGCGAACACTAGATCACCAATATTAAAGGTTTTGCCAGCTTTTTCTTTACCCATTATTAATTATGTAACGAAATGCGATTTCCGTGAAATATTAATTTTTTTTTTGCGGTTTTGTGGCGTCTGCTAGCATTCACATAAAACTGTTTGAACAGCCAACAATCAAAGTATCGGCTTGAATGGCAAATGTGACGCTTGCAAGGGTTGTCGCCACTCCCACAGAACTGTGTACTGACGTTTTTTCAAATAGTGAATAATATGAATAGTCAACTAAATGCATACATATTGCCATTTATATATGCATATTTATATAAATACAAATAGTTTCAAATAATTAATTAATGTCTAATGACATTTTATATATTGATACATCAATTTCAAGCCAATATTTGAAAAACTATTTCAAATTTACAATATCCATATTTTTTATACCAAAACGTGTGAATGATGAGTTTTATTTATTATTATTTATGCACCATCTTTTAGATGTTAGAGATGTTGAGTAATATAAAAAAATTATTTGATAATTTAATTATATCTATATTATAAGATGCGTTAATAAGTTCTCGCTATTTGTCAATACATGGCTATATCAGAAAGTGCTTTGACATACCCAAAAATTATTGAACCAAGTTTAGACATATGGTAAACCATCCACTATGACACATTAGTGAAATTTGTTTTGTTTGTCCAAACAATCATAATTTGCAGGAAGTGTTGATTTTCTTGTTCTTTTCGAAGCAAACGGCAGCTGAAGCGCATTGAGAGCTCCAGAAAGTGTACGGAGATGCTGCTCTAAGCGAAACACGTTCCGTGATTGGTTCTGTCTCTTCAAAAACGGTGATTTCGACGACCGTTCACGTAGAGAAAGACCCAAAACCTTCAAAGACGCTGAATTGAAGGCATTGTTCGATGAGGATTCGTGCCAAACGCAAGAAGAGCTTGCTTCATCATTAGGAGTTACCCGCCAAGCCTTTCAAAGCGAATGCATACGTTGGGAATAATTGAAAGGCAAGGAGTTTGGATTCCATATGATTTGAAGCCAACCAACGTTGAGCGTCGATTTTTCGCCTGTGAACAACTGTTCCAGCGACTAAGAATCAAGAGTCTTCTTCATCGCATCGTTACGGATGATGAAAAATGGATTCATTGCAGCAACCCAAAGAGTAACAAATCTTGGGGACTACCTGGTCTTGCTTCCACATCATTGGCTCGGCCGAATATTCACGCTACGAAAGTTATGCTGTCCATTTGGTGGGGCCAGGTCGGTGTTATTTATTAGCTTATTATTAGCTATTGAAATTGAGCAAACCATCACTGGTGTCGGCATCGATCAACTGATGCGATTGAGTCGAGCACTGCGCGAAAAACGGCCACAATACGATCAGAGGCACGAAAAAGTGATTGTACTGCATGACAAGGCTCGGCCTCTCGTTGCCAATCCTGTTAAAACCAACTTGGGAACGCTCAAAGCAGATATTCGCAAAATGTCTTGCTTCGTGGATAGCCTCAAAAGACGAATACTTCTGCCGTCAAGGTAGGTATTCGAGCTCTGCCAGAAAAATGCGAAAAAAGTTGTATCTGGCGATGGGCAATACTTTGAATGAGTCATTGGAAACCATTTTTTATTACAATAAAGTTACATTTTCATCATTTATATTCTGTTGCAATTTATACGCACCTTTACACCTCACAGGCTGATGCCAATCAATGGGTTAATAGAAAGTTAATTCGGCTTCTTGGTTTCAGTGGTTCATCTTCAACTTGTTTTTCTGAGCACGTCCTGTGGTGGAACTCCCTCATTGCAGTAGACTTTGTGCGTCATCTTCAGCAGCCTCCAAAACATGTAAATAATTGCAGACAAGTATAAAGATGATGAGGCAAAGAGGGCGGCTTTTGTTTCTGCAAATATTTATTGGATGAATTCAATATGCAAACAATGAAACGTTAATTTCGAGTTTCGAGTGGCATACATCAATAATGGCAACGTGAGCACCACAACAAGACTGGGTGCAATCGAGCAATGAGGTGAAGCAGTGAACTGCGCTAGACAATGGTGTGCAAAAGGATGGCAGTGCTTCCTTCCAGCTATGCCTGTGGGAGAAAGTCCTGCTCTCCACTTGATAAATATTTGGCACTATGCATTCTGGTCAAGTGCATCACTTGGGTTACATTTATATATTTGCTTCGTTTGTATTCAGATTCATAATATCCTTGGGCTGTTTACGTATCCTGCTTTTGGTATGCCATGCTTGAATCAAAAGCAACTCTTGTTTGTCTTTTTATGAAAGGAAAATACTTTTCCATTTCAATAGGATGCATATAAATATCGTGACATATGCCTAGACGAGGTCTATCAGACAATGAAAGTCTTAAATTGTTTACTAGAATGCATACAGAAATCATGCCATATGCCTATCCGAAGTCTCTCCTCAGACAATAAACACCTAAATTGTTTACTCCAGTGCTTTCATTATAGATTTGCTCGTTTATCCATGATGATTCTCGTAACATGATGCATGTATAATATTTTGGAGCTGAAATTAGGTGTTGGATATTAGTCGGCTGTAATATTATTTTATGGATTGCACGTACTTGCAGTACTCAATTTTGAGCTTACCAAATACATACCTACTACCCCCGCTTCACGACAAGATGACAATCCTCGAGGAGAAAAGTCCATCAGAAATATAGTAGAACCGAATCTGTAAGTTCTTCAAAGGGAACGCCTGAAAAAAGAAAAAAATTACATTCGGATAAATTTTATTTCAATCTTATCCCTATAAGTAATGTTAAAGAAACTCAAAAAAGCATCTAAGAAATGTATGTTTAGACGGAAAAACGTATGATTCAGCTTATAAAAATATTCAAAACGATTTCAGCCTTTTTTGGATGTATACTAGCTCTTCGAGTTAGAACTCCTATCAAGCATAGACCCTGTCAGCAGCGGATAGCATCTTCTTAGTAAATACAGATCCCATCAATTGAAAATACAGCGCTTTATTGAACATATTCGGAATATGAAAAGGTTCGAAACATCAAATCTCTTTCTTGTAACCACGCCAGATTGCATCTTCTACCATTTTATAAAGGTATGGAAATATTTGCACCCTGAGGGTTTTATTACCTCCGAAAAAATCACAAATATGTATATAACTAGGTGTCAATTCCACTTGATCTCTTTCATAGACAATCATAGTAGAATGGAATATCCAAAAGGCCGCCCCTGGAATTATGGTACCTGACTGACTTACAAGGTATGTAGGTGGAAAATTTGGTAAATAAACTCTCTGGGACATTTTGATAAGCTCCTGTGCGCTCTTTCGCGTCACTTGCAAGAGGTCAACATGTTCAGAGGAAAATGATTGCTGTCAAAGTTGTTCCAAAGTTCTGTCGGTTGGACTATTTGGATATTTATGTTTATTTTTTTGTTATTGTCTTTATTGACACGTTTTTATGTGTTGGAAAACAGAACAATGGTATTTTGTCACTGTGTGATAAAACATTAGCAGAGACATCTTACAAAACATTGCGAAGAACAAAAAGTGTAAAACTTTTTTTTTGGGGAAAACTTGTAAACAGCCGCCTGAGATGGACGTGGGAGCTTTGCGATGGAGATTGAAACAGTTCGAAAAATGTGTTTTGCGCTTATTACAGAACACCCCTAGCTCTGAGCTGTCCTATTAGTGAGCCCTGGAAAGGGGCTGCATTTTAAAAATCTCTTTTAAAATGCACACAATTTGCAATTTTTTTTTTTTAATACTTACTCTTAACGACTTCGTCCTTGCAGTTCAAGGTTTAATGCTGAAGTGCTGACCATAATGATGTGTGCAGCCCAGAGAATAGCAAAATCGACGAACCAAAGTATCGCCCGGAGCTGACCATTTGTTGTTTGCATTTGCTTCCTCTTGCTGTGCCCGTTTAGATCCAGTGTTGAGCATCCTTCTTGTTTGAATGGTTGTGCAATTAGAGAGCAAAACTAAGACAGGCTTGCCATCTGTTGGTTAGTTAAACGTGGGCTGATAATTGTCGCTTCCAATTATGAACCGGTTTTCAGGTATCTGAAAAAGTAAGATGAAAAATAAATAGTTGTCAATTGATTCGAGAAAACAAATACAACTTAACCCAAACGTTATGACGTCACACAAAATGATTATCTGTTGAATGCATTGTAAGCCGTATACAATGTTAAAATCTCACAATAAAGGCGAAACTGCTTCTAAGTTTCCCGATTCGGAGGTTTTTCAAAAGACGTCAAAAAATCTAAAATCTGTTGCTGATAAGGTATTGCTAACTGATGCATAACATGCCGTGTTATAAGAAAGAATTTCGCTGTAAAAACAAATAAGACCAGTCGAGTTATATCTTAAATCTGACGAGCTCGTAAAAAGCCAAATGGGCCAAAAGTCAATAAACTGACAAGCAAATCAATAAATATGACACCCTGCCCCAAAACAAATGACGTCATAAACTGGCACAATATTTGTGGCAACATGTTGGATTGTTGTTATGGCTACACTTGGTTATGGCCAGGATGCTGTCATGCTGGTAAATAAAACCTGAAGGGGATTTACGTAAATGACAAACTAAGGGGAAAAAAACTTTTCGTAATGAAGCCCTCGTATTGTTAAACTTTCTATCATTATGTGGTCCAGCTGATCACCAGTAAAATAAAACTTCCTTATTACTTTTTATTTTGTTTTGTTGTCATTTTTGTTTTCATTTCGCTTTGTTCTGTACTCTTGCTACATTCGTCGTCACTCTGAATTATTTTTATTTTTATTAACTAAACTTGAAAAAAAATTTAAATTATTTGCATAAATTTTTCCGTTATGTGTTATAAAATTTATTAAATTGTCCAAATTCTCCAGTTAGCAGAAATGTTACGAAGTTAATTTTGGCTGCTTTGAATGACCACCTCCAAAAACACTGCCGCATTCACACTGCCTCATGGCGTCATCAGCTGCGACTCTCGCAACATTATAAAATGCGAACCCAAGTTCTCCAGTATAAATACAAAAACCTCGTATTTCCTTCCTGTTCAACACTTAACATACGATGCCTCTCACTTGTTTTCTTTATGACCTGGCCAAATATAAAAGCAAGTTGCCAACAACCGGCTCTGTTTGATCCACTTCCAAGCCGCCTTTATGAGGAAGCCCAATTTGATTTATTACCACTTAAAAGGCAGCTTTAATTTTTTCCCCAAATAAATAACACGTATCCAAACATTTTACAACACACCTGCACATATTACCAAATTAAGCTTAAGTTGTTGAAAGTTACGGATTCTAGGCAACCCAACCACATCATACTATACTATCATCCTGTTTTCCACACTCTCCTTCTGTTTTTCACAGCTTTGGTTCTCTTCGTCAAGATTCTTAATAACAATGCATATATTATTCCAACAGCAACACACATAACTGAAAGGACGAAGGGAGCCACAAGGTTTATACGGGATTAGAGGAGTGCCCGCTGTTCCCTGTCCCGGGTGTTGCTTAAAACGAGACGTCAAGCAAGTGAAACCAGCTCAAGATAAGAGATGATTTTATAAAATATAAATGCTCTCTCTAAAAATTGCTAATACCAGCTAAGATAAATACCGACGCCAGCAAAGAAATAAGTGTAGTTCTGGCAAGTTGAAGGTAGGAAAGAGTAGTAGAGAGTTCTTACTCTGTTCCACGTCCACAGGGAGGAGTGTCAATATCTGTGGCGGATCCACGGATGAGTTTTCGGTTCCGGACACACCCAAAAGCAGAAAAATTGGGCTAAGAATCTTTTGCTAGCTCTGATATATACACATCGAAGTAAAGAACACCCCCCAATGCCAAAGTCCTATATACATACCTGGCAAATAAACTGATAAAAAACCAAAACCTTGGCCTTAAATAATTACCCTCAACCCCTATGTACCCAAACTGTTCTTAGTTCTTCTCAAGATGGTTATCTAAGATTTCCTTGCTCAGATAAATAGAAAGCCTTTTGTAGATAAATATCTTGGATAGAGTTAGAATGTCAAAGTACTTTTAATTGGAGCAGGCTTAGTTTTAAGCTTCTTTACGGAAGATACTCTATAACTTTCAAACTCATCTTATATATAAAATTCTCGTGTCACAATGTTATGTTCGTTCTAAGCTTAGGATCTCACGAACGGCTGAACCGATTTGGCTAATTTTGGTCTTGAAATGTTCGTGGAAGTCCAAGGATTGTTTAGGGTTGAGAAAATATAACAAAATTGCGACGCAAATACTAAAAAGGACAATTTGATTTTCCAATACAATTTTTTTTTTGTAATTTAGGTAGGCATTGTGTACATTGTCAGATTAACTAATATTTTTTAGTTAATAGTTTTTGTCGAAAGGAAACAAAAAAATTATTAACGATTCATGTTTTGATTTCTGTTTAAAATACATATGATCAATTCAATATTTGCACATAATGCCGGCAAAAAGAAGTAACATTGGTAAACATTCGCGTAGAACTCAATTGCAAGCATCCCAAAGAACAGCTGAAACTGAGGAACAACGTTTGCAAAGGAATGAGTTGAGTCGATTAAGACGAGCAAGATCACGTTCTGCCCATACAACAGAAGAACGAGATGTATACAATACGAATGCTCGAATGAGAATGAGACGAAATCGGGAATATCAGAATCAAGTCCAGCAACAAAATGCTGATGCACGTGTGGGCATTCAGCAATTGCGTCAAGATCAATCAGAAGATACACGAGCTGAGAGCAATGAAGTTATACGTTTAGAACAAAGACAATCACGCCGTTTTACGGTTAATATACGCAGAACGCTCATTCAAAAGTGGTAATTGGTGCTATGGATAAGGAATGTCCGCATTGTCATGCTCTCAAATTTAAAAATGAGCCACCTGGGGTGTGTTGCGCGTCAGGAAAAGTGCAACTACCTGAAATTGAAACACCACCTGAACCATTGAACGGTTTACTTATCTGCACGGATCCAGATTCTAACGTTTTCCTGAAGTCAATTCGAACATTCAATTACTGCTTTCAAATGACATCGTTTGGAGCAACAGAAATAGTTCGAAATACTAATGCTAATGGTCAACAATACAATTCTACATTCAAAATCAGAGGCCAAGTTTATCATAAAATGGGCTCATTGCTGCCAATGCCAAACGAACCACATACATTTTTAAAAATCTACTTCATGGGCGGCGAGGATTCCGGAAGTGCACTTGCCAATCGCGTGAATGCACGTTGTGACTATAATAAACTTGATTCATTTTTGGCCAGGCGCATCGTCAGCGACTTGGACGCTCTATTGAACGAGCACAATGAATTGTTGAAAATATTCAAATCACACATGCACAAATTACAAAGCGATAATCACGCTATTGTCATTAATCCTGATAAAACACCAGCTGGAGAACATATTCGTAGATTCAATGCACCTGTTGTTGAAGACGTTGCTGGAATCATGGTTGGCGATCGTACAGGTACACGAGAAATTGTGATTTGAATTTATCTAGAAACTAGAAATAATTTATAAGGCAAAGCAATTTCGTGAATTCGTCACAAAAATAAATCATTGGAAGAAAATAAAGATCTAGACGAGCGAGCGAAGCGAGCGTGCCGGAGGCCGGCTAGTATGAATATAAAAATGTAAGAAGGAAAGAATTTTTAGGTAGTCCAAATCAAAACCATGATTACTCCTTTTTAGTTAATTTACAAAAAAAATTTATATATGCGAATTTTTTCTATTCAATATTAAAAGTAAAAATTTCGACAGCTTTTGTAATCGAAGGAAAATCAAACGATTTTTAGCCAATTTAAAAAATTTGTAAGCATGCTTTTATAGAAAACTTAAGAAAATATTTATGAATATTTGCATATTTTTTGTATTTTAAAACTAAAAAATTAATATGTTAAAAATTTTATGAAATTGACTTTTTGACGCAGAACTCTCCAAGTTCATAAGTCGTCATCTGAAAAAAAACTGTCGAACAAATCGGCGTTATGTCGTATATAGTAAATGAGATACACTGTCCTTAACAAAAGACAGAATAGGTAAATGTATTAATGAGTTCTATAGAAATATGAGGTTTAAAACAGTGCTTTAAAATTTTGAGCAGGGTCAGAGCCTTTGGCATCATTCATTTGATATCTAAAATACTTTTACCCTATGTACAATAACATAAAACAGCGCAACTATGTAAACATTTGAGCTCAGATGTACCTATGTATAGCACCCTGCCATTATACCCCAACCTATTTAAGGGTAAAAATAATATTTTTCTTTGCAAGTAAGACAGGACTCAGGTTCAACATTTTCGCATGCTTTTAAAAACGCATTAAATGCAACGTGTGGCAACAATGAGATAGAGTTTGCTCCGCTCTACACTTGATTTCATCTAAAATCCAAAAAGAACATATTAAGGGCTGCAACCCAGTTCAGTGCACTGGACAGGAGGATAGTGCTGAACATTGACTCCAAACCCGCCGCCATTTCGCTTCAAATTTATTACCACGAACCATTTTTAAATGGCCTTTCGTTCGCGTGCACCTGTGCATAATGTGGTCCGTCTGAGGTCCTTGGGTCTATCCGTCTGTCCCCCATTCTGCTCTTAAATTACATTCATGATAAATGCGCTCCAAGCTGCAACAAGTAATAAAAAAATCTTGCAAAAACAATGTAAGCACATACAATATAGCAAATTTTTAATTAAAAATCATAAACTTCATTGTGACATCACTTGGCAAACAGATTTGTGGCTAAACAATAACAAAATCCGCTACAGCGAAAGGAAGTGCCTTATAAGGAACATGCTCCCTATATAAAAATTTAAAAAATTTTGAATTACACTTTTTGAAATAAGTTTCTGGTGTGTCAGTGACTTTGTCCGACTTTTATTGTTTTCGTGAACACACGATGAACTTACAAAGACGCCTATCTTTCTATTCACTTCCTGTCCTAAAAGTTTTCGGGCTTACACTTGTTCATGATTTCTGGTTTCACACGGGAAATATTTCATAATATCAAGACAAACGCTTTATCTAGAGCAACAGTTATTACAATAACGTTAAATGGATCTACAAACTGGTAGAACTTATAAAACAATCCAAAAAACTTACCGACAACGGTTTAGAGCTTTATTCACACTCTGCCTTATAGTCCGGTCAAATTAGACCAAAAAAGAAGGGTAAAGGTACATAAATTAACAGCAAGCTGAAAGTTGGTGTAATTGTTTAAAACATAGTTAAAAATAATATCTGAAAGTTCCCCATCATTCCGAGGTGTGCTAAAATTTTTATTCGAGGTCAAAGGTCAAAAATCTTGAATAAAATTGGTTTTTTGCGATTTTCAGCAAAACGGTAAGTTTTATCATAAAATTATCTGAGACATAATTGTAGATCATAAAATTCTCTATAAAAAATGTACTTATACTTTTTTTTCTTAGATCCACCGTTTCTGAGATATAGCGAGTCAAATAATTGTAAAAGTTGTAATCGTCATAATATGCACACGTTTCCACGCCACCTATGAGGTAGTGTACTTAGCGCGTTTTCTTTAACGTGGTTTCCCCAGTAAGCCTATTAAGACGCATTTTTCCATTCCCCATAAAACCATACAACATCAGTTTTTTTGAGGAAAGATACCGTTTCAGTCCCATATGCAAAATCTTGGACACTTATTTTACTGTAACCTACTACACCATCGTTTTGATAGATCTGTATGGGCACATGAGCTTTTGTCTTGAAATCTTTAGCTGAAAGAGCTTCTTTTATTCGTGGCATCGGTTCTTCCAGTAAAACCGATTGTTTTGGGGTAACAATTTCAATAATACCCATTATGTGGAGCGTGTTACTACCGTCTAAGATATTGACATTGATATCAGCATTGTCTGCAACGTATTTAAGAAGTGTTCCACTTTCTGGCGGTAAAACATGAGGAGGACGATGAAAAACTGCTGCTGCTTCGTACATTATTATAAGATACACACAAGCCAAAGGACGAAAAAATTTGTATGAGGCGTTCAGAGCCGAATCGTCGATGAAAAAAACTGCGAGGCCTAATTGTAATTTAGACTTAAAAGACCTTGGTCGAACAGCAGTCACAATACTATGGCAAATATTTGTGCATATCAATTTGAAATGATCTAAATTCCATCGTTTATTCTTTAAAATCACTCGTTCCGTGAAATATGTCAACGACTCTAGAATTTCATTGTTTAAATCTTCAAACATGCGACCTGGTGGAGGGTAGTTAGAATTATCAAACACTGCGGCTTGAATATCTTCGCGAATTACAGCCGCTGCTGCTTCTAGAATTCTGAATCGTTCTTCTTTTATATTCATTTTTTTATATCATGACGATTGTCTTTTAAGCATATAAATTTTGATGCTCCCGATTTTTCTGTGATAATAAGTTTATCCCCATACTTAATTTTTAGTCGCATCTTTATCGTCCTATTATCCAAAGTTGTAGTTTTGCAAACATTACTTAGTTCATTTAAAGTGAACTGACAGTCATCGCTGTTTTCAATGTAAATATTTCATCCATTGTCAGATTCATAGGTTCGTCTTGAGGACGACCAACTTTACCCCCAGTGTATGGTTTCAAGAAAGAAACCTGGCAATCTCGATGATACTTAGCTTCAGCAGCAACCAAATCATATTCATATTCGTTTCGAGCAATAACGGCTTTCGCTGTGGCATCGGAACGAGCCCGAGCTACTTCCAAAATTGACTCTTTAAAATCAAGAGTACTTACTTGGCTAATTCGACGGCGAGAATCTACGGATTTTTTTCTCTCATGCTCTTCATTGAATTCCTTGCCACAAAATAAGCATAGATTTGTAAAACAAAAAGCTGAATCACTTCACTACTGGCTTCATGCTCTTCGCGTTGTCTTTTAGCTGCAGCAAGTACACTACCTCATTGGTGGCGTGGAAGCGTGTGCATATTATGACGATTACAACTTTTACAATAATTTGACTCGCTATATCTCAGAAACGGTGGAGCTAAGAAAAAAAGTATAGGAACATTTTTTATAGAGAATTTTATGATCTACAATTATGTCTCAGATAATTTTATAATAAAACTTACCGTTTTGCTGAAAATCGCAAAAAAACCAATTTTATTCAAGATTTTTGACCTTTGACCTCGAATAAAAATTTTAGCACACCTCGGAATGATGGGGAACTTTCAGATATTATTTTTAACTATGTTTTAAACAATTACACCAACTTTCAGCTTGCTGTTAATTTATGTAACTTCAAATGTCTAATTTGACCGGACTACTTAGCTTGCTGCTGATCTTTTAAAATGCTTTATCTGAAGCAGATTGTACTGGAGCGATCTGCTCTTCTATCTGGTAATAAGTCTATAGAGCTTTACACGATACTATATAAAGGAGCTAAGGTGATGACAAAAACGCCTAGATCTGGTTCTGTATGCATCTGTGTACTTGCCTATCCATTCTCTGGCCATCTGCTGCTATAAACAAAACAGTCTGGACCAGTTGTCCAGTGTACAACACTTGATTTATTTTTACTAAAAAATAATTATGTCTCACCTCTGAACCTCGCCATCCTAAATAGTTTCTAGATGTTTTAGTTCTATCCAAAATGTCACAATTATTGATGCAATTATTGAGATAGCGAGGCCAAGAATCGATTATGGCTAACTCTGGCTAACGATTTGAATATGGACGGCATGTAGCAATTACCATTGGCTTATTTATAATTAAATACGCAAGCTTATAATAAAATAACTCTGCTGGCGCCATCTTTTGTCATATGACGGAAACTTATTTATACAAATCATTACTAGTGGACCAATTTGTTGTAAAATGATAGAACCATTCTAAATTTCTTGGTTAAAAAAAGAACTACTAGACTTATGCACATAAATATTTCATTTATTTGTTTAATTTTTTTAAATATAGGCATTTTTACCAAACTTCACATTTATGAACTGGGTTCATTGGTGAACCCTCAGCACATTTAAAGTCGTTAGAGAAATATTTCATATTTTGTAGTGTACCAAATACACGAAATTGGTTTGGAGAGTGTACATCATTAATAATATGTTCCTTTAGAAATTCTTTGTTACTTTTACGACACCACGAATGAGCAAATGCAATCCAAAACATCTGTTGAGCTGTAAAATTTAGACCAGGCAATCTGGGCTCATTTCCGTTCTTTGCCATCCAACGTTTATAGGCCAAATATGCCAGTTTGCTGCCTCCATTATCAGCAATATTCTCTCCCTGTGTGTTGATGCCATTTATGTTTTGGCCAGTAAGGGGTTCTATATAATATCCATATTGTTTAACTATGCACAGAACTTTCTTCTGATACTCCTTAGCGGTTTCAGCCAGCCACCAATTATGCAGGTTTCCATTATAATCAAACTGACTGCCTTGGTCGTCGAAAGCATGAGTCAGCTCATGACCAATTACAAATCCAATGCCAGCATAATTCATATAAAATGGTTGCAGAGCATTGAAAAAGCTACCCTGTAATATACCAGCTAGAATTTGTAAACTGTTTGCATGTGGGTGGTAAGATGCGTCTACTTCGGTTATTTCTGGTAAATCTTTCCAATCGGTTTTATTAACAGACTGATGCAATTTATTATATTTATTGTCCTCATTGAACTTATTGATCTTAAGTTGAGCTGCGAAAAATTCCTGCTCATTAATGTCAAGCTTATCGTAATAATCAGCTAGCTTTTTATTATCCAGCAACTCATCCGGGTACCCCACATGTGCATATATATGATGTAGTTTTTTTTTGGCTTCTTCCTTTGTCATTTTATCCATCCAGGTGACATTATTAAGCAGTTCGTTGAAAGTCCATTTAATATTATTAACCATATCTAATGCAATCGCTTTAGCTTCTGGATTGAAATAGTTTTGGACGTAAAGTGAACCCACAGCTATGGGTAATTTTTTAGTCACTTCGTTCACGCATTCCTTCCAACGTGGCTTTTCTGCACGAATTCCATTTTGCTCTTTGATATATTGTAGATGAAGGTTGCGAAAATCTTTACTCAGATATGAAACAAACGAAAGATGTTTGCGATACATCATATAATTGGCAATGACACGTTTCGGAGTCTTCGTTAAGAGCGCACCCAACTCTTCAAAATATCTGGGCACGTTTAAATTAATTAACTCGTCTTCGGTTATGACTTTATCATGAGGTAGTAAACTGTTTATAAAAAAAAGCCACTCGACATAGGGATACTTTTGTTGCAGTTGTCCAATGGTCTGTAGATTGCTCAGCTTTGAATAATCTCTGAGCTCTTCAGCTGGTAAGCTTATATTGGCTAAAGCAATCTCAAACTCCAGAGATTTGAGTAGTTCCACTTCAGCCCGAGTTTTGTCAGCACCAAATAGCACCGCAATGTCAACCATATAGCGATAGTAAGTACAGACCTCTTTCTGGCCAAGACCTTTCACCAAATACTCTCGACTGAGTCCAAATGAAGGTTGATCCAAGTTTATAAGCAGTCTGGAGTTATTTTTATAGTCTGGCTCAATATCAAATCCGAAAATGTAAGCCGTTCTGAACTCTGCTGTTTGCTTCTCCCAAGACCAACTACCATTTAAGTCCCAACGGTCTCCCAACAACACGGGCCATCCACCCATCGTGTTGATAAACTTAACAATTGGTGTAGTACCCAGACTTTCAATATGTTATTCATTCATACAAGCCTTATATAATATATTTGGTAGCCGATAATGTTTTGGTTCAGTTGCTGGAAGCTCCGTTTTTATTAGTTGATAAACCTGCTCTTGCACCTTGTCCCCAAGCATTGACATTGTACTTATTTCTGACGCATCGTCAGGAATTTTGGCCTCGTCAAGGAACCTGCCACATGCAAACTCATAAAAGTCATCGCAAGGATTGACTTCTGTTTTCATTTTGCTGAGTACACTGGAAGCAATTTGTGTGCATTCCTCACTTAGGCATTCATCTTTGGAGAGAGTAATACTTCTGGAAGGCGGCTTTACAAAAAGGCTACTTGCTGGACGTATAGACAGGAAGCAGCTCAGTAGAAGTGCCAAGGCCAGACGATTTTTTAACGCATCTGGTTTTATCCACAAATTTTTTGTCATATTAACTTGATTTTTTAAATGACTTTACGTACTCGCAACCAAATAACGACTAAGCCCTGAAGCTCAGTGCTTAACCTTTTAAATAGAGATGATGCAAATTCAGATGAGCTGTAATTGTGAAAATTGCAATAACATTTTGTACCCTGTCTCTTAGCGAGTATATTAAATCTTTGGAAATGTATGCATTATGTAAAAGAAGTCGCCGGAAACTTAACAAAGTTATTTCCCTTTTCCTACGCATAACCAAATTTAAGATAATATAATTATATAAAATTTCAGCTGGACAAGTATTTTCTACCACATGTGACGTCACGTCAGCTCTAATCTGTACAGCTAAATAAAAATAGAACCAATAATTTTCGATTAATACCAAACACCATAATTATATAATCGAAAGTGCCAAAATATTTGTAGATTGTTGGGCCAAGTCCCAGTCAAGTTAAATAATTATTATTTTTTATAACGTTGTGTAGAGTATCACAACATCGGTGCTGCCGCCTTTAAAATTCGCAATACTTTTAAACATAAAATGTTTGTTAAAATTACTATTATTAAATTGCCATTAAAAGTATTGTTTAAAGCTATATACTAAGTAGAGGTTGCTTTTTAATTTATGGTACTATAATTTTAATTTTTATTACCCTACATATTTTTATTTTTTGTAATACAAATTTATTTTAAACTTCTCAGTGCAAAAAAAATTGCCGTAACAAAAGTGCAATAAATTTCTCACTCGATTTACTCTACAAGCAAAAACGGTTGCAGTTTTTGTTGAAAATGACAGACAACAAAATTTTCTTTCAATTTCGCTCACAATCTGTCAAAAAAACAATCAGTGAATTAGATAAAATATTTAAATGGAGACTAGCTGCTATGAGGAACTAGTAGTTATTATACATAAGTTTAAATAACAAAATATATATTATCTACGGGTTTGACTATTATAGACAATATATTTGTAATAATAATAATTTGTATTATGATGTAACAATTAGAAGGTCACGCAATACGTTCTTCATGTCTCTCTTAATAGAGAGTTGGCTCAATTTTTGTACGGTAGCTACATGAAATAGTGGAAACATTTAGATCAAACTTCACACGAATGTGAAGACTTACATAAAATGAAGCTGACTGAAATTTGGTTGCAATATTAAAAATATAAATCTAAAAATTTTTTCAAGCCAAAGTAAATGTTCACACAGACGGATATGACTGAGTTTATGATAATCATTTTGGTGCAAGGGACGTGGGGTCTGGCACGCCATTGCAAAATCACTTTTCGTTCATAACTGAACTGGGTCCCCTGTCAACTTGCGAACATCTTAGACTTAAAGACTTAAAGGCACCGCGGTGTAGCTGGGTTCGATGTTGCGCATTCTTATTATGCTCGGGTCTAGCTCGCGGCCGGTCGGGGTTTTTCCTCGTCCAGGTACATGATTGTACACTGACTAATTTAAAATAAATAATGCGCGGTTCATAAA
>JBAMAX010000436.1:0-50305 GCA_037043745.1 Chymomyza amoena
GCATTACAAAAACTTTTAGAAAAATGTAAAACAAGTTAGTAAAATTATATGTAAACAACAAATAAAAATAATAGTTTATATAATAACGTAAAGAAAAACAGCTTAAAATTTGGCAGTGAAAAGTGCAAAACAAAAAGCGAAACGGGAGTGAAAAGATGAGCAAGCATATGCACAGTGATGAAAAATAATCTTGGCACAGCGCTATATTGAAAGTCCAAATAAAGTGTATAAGAGTATTGTGTATGATAAAATAAAGTTTCCGCTTATCTTACAAAGTTAATTCGAAAGCAATATTTCAAAACTAAATATGGAGAGTATTTGTATTTGTATTTTTAGTCAATGTAATTATTACCCGATGCATAGGGCAAGACTTTTTTAATACACTGTGCGGGCCGTTATTTGTTTTGTTTTGGTGTGCAATACGAGCAATCGTTTGTATGTGAGCAAAGCGATGCGCGTAAAGTTTTTCTTGATTCCTTTTTATTTGAATTTTCTTTTGTTTATTGAAAGCAATTAGTGTAAACGGGACGGCTGTGTTGTTATTTTAATGCAATCAAAAATTAGTTTGTACTGCTCTAGTGTTGTTTGCATTGCCTATTTTAATGTGAGTGCAAGCAGTTCGTTTTTGTTGTTACTTTGTGCACACTTTTGTGCAAAAAAGATAAGAAAAGAATATTTAAATCAAAGCTTTGGCTGCATTGGTTTTGTTTATTTGTCAAAGAACTTGATACTAAATAAATTGGAATTTTTTGCAGGTAAGATTGCTTCTCTTACTCTAAATACATTTATTTTCACATGTACATATGTATGTAAATATCACTTAAACATCTGGTTATATACTACATATGTACAAATACATGATCATAATAAAAAAAACCGATACTGCTGTAATATTTTAACAAAAACTAGAATTAAGAACTTATAAGTAGCCAGCATATTTATTACGAATAAATCCATTTATATGTATGTATGTTACAAACGCATATACATACATATGTATTTACCATATGTAAAATGAACATATGTATGTACATATGCTGTTTATAACGGTGCTTTACCGCTCATGGTATACACATATTATGTACTTAAAACACGCTTTCGATAAACGAAAATTTCGATACAAACAATGTTGCATAGCGACCATTTATCGATTGCTGCACTTTCAACACTATTGCTAACTTGTAATGAAAAATAGTGTCCAAATAAAATGGCTGCTATTTTAAAACTTTTATTCAATTGGCAATGAAAACAAATTGCTTTAAAATTTTTGCAGACTTATACATATTAATAAAAAGCTTGGAATTATTTAAGATTGGCAATACGTACTAAGTATGTTGTATAAATTAGACAATTCAGTATTTGCCAACACTATTTATTGATAACAATCAATAAGCATAGGCGCAAAACAAACATATTTGTATTTGTATTTAATTAAAAAGTGCTTGAAAAATAATTATGAAATAATAACTCCAAATTGAATTATTTTTGACCAAAATTGAACTAGTCCTGGATCAGTTTTTAGCTACCTGTGATTTAGTTACAAAAGGCAAACGGGCATGCGCCAACGCGTTACTCGTCAAGGTAAAAAACAAAGTTAATTTAATTCATTTGTTTTCAAGAGCAGAAGTTAAGTGAACCCACAAATAAATAATATTTGTTTACTCTGAAGGTGTCATAAACTGCATTGCATATAATCGTACCCTGTTTCAGTACCTCCTAACCAACCCGTAATGACTGAAGTGTGCCAAGGGTTTTTGTTCTAATCCGACCGCAACATTTGTGGGTTAGGCTACTTTGGTTTTTCGCTAAACAGGTAATAATATTTGACGCCTACCTACTACCAGTTCCATTGTTTTGCGAAATGATCTTGTTTCTTTGTTTTTGTTTTCTTTTGTCCAGAAAACAATGGCCCGGATTCCATGGGAACTTGAAGCACTCACCATTTAGGCAAATGCTTATGACTAATTAAGAGAACGTTTTTTAAGTAAGTATTTTTAATCTACCTATTGGCAGGTAAGTCACTTCCCAACTCATCCCTTTGTTTGACCATAGTTCAGACGTCTTATTGAAGCTATTTTCGTATCTAACAAGTGGGAAGTGTTATAATGCATATATGTACATGCATTTGTCTTTATTTTTTCTAGCTGAAGATCGCAAACACATCCTCCACCAGCTACCAGCTGATGCCGAACAGAAACTTAGTGAGGCCGCTCAAAATTAATTTCGTAAAATCGTAGTAGTCAGTATCAAGTCCTTCAACATCATAAACTATTAACTGTTTATAAACTTCAATTCCAGCGGAATTACAGCTGTAACCGTCGCCTCCAAATGCATGAGTCCACCAGAGGCGCTCCTCCGTGGGCAGCTTTTACAACCTGTACACGCCTCATATCTCCAGGTGCCTTACTCATATTATTATTGTGCAGCGTATATGGGTGCTGTAGTTGGTGTTATCATTGTCTAAATGAGCCACATACTGTGCTGCTGCTGCTTCAGCTGCAACGTGTCATCTTCATCGCCATCAACATCGTCATAAGGCATAAAAGCCTGAAATGGGCATTAATAGACGAACACTGGCAGCGGCAAATGCTCTGCTATTTTGCCATCGTCTCTTCTAGATAGCAGTTTGCCAGGCACAGGCCAGTGCGAACCGGCAGTTGAGCAGTAGCTGCATCACGTTGTTCGCCGTAAAGCACCAGAACTAGGCAAATTGTTATGTTCAGCATCATCTGTGCAGCATGAAAGCTAAAGACGTTAAAGACGATGCTCAGCTGATTTTGCGGTTGGACTATGTGCTGCTTCAAAATATGGGAAAGCAGATCTACAGGTGCAATGGGAAAATTGCATGCACTAATGAGACAAAGCAGAGACGAATGGCTTTCTGGAAGACGAGAAGTAAGTAACGAAACTAACGATTTAGTTGCCAATAATAGTTTTTTTATTTTCTATGTATTTATAGATGGACTGGAAGGAAAATAAAAGTTGACTAGCTTATACATTGGAATATCCGCAACATATATGCCTTTAGTGCTTTGGTTTTTTGGCCAACAGTTTACTAACGCAGATGGTAGCCAGCAAACGACCGAACTGTGTCAAACATTTGGCAAACAAAGCATTTATGTCGCTTAGTTTTCTATAACTGCTCGCTCGCTTGAGGATCGCTGTAAAGATGATTCCCTAAGGAATAAATGCCAATAGCTGTTGATTACGCTGTATATTTCTGATTTGCTTTTAATTTCAAATTTCAACGTCACTACCATGGCAAAAAATAGAGAGACTGTCCATGTGCATCAACTGCTAGTGCCATAATCGAATCTGTCTCTAAGATTGTATCTGTTTCTATGCCATGTCTCCTAGTTATATATGTTTATGCCTGTGCCAAGCAGTGTTAGGCTAACTCAGTGTCGCCAACAATCGTTGTCGCCAGTTTTCTGGCCCTCTCACTTATCATGCTAATCTTTGTCAGTTAATACTTTGTAAATTCAAATTCAATAGTGAACCAAAGCATAACCAAAAGAAAGTTCCTCTGTATCGGTACGGTCTCTACTTCATGAAAGCATTTTCATACCGTATCCTTATGGTACCAAGCGTATACTAAGTTTGTGCAAGCCGAAAAATTGACAAAACCATAAATAACTTAAGAACAATTAAGAAAGCGAAGATTGGAAACTGTATTGTATGTATTTCTGTAAATTCAGTTGTTTACAAGCGCGTTGTTCATCCACAAGATTACATTTAAATTAAAATTTGCTTTTCATTTTAAAATTTTTCTCTATTAAAAAATCAAAAGTTATGTCCGGGGAGACACCTGAAAAGCTAATCAACAAGTGTAATAGCGAGTCGGATAACAGCGATGATAACATGAATGTGGAGGAAAACGGCGACAATAGAATGCATATATAGAGGAACACGAAACTTTGAAATCCAATTTTTTTTTTATAGTTTCCGTTTTGGAAACTGCTTTGATTTTTGAACGTCAGATTCATTCGAGTCCTCTGGCTCACGTTTCAGACGAAATCATCTGCTAAAGCAGTGCCATTACTGTGACGGCTGTGAAGTAGTTAGAAGTGTAGAATTTGGATTCCACAAGCTCTGTGCACGCTCGGCAGGAAGACCGTCCTTTGATATAGCAATAATTCTTGCGTTGGTTAAAGTATGTTTTGCAGCCGATGAGGAACTAGCCTGACTAGACACTGACGGTGCGGCCAATGGAAAACGGACAGCAGTTATAGTGGATATCTTTGGAATTATTTGCAAACCAGTATTCTGCTGCGAATTCAGTAGTTTGAATGGCAGTTTTTTTATCAGCACGGCGTTACATTTTGTTGGTAAGTGCGGATTCTGCCGAAGTGCAACGGATTGTGGCGTAATCGTCTGTAATTTTACAGCCTTCACGATGTTGGTCTTGGTGGGCATTTGCGAAGTAGAGCTAATGACTCCACCATTGTTGGATAGTGCTGGGGCGGCCAGTGTACATCCCGAGATTGCTGACAGTGCATTTTGGCCTGGCATGGCAAAGCTTTGACGCGGTAAGTCTGGTGCAGCTAAATCGCTCTCAGGAGCCTGTATCATATTAAAATTGTTTTCGGGAAAGTCTTTGGCGTCATCAAAGACTTCCCTGAGCGAATTTAAAACTTTAATTTGGAATAAGAGCTTTTGCCGCCTGTTCATTTTCCGCATTTGAGGCTCCAGACTTTTAAGAAAAGCTTCACCCTCATTTAGCATGTCTTCATTTTCCACCTGAGTGGAAACGGTCGATGTGGCGCATTTGTTGTCCAGATGTCCAGATGCGCGAATGTCAGTGTTGGTAGTGGGTTCAATGGTTCGCACGTCGGTAATTATTAAAGGGAGGGTCTCGCCAGTGGTGGTGTGCTTCGGTGGCTCACAAACGGCTGGAAAAGTGGAATTGTCGTTTGGCTGCATAACTGTTGACTCACGGTGATCTGCAGGAGAGGAAGCAGAAGTTATATTATCCACACTTGCTACATGAACCAGTGTTGAGCTACCTGATGCAGATTTGGCTGGTTCTAGTGTATGCTCGTTCTGCGGCTGAATAGGTAAAGGTGTCATATTCACAGTCGTAGTGGAGCTGCGCTGGGAAGTCCCTGCTGCCAATCGCAAAGATTTGCGCCTTTGTAGCTGCGTTGAGTTGGGACTAGGTTTCCGTGGACGTCCCACTTTGCGAGGACGTGGCTCTTCGTCGTTTGCATTCATAGTGGATTTCTGGATAAAAAGAAGCGAAATTTTGATATTACACAAACTCTTTGTATTTTGCTGAAACGCTTTAAATCAAAATGGGGTCCCTATTCCAAAAATATTTTTAAACTGTTTGAGTGATCTATTTCCTGAAGCTATACCCACTTAAATTTTACGTAGGCTTTATGGGCGCATTTGGTCGGGTGGGTTATTTTCCATATAAAGTCATAAACGATCAATGAGAAGCCCGTGTAAAAGGCGCAACCTACGACTGAAAAAAACTTAACCTCAAAAAAAAATTTACGCTCATTGAATTGACAAACACTCACACAAACATAGAAGCACACACACATATATACATATTTTTTATATACATACATATACAATCCTCACGCAAAACAGTTCAAAGTAGCACTCAGCGCGAAGCTTTTTTTTTTTTTCAATTTTTCACCGAATTAAGACTATTGCCAAATGCACCGATTATCGTTTGCGTTCAGCAGCAAAAAGCGCCGCAGAGCATGCCCCAGGACTCTTCTTTCGACGACCACGTGTAGTCCTAATAAGGTGTTGCAATAAAAGCCCGCAGTGTTGTTTAAACGCAGACGACACTAGCGTTTTTTAAAGCCAAAAACACACCTAACTTGTTTTTTAAAATTAATTAAATTAATTTTTTTTTTACACTTTTTATAGAAAAAGTACGTGCAGAAATATACGAAAATGTACAGACATCGACAATGACAGAGTTGGCAACGGCAGCTCGATTTATTTTTATATAGAGTCGATAACAAAGTGGCATCCTTTAGTAAGGTTGAGTAGTACACTGAATTAATTACCAATACACCAAATTGTATTTTTAAAGGCTTTTTACACTGAGGTTCTGAGAGGAACGCATGGGATTTTTTGAAGATGTGAAAAAGCTGTTCACACTGACAACATTTAACATTTTCTAGCATCTGTCATATTGACAGGCTGACACGTAAAATCATTAAATTATAATAAATGTTTTTTTAAATTAAAATATCTATCTTTTTATGAGGTTTTCAGCATTAACTATTACTACAAGAGTTTTATGAATTTTTGTTGATAACATAAATTAATTGGGAGTATTAATGAGGATAAGTAAGCTGGTGCTAACTTATATATATACACAATGTTTATTATACATATACGATTTTTTTTTTGGATTCAGTCGAAGCTAGTTTTGCGGCATTTAAAATTGTTCGTGTTAAAATCAAATTATTAAATTCGTAGCGTCCACGACGACGACATTGAAAACGAGCCGAACGTGAACGAGCGAGCGAGCAGAGCGCACATACCGCCGTCAGCCAAAAAGTAATAGAGAAAAAGAAGGCGACGAAGACACAAGGCAGCAGTATAAAGTATAATCGACGCCGCACGTACCGGGAGAGCATTTAAATAATTTTTTCTGTGGATTAATTTTACTAAAAAGGATTTAAATCATACACAATGACTGAACGCGAAAACAAAGTCTACAAGGCAAAATTGGCCGAACAAGCGGAGCGATACGATGAAATGGTTGAGGCCATGAAAAAGGTTGCCTCCATGGATGTCGAGTTAACTGTTGAGGAGAGAAATCTACTCTCGGTTGCCTATAAGAATGTCATTGGTGCAAGACGTGCCTCATGGCGAATAATCATCTCGATTGAACAGAAGGAGGAAAACAAAGGTGTCGAGAAAAAATTGGAAATGATCAAAACTTATCGCGGTCAGGTTGAAAAAGAGTTGCGCGACATTTGTTCGGATATATTGAATGTGCTCGAGAAACATCTCATTCCATGCGCCACCTCTGGCGAAAGCAAAGTATTCTACTATAAGATGAGGGGTGATTATCATCGTTATTTGGCAGAATTTGCCACCGGCACGGATCGTAAGGATGCGGCAGAAAATTCATTGATTGCCTATAAGGCAGCAAGTGATATTGCCATTAATGATCTGCCACCAACACACCCCATACGGTTGGGATTGGCATTGAACTTCTCGGTGTTTTACTATGAGATACTTAACTCGCCGGATCGTGCTTGCCACTTGGCGAAAGCCGCATTCGATGATGCCATTGCTGAGTTGGATACGCTGAGCGAAGAGAGCTATAAAGACTCGACACTTATTATGCAGCTGCTGAGAGATAACCTCACATTATGGACGTCTGATATGCAGGCAGATGAATCCCAAACAGGTGATGGCGAGCCGAAACAGGAAATTCAAGATGTTGAAGATCAGGATGTATCGTAATTTAAGTAAACCCCCGCCCTTCCATTTAAACACATTATATACCTTCTAAAGTAAACATAATACATTTAATATATGCATAAACCAACAACAACAACAACACCATTTGGATAGATCATCTACACACACATATACACGTATACAAAAAAGGAGCAACATCAAGGCAAAAAAAAAACACTTCTTTAAGAAAAGTTCAACAGCAGCACAAATTATCCATGAAAACAGAAGATCTATCGTCGTCGTTTCGAACGTGTTAGGCCAAGTGATCCCCCTCCCGAACTTTTATGTATAACCTACCCAAAAGTCCTCAACGACATGCAACAACAACAAAGCAGCAGGCCTCATTAAAACTTACCCAACTACAACAGAGAAATTCTTTGCATTCGAGAGAAACAACAAACAGCGCATATTATATAAATAATTATTATATTTAATTATGAAAGGCAAAAACAAAAATAAAATTCATTTAAAAAACACAAACTTATGCATACATATATTTACAAGCGCCACGAGCTGTTTGTATAGTATGTTGGCTGGTGTTGTGCTGAAGCACTTTGAGTCCATTAGAACTCACCAATGCCTGAAAGCCCTGGTTTAAAAATATTAGTAAAGTCATAATTTAAAAATAGTATATATGCAGCTTATGTACTATATATTTGTTGAATAACATGGATGCTACAATAAAATAAAGTCACCAGCAGTAGCAGCTCTTGACTACACTAATTATTAAATTAGTTAACAATATTAAAATACAGATTTTCATATGTTAATCACCGCCAAATCACAGCCCGTACATTTTAATAACCCACGATTTGTTATGGCATATTAAATTGTAATAAGTAAAATACAAAACAAATGTATAAAATTGATTTCTACTTTTTTCCACTTATCAAACTTAAAGCTCTGAATGAGACGCTTGCTGGATCGGCTTGTATATATTTTTTATCTATATATTGCCGCACATTTTGAATTGTGTGCCAGTTCCATAAACATATGAGGCTTTGGCGCCTTCTTACGAATTCAAAGCTGCCAATCTTTTTGTGAACATTGCTTACAATGACGCAGCGAATTTAGGGCTGCACAGAAAAATAGTTGAATAATTTCTCATCGGGACGCAATAAGATAGGAACATTTCCACAAGATGTTGGAATTACGTTGAAATTTTCGGAACGGCAAATCATACGCAACATCTTTGGCAAAAAATGTTAGATGTTAAATGTGCCCCACTGTGAATAGGCTAAAGTATTTACCAACACACCCAATTCTGAATTTTGACATAACGCGGTCTAGAAAGAAATTTTATTAAACAATTTCATTCATTAAATAATTTTATTCAATTTAGCACGACTAAAAACAGCCATTTAATTAATTGTGAAGAAAACTATTTTTTTTTTTTCTAATATTTTATAAATTAAGTTAGGGATTCCTGTTTGTGTCTTCCATGTCTTTTTTACACGGATTTTAAGCGGCTGACAATTGTTAACAGCCCTTTTACCATTGGACAGCGGCAGCGCTATTTACTTTGTTGTATACCAGTAGACAGTGTATCATATCATCTTAACTAATAGTTATATTTTTGTTTTAACAAGACAACGAACAAAATATGTATCAGTCATCTATCATAACTACTAGTGATACGGGACGACAAGGAAGTAGCGAGGCGGGACCCTTTAATTCCCTAGCTCTTGGGTAGGTGGGGTGGGTTTTGCTACACCTTTGCCTCCAGATAACATATATTGATTTTTTTAGAGTCCCTAAAAAAAAGAGTTTCACTCTTGACTTGCTTACACTTGCTTTATAATAAAAAAAACAAAGCAGGGGGAATTAATTAAGTGGTCCAGTCGTGACGAGGGCTGAGGTGGTAGTTGCCCCTCGTAGTCTATACCCTATCCCTACCATGGTTTTGGCTACAAAAATAGTCAAAACCCCCTAATCAAACCTTGCCTACACCTTATATGCCTATGCCAGTCAGGAAAATCTCAAAATTTTAACACATCATAATTTCAATTTCAACTTCATAACAATTTATTAACATTCCTAATTTTAAAATACATAATTTTGGTCTTAATTTACTTTTCTTCGATCTCCATTTACAATTCGGTTATAAAAAAATTTTAAGCTAACATTCGGTGGTGATGGTATTTTTATAGGTTATTATTATATATAAATTTTTTTTTTTTTTTTTTTTTTTTTGAAATTAAAAAAATTTAAAATTAAAATCAACGAAAATTAAAATTTTTAACAAAATTGGCGCGTTTTAAGGAATTACTATTATTTATTATGTTAAAGAAATCAAAACTCTAGAAAACTAATGTACTCTTACATTGCACCCTGGTGAGAGTATAACAGTGAGCTTTAATTAAGAGCTTTCGGTAAACATATGGGATAAAGCGACGAAAAATCAAGAGAACAACAATAATGTGGATTAAAAAAACAACTTACATGAGCTTTATCTGATCCAGCGTTGGAAGGCCTTCCATCGGGAGTTACAGTTTTTGTTTTTTTTTGCTGAAATTTAATATAATTTGCACATTTTTGTTGTTCACTAAAAAAAATTGATTTATGAAAAAGAGCAAATTGGTACAACTCAGAGGGGGATATGAGTTGTAACGTATTTAATTTTATTTTCTTTTTTAATATATTGATTTTATCAGGCGTTTTTTTCTTTTATATATATTTTTCTTTCTTTTTTCACTATTTTGTAGATTTTGTTTATTTTTATTTATTATATACTTTTTTTTTTTCAACATTCACTATTTTTTATAGATATACATATATATATATATATATTGGGCATTGCAGCGATGCAATTAGCTATATATATATATATAGATATATATAGGTATATATATTTGTTGGTGCTATTTCTTTTTTTTTTTTTTTTTGGGACCACTTTTTCTTTTCTCACAAGGGCGCAATGATATTGTAGTTTCTTTTTATTTTAAATGGTTACCACTATTCTTATCCGTATTAATTCGCGATTAGTAATGAAAAATTTATATTTTTTTTTTAAATTTTTGCTTTGCCAAATTTTTTTTTCTTATATTACTATGATTTCCCCTATTTTGACACCCGCTCGACGATCGTCACGTGCGCCCGTTCTTGGATCGGTCTTGAACTGCTGTTCGTATCGATGGTAAGCCGGGAGGGCGGGTAAGAGCTTAAAGCTCGTTGGTGGGAGCTTCAGGCCAGCTGGGACGGCAGTGCATCTAACTACAGCTGTTACTCCGTTCGCGCGAGGTTAATGACCTCAGATGCGTTTTTTGTCTTTTGGTTTAAAGCTTTTATGCACTTTAAATGTTGCTGCTTAGAGCTGTCTCGACAGCTGTCGGGATACTTATTGTTGAGTTCCCTTTTTTTCTTCTTTTAAACTTGCGACTCCATTAGGTTAAAGGTGATAATTGTAATTTGTCTTTTCGTTGATTTCGTTTGTTTAATAAATTTCAGGTTTCATTGAAATTTAATTTTTTTTTAGTTATTAAAAAAAATAATTTTCTTAGCACGTGGCACAAATATTTATTATCTTTAATTTTTTTGTGTCTTGTAACCAAAAGAAATGTTCTTGGCACGTGGCAACGAAAGGCAAAAAAAAAATATGTTTACGTCGACTGGCGGCGGTTTCGAGTCGGAGTCAGCAAAAAGAGGCTGAAGCAGGCTGCAGCAGCTCTTTTATAGCTGCCGACCCACCGAAATCCACGCCCTAAAGGTGGTGGCGATCGGGCTCGACCTGCTGACATTTTGACCTTTTAGTCTCAGACTAAAGCTAATCGGCAGAGTAAAAAGATTTTTCATTTTTTTCTCACATGCGAGATTTTGTCCCACGAGAGCAATAATAGCTGCGAGAAAAAAAACGGGTGCGATAATTTCTAGCTTGATATTATTTTAGCTGCGAGAAATTTGTACAAAAAAAATAAAATCAATGGCACAGCCATTACACCACCAGATAATCTGACACCGATAGACGGAAGATTAGCTGGAATTAGCTCTTAATGTCTTTCGCATGATACGTTCCTAATTCTTTCCCTTGTAAATTTTCTAACAAATAGAAACAATTTCCAAGTTTTTTCTTTATGCGACATTTTAAGAATTGACGACTTAGTTTCGCATTGAAATTTTCTGAAAATTTACTCTGTGAAAAATTACGTCGGAATACCTCTTGGCCTTCTTTAAAATCGACAGGTTTTGCTCGCAAATTGTATTGAATACAATTCCGGTCATACGCTTTACGAATATTTTGCATTATATCCTTACGAAGCAGAAACAATTTATCATCTCTCGACATTTGTATCGAAGGTTCATCTAATAATTACAAAAAATTTGTAATCCGAACCATGATTAAGCATGTCAAAACCAAACAATGCTTTATAGGGAGAACAACCTATTGATTGATGCAGAGCTGAACGAAGTGAGCAAGAAATACTAGTCAAATTTTTGTCCCATTCCCTTTGGTCATGTTTTAGGTAGGATCGAACAGCGGCTAATAGTGAGCGATTTACACGCTCAGCAGCATTGCTTTGAGGAGAATACAATGCTGTATATACATGTTTGATTCCAAGTTCAGTAAGGAATGCGTTAAAGTCGTTTGCCTTAAATTGAGTTCCATTGTCACTAACTATGATTTCCGGAACACCAAAACTGTGAAAAATATTTTTGAGCAAATATTCTTGAATCGCCGAGGAAGTAAATCTCTTTAAAGGATGCAACCAATGGTACTTGCTAAAATGGTCTAAGACAATAAGTACACCAATGTGACCATCTTTACTGCGCGGGTATGGACCAAGTAAATCAATATACAATTTTTGAAAAGGTCTATAAGTAGGACAATGTGGATGTTCGCCCATAGGCGGACGAAGTGTATAGTTTGGAGCTTTAGCTTCTTTGCACACATCGCAATTGCGAATGTAATCACGCACATCTTTTGGTAAACCAGGCCAAAACAGATTTCTGCGAATTTTCTCTATAGTCTTTTGCATTCCACAATGGGCAGATACGAGACTGTCATGAGCTTGTTGCAACACTGAATTTCTTAGGCGCACTGGGACCCACAGTTTCCAGGATAGTTTTTCTTCAGCATCAGCTGCCGAATGTTCGGTTTTCACGTACAGAAATTGATCTACAATTTTTATGTCAGAGAATTTTTCTTTATTTGAAATGAA
This sequence comes from Chymomyza amoena, assembly GCA_037043745.1. Taxonomy (NCBI): domain Eukaryota; kingdom Metazoa; phylum Arthropoda; class Insecta; order Diptera; family Drosophilidae; genus Chymomyza; species Chymomyza amoena. The sequence continues at coordinate 12,600 of JBAMAX010000436.1, forward strand.
TTTTTCTTTCAAAGTTTGGTACTCATCATCTGTAAAAGCATCTGATGTAAGATCAATTAAGGGCATTATATCTAAACAACCGATATTATCCTCACACATACGCGACAGCGCATCTGGAACAATATGTTCCTTTCCTTTTTTATGAGAAATAGAGAATTTAAATTGCTGTAAACGAAATATCCAACGAGCTAGCCGATCAGAAACATTTTGCTGACGCATTAGCCAAACCAGGCTTGAGTGGTCAGTTACCACCTCAAATTCTTGCAGCTCCAGATAACATCTGAACTTCTCAATGGCTAGTATTACAGCTAAGCATTCTCGTTCAGTAACGCTATAGTTACGTTGAGCACGACTCAGTTTTTTTGACATAAATGCGATTGGGTTTTCTTCATTTTCCGCTGACAATTGTACTAATACAGCACCTATTCCATAATCACTCGCATCGCAATGTAAATAAAATTTCTTTTCAAAATCGGGATTTTTTAAGACTGGCGCTGTTGTTAAAATGGTTTTAAGCTTTTCCATGGCTGCTTGAGCGGCTGGCGTCCAATCAAATTTCTTTTTAGTTGACAAAACATCCGTTATTGGACAAGTTATGTCAGCAAAGTTATGAATAAAACGCCGATACCAACCACAGAGGCCTAAAAATCCTCTAACTTGCTTTAAATTTTTTGGCATGGGCCAGTTTACTATGCAAGATATTTTTGACGGGTCAGTACGAATTCCAGTATTATCAATAATATAACCCAAGTAGTTTACACTAGTCACGCAAAAGTGACTTTTTGCAATATTTAAAGTTAAATTAGCTTTTCGAAATTGCTCAGCAATTCGTATTAGCACAGATAGGTGCGAAGTAAAATCTTCTGAGACTATGCACAAATCATCAAGGTATCCAAAGACACAATGACGAAGATCAGGTGGAATAATATCATCCATTAGACGACACATAGTGGACGGGGCATTACACAGGCCAAATGGCATTACTTTGAATTGGTAGAGCGGTCTACCTGGTACTGTAAACGCAGTTAACGGTTTAGATTCCTCTGTTAGCTCGATTTGCCAATAAGCATCTTTCAAATCTAATTTTGTGATTAAATTGGCTTTTGGCAACCGTGAAAATATGCCATCTATGCTAGGCAAGGGATAGGCATCTTTTTTAGTGGCATCATTTAACTTTCTTGCATCTAAGCATAGGCGAATCTTGTGTGGCTTTATTACTGGACGCATAGGCGAACTCCAAGCACTAGCACTAGCGGGCTCAATAACTTCCAACTTTAACATACGGTCAATTTCTTCAAAAAGTATCTTTTCTACTGCAGGGCTTACTGGATAGTAGCGCTGCTTAACAGGCTTGGCGTCTCCCACATCAATATGATGTTTAATCAGTTTAGTTCTACCTAAACCTGCAGAGCAATCTGGGAATAATTTCTTTACAACGTCAAGCTGTTGCAATTGCAAAGAAGATAATGGATATGAATTGGTTGTATCTAAAGTCGTTGGAATTGGGTCTATTATTTCCAGAGGACTAATAACGTGAGGCGCAAGAGCAAAAATTCTCCAAAAGTCAATACCTAAGATCAATCTTTGTGTCAATGATGGGACTACATACAATGTCATAGGTTTAACCATTGCATTATATTTAAGATTCACTTTTAAAAGACCTGTCACTTGATGTGGTGTGCCATCTGCAGTCTTTACCTTCGATTTAACATTCAGGGACTTATAGGCTGCAAAAGCAGAAAAATCTTCAAGTGCTAATTCGGCTCCAATACAACTGACATTTGCACCGGTATCTAACATACCGAACTCTTTATATTTTAAAAATTCAACCTCAGCATAACTTCGACCATCATATTGGTTATTAATTACTGCAGAAACTAATAGCTTGAGTGACTTATTTTTATTTTTATAATAACTTTTAATTCTTAAAGTATTACGACGACTTTTGGGTCGGTTTACATTAAAGATACGATTTCTAACTTTTATATAATATAATTTTCTAATCTATCTTCATAGGGCAAAATATGGTTGGCTAACGGAGGGAGTTGGGGTGCTTCTATCTCACGTTTTAAAATTTGAGTAGGAAAAAGTATATTTTCTTCGCTATTTTTTGATTCAGGAATCAAAGCTCTTTTTATTGTTTCGGGTGTATCCGGCTGTTGCTGGATACGCCCTTCTGCCGGTTTTCCGATAATCTTTTTATGCAATTAGGACATTGTGGCTTATAAATATTAGGAGCACCACAACCATAACAAAAGATGCGACGATCAGCTAGGCAATCCTCCCACATATGTCCAGGTGCATCGCAGTTCCAACATTTAAGCTTTGGGTTAGGTATTCGAAGTGCGGCAACTTCAGGGTCATCATGAATTTCAGAATCTGATTCAACAAACTGTTCCTCTACTGCGTATACTTGACGACGAGGCATAGGTGGTTTTATTTTGGATGCATTTTCAGATCGAGTATTTAATTCTCGTGTAAGATTTTCGTTCATTTGCACTAATCTTCGAAGATGGCCTACAGAGTGAATTGGTTGATAAAGAAGTTTAAGACGTAAGTCAGGCAACAGATTGTTTTTAAGTATTTCAAGCAACTCTTCTTCCTCCATTCGAATTGAGGATTTGTCCATTAAGGATGCAATTGAATTATAAAAGGAAGAAAAACTTTCACCAGTTTTCTGTTTGCGAGACCTTATCTCTTCTTTTGTCATAAAATCTGAGCGATAATCTTTGTACTGCTGACGAAGGGCAATACAAAATTCTGACCATAAAATTTGATCCACTTGCTTGTGATATCGCCAATACCAATCACGAGCTTGACCTACAAACAAAATGTGAGCATGTTTGCATAATGTGCAAAAATCACTATCCAAAGTTTCATCAGTAAGGGACTTAACGCGATAGATAAATTCTTCTACACTTAAACCATCAGACGAGCCATCAAAGTGTACATTCCAACGTTGCATGATATCTGCTATTTTATTAGGATGCAAAGATATATTAGAACTGGGGGAATCTCGATTTCTAGGGGCGTTTTGTCTAGCAGAGCGATTTGGAGGATTTGGTTGACCCACATTAAGCGATGACATGAGTCGTGTTACGGTCTGCTCAATCATATTTTGAATTACAGCATAATCCATGGTTGGTTCTCTAGGACGACGAGTATTTGCAGGACGCCTAGGTCTACCTCTTCTTGGTTCAATGCTGGATCTAGGTAGAGGAGCTTCTACCGGATTAGAACTGCTGCTATTGTCTAATACAGGCAACGGATTTTGACTAGCATCAGAAACTTGTGGCTCATGAACTTCAGCTGGCACTTGCACTTGATTTAAAGCTTTGGCCAAGTTGCGAGTTACGGGACGATGTATAACTTTAGGTGGAGGCTGTCTTGGTTTACCTCTCGGTGAACAATTTCCAATAACAACTTTTAATGAGTCATGAGTCAATTCATCATTACAGTCTGGGCAATTTGTATGCGACGCTAACCAACCTTCAAGGCAGAGTTTATGACATATATGCTGACACGGTGTAAGGTAGCATGTTTCAGTATTTGACATAGTTTGAGTGCAAATACAGCAAATATTCTCAACAGCCGCAGCTGGAGCTTGAGGACTATGTTCAATTGGCATAGTATCAAAAAATTTATATTTTATTAAATTCTTTAAGATTTTTCTTTTCCTGACAATGGCGATACTAGGCAATATAAAGCGTAGGCAACACAAATGGACACAATTAATTAATTTTCGATTTTTTTTTTCGGGCTATTGAAACTAAATTCCAATACAACAACACATAAATTATAAAATCTGACACATCACAACTTGCCAAATGTACTCGGTATAGTCACGCATGAACTACATGAACTATAAACTTCCAGAGCAATTTACCAAATTGAATGATGTAGACAAATCAAATAACTGAAAATGTTATGAATTCGGAACCAGGTAATTTGCTCAATTTAAGTTCTATAAATTTTCATCCGATCCTGAAAAGCAAACACAGTGACTATCGGCAGGGTATTCAAGCTGGGCTAAATACTCAAGAATCCAAGATAGTATATGCTTGTATTCAAGAAAAGCAACAAGAATAGCATAAAACTTAAGAAAACAATTACGAAAGAAAACGAGCAGTAGTTCAGGGCATTAATAGTACTGAAAGCCGTTGTAATTTGCTATGTTATTTTATAGTTATTTTATTTCTTCGATCTCTAGTGGTAGACAATAGCAAAAATAAGCCATTGGCCATATATCAAAACTTAATTCAATATATGTTTCCAGAAAATGGTTTTTAAGCTACATCTATTCCAAATCTATAAACTGAATTTAATTAGTTTTTCAAAGAATTAACACAACTAAAACACTGTACTATTTTTTTCCAAAAGCCGATGATAAGGCTTGAATTGAATCAAAGCATTGCACCATAATCTATTTTAATCAGATAAAGTTACATTTACTTATATGTCGAACGATACTGAAAATAATGAGCCTTGTTTAATTCTTGGAAATCTTGCCCCAGGTTAATGGGCAAGCATTGCCCCACGTTGGGCGCCACAAAAATATGTATCCATATCATCTTAACTAATAGTTATATTTTTGTTTTAACAAGACAACGAACAAAATATGTATCAGTCATCTATCATAACTACTAGTGATACGGGACGACAAGGAAGTAGCGAGGCGGGACCCTTTGATTCCCTAGCTCTTGGGTGCGTGGGGTGGGTTTTTGCTACAGCTTTGCCTCCAGATAACATAACACCGCCGTTCGGATTCGGCTATAAACTGTGAGTCCCTGTTCTGTTCGAACAGTAATTAATAGAGATATCCTATGCCCCTCCTCCAAGGGGTCTAACAGGGAAGTATATATATATATATTCTTCCAAGTTTAAATATTAATAGACTTCATTCTGTTTTTGCATGATAGATACTTTCCCATTAAAAAGAATCCAAGCAAAAGTTTCTCTGTTTTAAAATCCAACTAAAATACTTTGATATAAAATAATCCTTTTTACATAGGAGTTTTTTTATTAAAATTAAAATTTTCCATTACATTTAGCAATAAAGTATATTATTTTCACAAGAAGAGAACTCAAATTCTTATAATGAACTACAATTTTGTGAAGCCACGAATATTTAAAATCTTTTGTAATTGTAAACCTTAAAATTAACGAAATTGCATGACGTCGTAATTTAATATGATTTAGTAAAATTATTGTTGTTACATTAAAAACCTAAGGAGGAATAATTCAAGAAAGAACATATTTATGGTATTCCCGTAACTAATAAAATTGTCTGCTATCAGCTGTTTGTTTTTTTCTTTAAAATCTTTTCAGTTTAAGGTATTATTTTTTACCAAAAATAATTGATTTTTTTTTTTAAACCAATTAAATCATATTAAATAGAGAAAGCAATTAATGGAATGATTTTTTTGAATGGCGTTAAAGTCTGATTGGGGTGAAAAGACTCGCGCAAATTCAGGTCTCAATGGTCTCAATTCTCTGGAATATACCTTTCTCATATTAAAATTTTGTTGCAATTTATTTACAGCCAGGTAACTTCCATAAATATTAATAAAAGGTCTGTGTGGTGTTGTTAGATTTACATTTGCCTCCTTTTTTCGCACCAACTTGATATATAACAATAACTTTTCAGCCTACCCCCACATATAAGCAGTGGATTGTCTTACATTCTGCGGCTTTACAGCCACGTGCAGAGTTGGCTAAGCTTGTGAGCGTGAGAAAACAATTGGGATATTTTTGTCGCCTACCCCGGGCTGTTGTTCTAGTTTCCTTTGTTCATGTTGTTGTTTTTGTTTTAGCTGTTGTTGTTGTTCTTGTCGTGGTTGCCAAGATATGCAACTAATTTTTTGCATAATTAGGGAGTGCGATGGCAACAACAAAAACAACAACAACTGAAGTAGAGTAATTACAACAGCAGCAACCAAGTCAAGTTTTCCAACTAGCACACATAGATAAACATTGCCCACATGCTCACACACTCACACACACATTGGCTGTTGGCCAATGTTGCCACCGTTGGCAGCTTCAGTTTTGCCACTAATTGGCAAATACAAAACACCTCAAGCAACCAGGCAACTAACAACTCCCACTTAACATCTATCTGCCAGGCATAACTTTCATTTTTCAAATAATTTAGTGCATTTTCAGAGTTGCCAGACTAATTAAATTTATTAGTCTTGAACCCAAGCACGAGTTTATATCCACTCTCACTACAAGTGAATTTGCTTTTTCTCTGCAAAATAATTTAAAATAAAGAGAGCTAGTTGTGCTATTTTAAGATGCTGTGTAAGGGTCAGAAAAATGTGACCCAGTCGAAACCGACCAACCATTATTTATATACGGCAAAGCTTTATCTTCACATTGATGTATCGTACGAATTGATCCGATATCAAATCAGCATTTTATAGCGAAACCCAATTACAAGATCAGATTTATCCCACCATACCCTTGGAAAAATGTCAGAACTTCAAAAAGTTCAAACTAACAACCCTTGAAATCAAAGTCACATTTTTGTAGATACTACATTTCAGTTTAAATATTTATTAAAAATTATATTAAGTATATTCCGGTTAAACAAGTTGCAGTCGTTTTCGGTGGAGGAAGCCGGAGCAGACCGTCCTTTATCATTGCGTCCTTTATTATTGCGCTTGCGACGATCGACGTTCCTTACGAGCATTTTGTTCCTTAAGACCATTTTGTTTCATCGTCATAATATCAAGAACATCAAGCATTTCAAGAACATAAGAAATATTCTCTACTCCATGGAGAATCAAATCTAAAAGGAAAAGACGTCCCTTGTGGCCTCCAGGCACCAACTCAGCGGTCTGCACTGTTGGCATCGCTACAGGACTATAAGTAATGCTAAAGAATTTTGGAGAGTCCTTCTTAGCCAATTGTTTTCCTTGGAGGGCTTTGCGTTCACGCCAGTTTATTTTCTCTACTGTTTCTCAGAAGTGATTGGATTTCTTCCTTTGAAGACGAACTTTTTTTGGTACAACTGCAGCAGGCTGGCCTGGTTACGGTCTTATTCGTTATTGGCTTTATTTTCCATGTTCTTTACGCTAGACTCGCCTAAGCCAACCTGGGTATAATTTTTGAATTTATTGACCATTTTAAAATTTTGCTTATCAAATGAACGTCTTCCTGCTGGATTACGGTAAGACATTTTAAAAAATTTATATTTTAATTATATTTCTTTTTCACAAATGACTTTAATAATTATAAAGCTAGTAAATTAAGTTTATTTAAGAAAATTTCTAGAGCGAAACGTAAAAAATTGGTTAATAAAAATGGTGCGCACTTATGGACCGGAAGTTAAAGTTGAACTTGATATGCAAATGAAGCCCTATCCCAAAACATTGTTGGCAAATGTAGACTTGAATCAATTAAATAAAAGAAAAAACAAAGTTCCATAAAAATTGAGACATCTTTAATTTCTAACTGGCCAAATTATTCACAAACCGATTTAAGAGAGCCCAACATAATGAACAGTCGAAAATTGGTTCTTTGGAATATTTAGCTATACGTGCTTTCCAAGTTGCAGGGATTTACCACAATTTTCTTGTTCCTTAAGCAATTCTTTGCACGGGTAAGTTGGCTAAGAATTATTGAATTAATAAATTAAATTGGTTAAGTAAATTTTAAAGATGATCAATTAATACAAAAATAATACCGAAATTGGCTTTGGCGAGGCTAGCTTAATGAATATGGAAAATAAAGCTAAAGACTACGAATAAGACTGTTACCAGGCAAGCCTGCTGCAGTCGTACCAAAAAAAGTGCCTCTTCAAAGGAAGAAATCCAATCACCTCCGAGAAACAATTGAGAAAATAAACTGGCGTGAACGCAAAGCCCTCCAAGGAAAACAATTGGCTAAGAAGGACTCTCCAAAATTCTTTAGCATTACGTATAGTCCTGAAGAGATGCCAACATTGCAGACTGCTGAGTTGGAGCCTGCAGGCCACAAGGGACGTCTTTTCCTTTTAGATTTGATTCTCCATGGAGTAGAGAATAATTCTTATGTGCTTGAAATGCTTGATGTTCTTAATATTATGACGATGAAATAAAATGGTCTTAAGGAACAAAATGCTCGTAAGGAACGTAGAGCTGGTGGCGAACATCGCAAACGCAATGATAAAGGACGCAATGATAAAGGCCGTAATGATAAATGATGCTCTGCTCCGGCTCCCTCCACTGACAATGAAATCGACTTGTTTTGTGATGATGATAAAGCTGTTGAAATATGTGCCATGTTGTTTAGTCAGAAAGTAATATTTGTGTCTATGGGAAAGGCGGTCCAAAATGGGAAGAAGAAAAACATTATTATGTTCATATTCATATGCGCCAGCATAAAATGTTCTTTTTTTTCGAGTTGCACCCAAGCAACGAATTTTCATTGCAATTAAGACATCGAAATTCGTTTCTCACAATATTATTTTTATCGAAATAAATTGAAGAATAAACGAAATTACGACTTAACAGCGTAGCACTGGATCTAAACTTGATGCTTTTATTGGAATTATTTTTGCTGCGAGCGTTTTACAGAATAATATGTCAAAGTCATCTCTATAAGTACAGTCTGTTAAGTAAAAGCGTGTACGGCATAACTTATTAAAAAATTTATTTAAACAAAAGTTTCTTTACATCAATTTATTCTACATGTTCCGAAGCATGACGCAATTATATCAATAACATGTCCAGTCACCACCAGCGTCAATAATCGTCTGGTATCTCCGCGGCATAGTTTCCACCAAATTTTTAGCAAATTCGACGGGAAGTGCTCTCCAAATGCGTCGAATTTCTCGGGAAAGCTGTTTCAAACTAAATGTGGGTCTTCCTCGAAGCTTTTGCTTGAGGACGGACCAGAAGTTTTCGATGGGATTTTTATCAGGGGACCGTGCAGGCCAATCCAAAGTGATGATGCCTTTCGGTACAGAGACGGCTGCGGTGTTTGGGGTCATTAGCTTCGTGCAGAATCCAATTTTATATTTTGTTGATAAATTGACTTTTGCCAGTCGGTAATAAAGCTTTTCGATAAATTTCGACCATCCTGGGAGCATTCAGGTTCTCTGTGAAGAGATGCAAAGTGCAGAAACTCTTTTTTGAGAAGCATCCCCAAAGATGAATTTTTATAGGGTGTTTAACGGTGCGCTGGACAAAATTACTTAAAGACAAAGTCCAGGCCCGTGGTATAATTGAATAGCCCCAAACAAAAGATTCGTCGGGGAAAAGAACGTTAATCTAATCGCGATCAATGTTTTCTGTTGCCCAAGCCAGTCGTTTTGCAACGTGTTTTTCGGACAAAAGTGGTTTCTTCAATGTGCTTCGCTTTTTCAAATTATTTGCTTGAAAATAGTTTCGAATCGTTATGTGCGATATATCTATGTATACCCTTTTTTCAATTTTGCTTGCCCTACACACAAACTTAAGCCAGGATCCGCGAAAACAAACTCACGGTCATTTTTTCATCCTTCTTGGTCACGCTTCCTGTTGAGCCACGATCGGGAAGGTCATCGACGTTTTTCGACTCCTTGTAGTGTTGCACCCACTTCTGAACAAAAGTCTTCGACTTTTTCAAATATTTTGCCGCCGCTGCATGGGACATTTTGGGTCCTTTTGGATGGGTGCAGAGAAAAACTGCATCTAAGCGTTCTGCATATGCAGTACTCATTCTGCTGAACGTACTTTTCTGACAAAGTTTTGACTTCCCATCGAACTTTTTTACCAGTGGTCAAAGACAAAGGTTATGTCTACTCGTAAACGAATTTTTAGAGATCTACTCTTTACCGACTGCGGATATTGCCGTACACGCTCTTACTTAACAGACTGTACATGTAAGTGCATCCAACCAGAATCAAAGAGGGTTTAAATTTATTTTTTCAGCGAATGAGTAGAATCCATCATCAGTATTACAATAAGCTTAAAAACAACGCTCATATGACTTAATGCACCGTAGTTGGGTATTTGGTGAAAGCAAGGACATTTGATTGACATTGCAAGGACTTAAAACAAGTGACAGCTTCTTTGAAGGGAATAAATCATCTAAAACTATAACATCCAGAACAATAACAAGTGTGTCTTTAGTCTACAATAGTGGACATAAGTATTTTGACATAAGTAAAAAAAAAATTGATCCGGATATTTCTACTGATTTATATATAATTAATAAAAGCTTTCTTAAACTGTTTTTGAGAATAATGGAATGAATTCGTCAAAACGTATATTATTTTGAATATTATAGGTAAGGAAATAAATGTTAGTGGACAAAACTATTTATGACAGATGATGACGAAAAAAAGCTGTAATTTTAGATTAAATGAAATTAATAGTGAATAGTAAACCCTTCGTTTAAATAAAAAATAAACATATACAATGTGACAGACTTGGGGAGTTATTTTTTTTTTAACCATGCTAAACACACACACAGACAGCGTCACAAGAGGCGTCCTAATTAGGACGCACACATACAAGTACACTCATGCAATCACGAGAGTTGTTTGAAAAATATTTTATTTATCAATGAGAAATTCTCAACACACATTTTTAATGCCTTTCAAGAAGTATAATTTTCAGGTAGCTTAACAGACAAATTCATTTAATAGAATACTCCATTTCTTTTAAATAAAATATATATATTTTTTTAAGGTATTCTATCAAGTTTAGATATTAATAGACTTCATTCTGTTTTTGCATGATAAAAACTTTCCAAAATCCAACTAAAATACTATGATATTATAAAATAGTCGTTTTTACATGGGAGTTTTTTATTAAAATTTAAATTTTACATTACATTTTACAATAAAGAATATAAAGTAGCAAGTTGGATTATCAGCCTGAGTGCAGTCCTTCGAAATGTGGCCATTGCCATTGCAGCGATAGCAGCGTTCAGCCTCCTCGAGGCAGGCACGTGCAAAGTGCCCAAATTGGTTGCATTTATAGCACTTTTCACGATTGCGACGCATGCCGCCGCCACCGCCGCCTTCACCACCACCACCTCCATCACGCATACCTCCGCCGCCTCTAGGGCCGCCGCCGAGACTGCAGTCCCGGGCAAAGTGGCCCGGCCGGTTGCACTTGTAGCACGTGGCAGACATTGACATTGTACTGTACTAAACAAAATTAGAGCGCGTTGTACAAATTAATCACTACCAAGTCTTAACACACACGTTGCGTGCACTACCAACTCAAACTGCTTGCGTTAAATGCAAAAAACCACAGGATCTGGCGAATTTCCTCGCCGTGGTTTTCTCGACGCCAAAAAATCAAAATGCCCGACTCTATGGTCTATCAACTTAGCTATCGAGCTAAAAAGGAGTATCGAGTAGTTTTGCAGGCCAATCCAAGCGTGAACAATGAACTGCGCACAATTTGCAGCACTTAATGTAAATTGAGAAATTAAATTTTCTATCACTCAAATACTAAATTAAGCATAAAAAAGTCCGTTAAAACTCATTTGGTTGTGTACGAAACAGTTTTTATTGATTCCTGAAAAATTCTAATTTAGGGACTTATGAGGTTTTTGAAATGACCGATTCAATTAATGTGGCCATTTAAAATGGCGGTCTGGCACACGTTTTAGCGTAGCCAGACTGCAGTATCATGATGCAGCTGACAATGCTGCCACACTTACGAAGCGCAATTAAATTAAACAAATTGGCAGCCTCAGCAGTTCTATTTTCTTTTTACATTGCTCAAAAACACATTGTGCAAATCGGTCAAAGCTTTAATTAATCACACTGCTACTAATGCAAGATGCTAATTGTCGTGATTGTTATTGCCGCTACAATAACCCGATGTACAATCACCACAGCTACCTCAACAATATCCATGCCCATAACAACACAGGATATTATAGCGGGTGACGTGTTCTTTGAAATCATAACTCCTCAAGATTTGGAATACACCTATAGACTTAGACCGGCAAAAGACTTTGGTACAGCCTTCTCGGAAAAGTTTAAAGCCATACCATTGGTGCTCACTTATCCGGCAGAAGCCTGCGAAGAGCTACGCAATGCGCGCGACTTGGTCGGCAGCTTTGCGCTCATAGAACGGGGGTAAGACTTTAATCTAATAATCGAATCAAGCATCCTAAGTCTTTGTTTTTTGCAGGGAATGCTCATTTGTTACCAAAACTCTAAATGCAGAAGCTGCCGGCGCTGTGGGTGCTATAATAACGGAATATAATTCCAATTCGCCAAATTTTGAACACTACATTGAAATGATACACGATAAATCTAACAACGATCCTCATATACCGGCCGGCTTTTTGCTGGGCAAAAATGGCGCCATGATACGCTCAACTTTGCGCAAATTAAAGCGTGTTAATGCGTTTATAAATATACCAGTTAATTTAACGTTTACACCGCCTTCAAAAATCAATCATCCGCCTTGGTTGGGCTGGTAGCAGCACCTTAGCTAATGTGTTGTGACCAACACAATTTGCCTGTGAATTGAGCAGTCCAAAACTAAACCAAAGTGCATATATAGTCAGCACATGACGAAGCTTAAAATTAGTTGGTATTACTTACCTATACGAGAGTATATTAAGAATGTCTTGTCTCCTTCGCAATGATAAGATAGCAGCAATCCAAACAGAGACTTGATGGTATGTGTGTCTATATAAAAAGCAAATTTGTGAACGCAAGCAATCCATATTTAGCCAGCATTAAGCCAAAAACTGTAAATACATTTTATTATAAAGCCAAAAGCCATAAAGTTGTAAGCTAAATAAATACTAAAAGTTTTATTCTTTGTAGACACACAAAATACGAGCGCGATCTCACGATCTCAAAGCTTGCCCCAGGCGGACAAATTCAAGCACATGCCGAACGTCAATATGACTATGACAACGACGAGTATGGCAAAACACAAATAGTTTGGTTGCACAGGCATGCGAAATAGCTTGGCGGACATGTCCAGCGACGAGGCGAACAGCAGCGTCGAGTTGAGATCCTCCGCCGAGGTATTATGATAGACAAAAGGACGTACGCGTATCTGATGTCCATTGGCTTGGGCATTCTGACACACACGCGTCAGCGAGTCAGCCACAAAGAAAGGCAGCAGTCCCAGCAAAAGCCACAGCATTACATTGGCTATGTTGAGCAATACCAGTCTCAAGGCACAATAGTGAAAATCGAAATCCTTAAATAAATAGATTAAACCGGCAAAGGCATAGGCGAGATTCATAACAATAAGAAAGCATACGGGTATGGCAACATGTTGATTCAGCCGCTCCAGCAACTTGCGAAATTCAAGCATCTCACGCATCCAGTCAAGAGAATCTATGGAATGCATAAGCAGCTTATGTGACAGTGTCTCCAAGTGCACACGCAGCAAATAGCATTCTATGTAATAGCTGCACAGCACTAAAATCTCTACCAGATCTTGCAGCAGTATGGTAAGCAGCAGCGTCACGCGTAAGCATAGCTCCCAGTCGCGTAGCAAGGCGGCTAACCAAGCAATCTTAATGATCTGCTCTGGCTGCATTAGCACCACACAGCAGGCATAGGCAAAGAGTAGCAGCAGCAGTATTAGAGCCACACTTAGGTAGAGCCAAAGCATGCGGCACAAACGCTTGGGCTTGGCAGACATAAGGAACACACGTTCGATGAGATTCTGTAGCTGCTCATGGTCTATGACCTTGCATACTAACACGGCAGCTAAAAAACTGAACAGGTTCAAGGCGCTGGGCCCTACGTAGCCAAAAAGCAGCTCGCCAATGGTAGCCGAGTTGTCATTTGCATATTTGCTGCCCAGATGACAGGGTTTTATGTCCCGATAGCTACTAAAGCCGCGATCACCACTGAAAATAGCAGTGAAGGTAAGTTTAAATAATCAGGTGGTGGAAGTCATAAGTAGTAAGTGTATGCTTACGACAGCATAGTAAACCCGTGATAATCTTTCAAGCCTGTTACGGATTTCGAATAGCCAAAATTATTGTCTATATTGGTATACACATGTATGTATATATATGCAGATCTGATAAGAGCCGGTAGCCAATGCCGGGTCTACCTTTTTGTTTGTTTTAAATCTACGTGCCCCTTTTGATATCTTCTATATATATATTCCTCTTGATACACTGAATCTGAAGTCTGACTATGGTGTTTGAAATTGTGTTTGAGAGTTATATTGAATTTGAAAGTAGCCAAAGATGCATCCTCTTAAGAAGCGAGTGTAGTAATAGAGTATGTAAACATACAGCGTCGTTAAAGAGTTACAAAATTTTGAAAATTTGGCTATCTGCCACGCGACTCTCCCAAATCTTTCGCATTTCCCGGTATGTTGTAGTTTTCGCTTATACGCACCGATAGCCGCATATATATCTTAGTACGTAGCCCACCAGAAGCACGCCGAGCACAATCAGCGCCTGAACATAGCTGCAGCAGGCGCGCACATTGCTCATATCCGTAGAGATGGGATTGAGACCAATCAAACTGAGTATGAAGACATAAGGACGCAGGAACTGCAATAAAGTTGGTTTAAGTCAAGATTCGGTTTATACACAGCGTGCTACCCACCATTCTTTTGCAGTAGCTAAGCAACGCCGAGGTGGGCTCATGCTCGCCATTCTGCTGCAATTCATCATGATGTCCACCATTGAGGCGATTTATGAAACAAAAAGAACTTTCTGTATTATTACGATACATGGGGCTACTCCTATGTCACACATGCACAAACACACACACAGACACAGCCACACACATGTGCTGTGTATATAAACAAAAGACAAAGAGTTTGGATAGCAGCAACAAAATTAAGTACAAATTAATTTTGTAACTCAAATTATTGTTTTTTATATATAATGTCTTTATTTAATTTTTGTTCATTGTGTTGTCATTCTTTGTTGTGTTCGTTTGTGCCCTTCGATTTAGACTAACTTATCAATCTAGCTTAACTTAATCTAATACCTAATCTAAGCTTTCTTAATAAAGCTCAAAGCTTACTAAAGCTTTGATACAATAGAGATCAATATATTCTCAAGCTACCTCAACGGCATTGAGTGCAGCTTGAGAATGAGCTTTATCTTTTTTATTTATTTTATCTTTTACTCTAACTGAGAGTACGTTAACTTGCATACGATATGAACGATACATACCGCCATATAAAATACATACATATATACGATATGTATTTACATAAATGTTTGTATAATCAAATATGCTGCTGTGTCTCTGCTGTTGTTGTTCCTTCTTTTGCAAGCGCACGATCCAATTGCCCCTCAACGTTGCTTTGTTTATTGTTTTTGTCATAACAAACGGCGCAGATTTTTTGTTGTTGTTGTTTATA
Organism: Chymomyza amoena; assembly: GCA_037043745.1. Classification (NCBI taxonomy): domain Eukaryota; kingdom Metazoa; phylum Arthropoda; class Insecta; order Diptera; family Drosophilidae; genus Chymomyza; species Chymomyza amoena. The sequence continues at coordinate 27,899 of JBAMAX010000436.1, forward strand.
TTATCTATAGGCACAGTAGCGAGCTGCTGTGATGTCACTTGGTCTGTGCTCTGATAGCAAGAATTCTGATAACCTTTGGCCGTCGATGATATAAAGTGTAGCTACGAGGTTTATGCGCGTTATTTGGAGATGATTCGTGTTTTGGAAAAGTAGGGTAGAGGCTTCTTTTTATAAATAAAGGAGTTATAGGATTATAACTTGCAATAGAATTTTATGTCAAGAAGTTTAAAGACTATTACATCATAGTCCATTTTATTTTGGGATTGATCGAGATGTTCAGGACTGTATTTCAAAAAAGGAGTTTAGTATTATTGAGAGCAAGGTTACGTGGCATCAGTTAAAGTTGGAATAGCGTGGTTTATTGATGAGTAGAATTGAACGAGTGTACTTTTGAGAAGATTTTACATCTTATTGAGCAAAGAAAAATTAAATAGGCGTCCCTTCAACGGCTATATCTCTCAGAGACGGTAAGAAGGCACAGCCTTATAGCGGATTTCGGCAACATAACAGATTTAAGGGCATAGTTAATTCGATTGTTTATGGAGATAAGGTAACAAAATACTGCAGTCTAGTTTTATGGATTAACTCAGTATCTTGGATGAAAGTCGGCAACAAAAAAATATGAAAAGAGGCTGGCTGTAGAGTGTGTACTTTTTTTATATTTTCGTGTTTTTGTTTAGCTGCATGAAGAAGAAGATCAGACTTCATAACTGTAATAAAGAAGAGAAATATAAAATTATTTATGTATATATAAAAAAAATGTCTCAGGTTTTCATTTGTGAAGACTCACAGGTCGCTAGGGAGGTGCCTAATTGGCACCAACAGATCTCCTATATTGTATAGAATTTTCTCCTTATATCTAAGTTTCCTGTTGCGGCGACGTTTAGTGGTGCGCCCCCAATGCGGATCCCGCATGGTGTATTTTGCTCTTTCCGCAGCCAAATTATACGGCACCACGCGGCTGCGCAACGTTTTGAAAATGAGTTTCTTTTCTTTTGTTTCAGGCATACTCATTTTCCTTTGACTCTCAATTACTTATTGCCAATTTGTAGAAAATTAACAAATCGATTGAGGATCAATATAACAGTGACAAAACTGGAATTTCCATTATATAAACAGATATGCTCAGGCAAAAAGCTATAGCCCTGTGTTCAAACAATAAGAAAAGCAGCATTTGTATGAAATTTAAATACAAAAAAAACAAAGTCAATAATGAATGAGAAAATAATTTTTAAAACGTTGCGCAACCGCGTGGGGCCCTATAACTTTGAGGCAGAAAAAAATCCTAATTGGGGCAAACCCAACAAACGCCGACGCCCTAACAACAATAATAAAAATTTAAAATATATTTAAATAATATGGCATTTAACATAGCAGAGCTGTTGGTGCCAATTGCAACACTTAGATAATGCACCATTTTTAAAATTAAAATAAAAGTTCATACTACTAAATGATTCATATAAAAAAAGTAAAAAATCTGAGGCATGCAAACAAATTTAGCTGTAGATCTTTATGTCTTGTAGTGCTTAAAGCAGTTGTGAATTATTATCAATATTTTTTTTGATGCCCTGTAACGTATGCTACAAAGGTTATGTGAAGTTTGTGCAAGACGAAAATGTATGTAACATATAGAATGAGTCACCGGAGACACCCCAAAGTTACCTAAAATTTGATCAGGGTGACTAGAGAAGTCGATATACCCATGTTCGTCTGTGCGGCCGTCCATCTCTCCGTTTCAACGCCTAGATCTAAGAGATGGTAAGAGCTAAAGTAATCACATTAGACCCCTTATTATTATTTCATAGGTGACAAAGTTTATTTTATTTTTTTGATATAGGGGCTAAATATATAGCTCTCATAGGCATGTTTCAGACGACTTCGAAAAAAAAAACAAAAGTTTTAGATGGATAATTCCTATGTTTATGAAGATCTCGTAACCAAATTTTGCACACGAGTGCCAAAGTGCACTTAAGTTTTTTTAGTTCTTAAGCACTGTGTCAAATTTTTTAAAACCGGTAGTCTATATCACGAAACGATCCGTCAAAAAAAATGTTTTGTTCAAAATAGGTCTGTTTTTGGTTGTTCATGAAGGTATCGTAAACCAATTTGGCAATCAAATATCTTTGATGTTTTTAAGCAATATACCGGATTTTATTGCAAGCTAGTGGTACAGGGTATCCCAAAATTGTGAGCGCCCGACTTTACGCCAATTTAACCTACTTAAGAGCTAAAATTGACACCAGAGAGTTCAACTACAAGACCCAAAGCGATGGACATGTTCAAGTAATGGTAAAGACAGTTGATAAATACAAGGAATTAATAAAGTAAAGAAAGTTAATAAATACAAGGAACTAATAAAAAATTTACAAGCCGACAAAGTCAAGTTTCACACCTATCAGTTGAAAAAAGACAGAGTATTTAGAGTCGTAGTCAAAAATCTTAATTTCTCTACTACATGTGAATTTATAAAAACTGAGATAGAGTGCCTAGGGCATATTGTTAGAAGCATCAGCAACATAAAAAGTCGAATTACTAAAGAGCCACTGCATATGTTTTTTATTGACCTGGAGCCAGACAAGGAAAACACGAAAATTTACAACTTGAAACATATTGGTAATGCAATTGTTAATATTGAAGCGCCTAGAAAGGCAAATGATATTGTGCCGTGCTATCGCTGCCAAGAATTTGGACACACTAAATCAGACTAAACAGTCAGCCTTCATATGCTCATGTTTAAGGAAATTTAACAAGTAACAGGGATAGTAGTGCCTTGGATAGAATTGAAAAAATCCTAATCTGAGAATACAGCAAATCTATTAAATATGCTAATGATGCTTGTCAACAAATTATGCAATTAGATGTACGTATAGCCGTATGGAATGAAGAGCCCATGGTACAATGGAACAATACCTTCGTATTGTTAAAAAGATAGTGGATGCATTAGAAACAAACAGTACAGCGCAGCGATATTTTTGACAAAGTCTGGCCGCAGAAGTACTTTATAAAATCAAAAAATAGCTTCCTGCAAAATATTTCTTATTCTTCAAGTCATACCTCAACAGTAGAAAATTTGATGTCCAATCTGCGGATGAGCATTCGGAACTGTACTCAATAAACGCCGGAGTTACTCAAGGTAGTGTCCTTGGGCCAGTGCTCGACACAATTTTTACTGCGGACCTTCCTACAAGTACAAAGTTGAAGTTGCAACCTATGCGGATGACACAGCAATCATTTCAAACAGCGCAATTCCGGCAATGGCGTCCCAATATTTACAAGACCAACTTGGCTTGATTGAAACATGGCTGAAAAAATGGAGAATTTTAGTAAACACTCAAAAATCAGTCGAAATTACGTTTACACTGAAACGACGAAAATGCTCTCTTGTGACTTTGAATGGCATGTCAATACCGGATGAAGAATTTGTCAAATACCTTGGAGTGCATTTGGATCGGCGACTTACTTGGAAAAAACATATTAAATCAAAACTAGTTTGGAGAATAAAATTCGGCTTTACAAAGCTGTTCTCAAGCCGGTCTGGACGTATGCCATGCAGCTCTGGGGGACGGCGAGCACCTCAAATATCGAAATCCTGCAAAGATATCAATCGATAACTCTTAGAAAAAGCGCAGGCGCTCCTTGGTATGTAAGCAACCAAGAAATACACAAAGATTTGAATGTTCCTTACGTAAAAGACGAAATATTAAAATCATCGCGAAGATATTTAGAGAGACTGTCAAATAATGAAAACTCGCTGAAGTGATTTCATATTCTGGATCTTCCAGATCGATTTTTGTAATATATAGAGTTAATAAATATTATGTAATAAATAATATGAAATATATAATTGAAAATAAAAATTGAATTTAAATATCTTTTGAACCAAGGAGCGCACAATAATGGTTTGCACATTTATGTGTAGCACACTTCAAGACCTTTCCGTTGATGCCTTACATGTTCTGGAAGGATCAATATTAAGGATGCCACATAGCAAAAATTTTAAATTTTTAAAAATTACACCATAACTTTTATTTTTGATTTTTATTATAAAAATTGCAGAGTAACTCTTATTTTCAATTTTTAAATAAAAATTGTTCAATAATTTTTATTTTTGATTTTTATTGTAAAAATTGCAGAATAACTCTTATTTTAAATAAAATTTGATAAATAGTTTTTGTTTTTGATTTTTATTATAAAAATTACAGAGTAACACTTATTTTTAATTTATAAATAAAAATTACTCAATAATTTTTATTTTTGATTTTAATTTTTTAAATTAAAAATAAAAGTTAAAATTTGATTTGAATGAAAAAATCAAAAAATAATAACACTGTCCAACAGTGATTTAGAACTTTTCAAGTGACCTAGTGTACGTTGTTGGTCTTGATGATTAGATCACGATAGTGTGTTTCAAAATTGTCTAACACCCCCAAAATCGCAAGTTATTGCTTAAAAAACGTTTTTCGGGTACTGCGATCACTCCCACAATCACAACGTCGCCATTTTTCAACCGATTTTGATTGCTTTACGATTTTGAAAAGAAGAAGATTCAAGCGTTAAGATGATATACACTTGTTTATTCTTCATACAAAGCAACTACGAGATTTTTTAAAAGTTATCTAAGATTTACACTTTGTTTCCCCGTTTTTCACACTTTGAAGTCATTTTTATATAACATTGATATTACTTTTTTACATTTATTCTTAAATAAATATTAATTCCGAGTAAGAAAAGTCATGGTTTATTAAAATCTATCGTGATCTACTCGTCAAGACCTACAACGTACACTAGGTCACTTGAAAAGTTCTTTTATTTTTTTGATTTTGTAAAACAGTGTAATTATTTCATGATCTTTATTTTAAATATTATAAGAATTACGGTCCCTGTGTATTATATACAATTTAACTTATATAAATTGGTGTTGCTCACTGGAGCATAACCAACTCTGGTACATTTATAATATAAGCAAATTTGTGAAATGTCACCAGACAGATCGCCAATAAAAAAATAATCCCAAAACAAACAAAAAAAAAAAAATGGCTCAAAGGGCTATCGCAAAGTTAGAGCGAATTTTTGAAACTTTTTGACTCTTTGATATTGAATTAGTTTTTGGACTGTATCAAAGAGATACATTCACACACATCTCAGACAGCAACAGTATTGCACTTATTTATTTGGCTTTTTAAAAATTGTGGTTGTTTGGTAAAATGTAATTGGAGAAACGAACGGAGCAGACAAATTTGGCGTAAACTCAAAAAAAAGAAGAAGAAGAAGAATGTAATACAAAAACTGCAACTGGAACCACAAAAACCTTCGCTAAATACTGCCAGTGAGAAGGGCAAAAAATTGGAAGAAATTGAAAAGCGTTTTAAGAGACAATAAAAATAGCAAATTCACAACAAAACATGGCACACACATACAAACGTATATACTCACTCAGAAATACACACACTGATGGAGCCAACTGCAGCAACTTCGCTTTAATTTACACACAGATACACTTAATACATGCACACTCACACACATGGCAGTATACGTTGCGTAAACGTGTCTCAGTGTGTGTTTACGAGTGGAGGCTAAGAAGTATTACAACAAAAAGAGAAACCTTTAATAGGAAAAAAATTGTAGTGTACTTTTGAGTAATAATCTTACAACTTGTAGGGACGTTCTCCATCATAAACAGAAGAAATCCATGACTAAAATTGAGTAGTTTTCTAACTTAACGTATATACACTGCCGCTCAACTGAATAGGTTCACGATTTCTCTAAGAGTTTTTGGATCATATCTTTTTAATTAATTGGCCGATTGTGATGAAATATATTTTATTTGATAGAAAATTTTATTGTTTATAATAAACAACAGTTAGCGGTCTCTAACATTAGTACAAATAATTATTTTTTTTTGTTTTCCAGTAACATCCCAAAATTTGACTGTTTATTTTGGCTCAACAGAATAGGTTCAAGAGATTCGAATAAGAAATAAAAATATAAAAAGTAATTATTCACAGTATGGTTTATTTTTAATAAAAATATATACTTTTTCGCTATAATTTAGTAATTAATATGCCCTCCTTTTTTTAGTATAACTTCATATATACGATTTGGCAAAGATTTATAATAGTTTTTGATAACTCCAAGAGAAATCTCTGTCCAGTCCTTTTTAATGGCGTCAATTAAGGACTCTGTGTCTTTAAATTGTCTCCCACCCTCATAAACTTTTCGAGACAATCGCGCGCAAACGTTTTCCATAATATTTAGGTCCGGGGAGTATGGTGGCCACTCGAGCAATCTTACGTTCTGATCTGCAATTCACTATTGTATCACTCTTGCAGTGTGAATGGGTGCGTTGTCATGCTTGAATGTCCATGACAGCCGGTGAAACACATTGGAAAATTGTGGAAAACTCTTTTGTAGTACAGTTTTGTACACATTTGCATTCATTTTTGATGAAACAAACTGCAGTTCAAAAGTCCCATAATAGGATATGCCTCCCCACACCATAATTAAACCTGCACAAGAGTGGTGGCGACTTAAAACACATTGTTCCTTTCGTAGGTCATGGAAGTAGTAATTATACCCGTCCGGACCGACCAGATTGCATTTTTTCTCATCGGAAAACACGACAGTGTTCCTTTCCTCCTTCCAAGACATATGATCTTGAGCAAACCGAAGGCGTGCAGCTTTACGCACATCAGTAAGAGGTGTTTATTTTTTTATTTTCAACGTCCTCAAATGTTTATCACTACGAATTATGCGTTTCACAGTTGCTAGACTGGCCTTAACACCGCATGCTTCCTTGATTTTGGCAGCTGAGCGTGTTGAATTGGATGCAGCTCTAATAATATGTCTTCTGGCTGTTACCGTTGTCGCTTATTTTGCACCTCCTTTCATGTTATTGCCATAGTTCGAGGTATTTCGAAGATAATTACTAATAACATTTTGACTTCGATACATTTTTTTTGCGATTTGACGGTGATTTAGACCAGACTCGACATATCCTTCTATTCTACCTTTTTCAAAATGACTTAGTTGAGTTCCGCGGCCCATTTTACATAATAATAGCTGCGATTCCTCTTAATTGATAAACACTTAAGAATTGACGTCTTTCAATTATGGCTGTCACTCACAAACTGAAGTCAAATACTATTGAACCTATTCTGTTGAGCCAAAATAAACAGTCAAATTTTGGTATGTTACTGGAAAACAAAAAAAAAAAATTATTTGTACTAATGTTAGAGACCGCTAACTGTTGTTTATTATAAACAATAAAATTTTATATCAAAAAAAATATATTTCATCACAATCGGCCAATTAATTAAAAAGATATGATCCAAAAACTTTTAGAGAAATCGTGAACCTATTCAGTTGAGCGGCAGTGTATGTATGTCAAAGTTCATCTACTTTAGAATTATGAGTGGTTAACAACCAAACTAACAGATGACCCACTCTATATGATTTTCCATCATCATCAATATCCTAGGGGCTGTAATTCAGTTTCGGCCTTTCAAACAATATTTTTCCCATAATCTCTATCATTTGGAGCTTTCCTCCAATTTAGGACTTTTTTTTTACCAAATCATTTTTCACACCATTTATCCAATGTTCTTGGTGTCGTCCAACTACTCTTCTCCTTCTGTTTTATTGAGGCCGTTTTTTTTTTCGAAATTATTAAATTATTACATGGACCCAATTATTTAATTTTGGAAAAAAGTATCCTTAACCCGGAGAATATGGAGAGTTGCTACAAATTCGCACTTGTGCATTGCCTAGCTCAGAGACGCTATTTGCTCAAGAAAATTATTATTATTATTACTATTAATTCAATACACCGCCGTTCGGTTAGGCTCTTTGACCTTACCTTAATAGAGATCTCCATTCTTCTTATAGGGGCGACTGTCAAAAAGTCACATAGGGAAATTATAAAAAAAATGTTCTGCTTTGGATTATTTGTCGTTGCATGAGAACAAACTTTTTTATTCACCGAATGCGTTCTCGTTTGCTTTGAGAAGGCTGTGATTGGAGACAATGTTATCATTATTAACGTATTATCTCAGTTAAGATTTTTTTTTTTAATATTCTACGTACATAGAGTAGTCTTGAGCGTGTATCACGAAAGACCTGCTTTGTACTTCTTTGATTCTTGTAAAGTCCTTCAATGATTTGAATGCCTCTTGGTATTTGTTTGACTATGATGTTTAAAGCGATTTCACGATCAAATTTTTGGTAGAGCCCAGTATTGGAATAAAATATTTTTCACTCGTTTGCTTTAGATGTCTAAGCAACTCAGAGTTCGATTAAAAATGAAAGCTCTACATATTTGTAGAATATGTGTACGAAAGGACTTTTTAACGAGATCGATACTTATAGAAGTAGAGCGTCTTGAACGCACCTAAGTCGTATGCGCTGATGGACTTTCTAAAAACTTTTTTTTTTCTCGGAACCATTTTCATCATCAGAATTTGTAAGCATAGGTCTTGATCTATTGTTTCGATATTGTTTGAAAGGAAAGCAATATATTTTCGAATGGCCACACATCAGTTAATTTTTCGTCAAAACTCATTCATTTAAAAAACAATTTTCCTTTCACTAAAAGAAAGGTAAACAAGAGCAACCATTTTTCAGACTTGCAATTTGAATTTCGTCGAAATAAAAATGTCCAATTATTGTACAATAAAAATCGCATTTAATAAACAAAACATGAACTGTTTATGTCATCGCCTTATTTTTGTCCAAATTCGAAACAACCTTTCCTTAAAGAATATTCCGGGGTGCCTTCTCCCCTTGTCGAACTGGCACAAGTAAATATCGACGCTGCAGGGTTGTCATAAAAATGTTTTCTTTTGTTTATTGGTGATTGCTTGGTCAGAAACAAAAGTCAAATGATTTCACGTGAAAAAATGTTATTCTCATTTAACTTTTCTTATCATCTCATCCCATTGGAAAAAAAAGTAATTGTTCAATTGAATTCTTGACTAAGCTGCTTACTTTTAAGCCTGCCCTCGTGAGAAAGTGCAGCAGCAACAGAACTCCACAAAAGAATTCTGCTCATTTGGCACGTGCTAATGTTCTACGTGCCACTTCCTTTGTAGCGCCTCTGCCACAAACTACAAGCAACTTTTCATTACATTGGAAAAGAAAGCCACATACACATAAATACGAGCAGCATCATTTAAGGACACAAGGAGCTATATAAAATAAAACCAATAAAATAAGTCAACAAAATAATTTCTTTTTTGTTTTGTTTTAAGGTGCATTTTACTAATGTCTTGACTAACGCGCTAATTGCTTGACTAAATAACAAAATAAAATGCGAATTCTGGATGCTGAATTAATCAAAAAAAAAAAAAAAATAGTCAACGAAACTATACAAAATGGGCACAGTATCCAACCAAAATAAAAAACTTTCTGTCTAATACGACAGATAACCAGGTCTGTTTGTAAATGTACCTTCCAAAGACTGGATTAAAATTTTAAAATTTTTGATGAGTTTCCGTTTTCAAAATGTCTACCGTTCCACAGTCGTTACAGATTCCACGATTTGCCTCGATATCTCGACCCAGCAGCTAAGGAACAAGGCTTACTAGTATTTCGGTGCTGAAAGCTGCAAAACATAATTATGCTCCTAAAACGCATTTTCAGCATTTAATAAATGCAATTGCAAATGAGTTGGAAACGTAACTAAATTTCTGTTCTCATTGAAAAGACAAAAGAACAGTTAAAAACAAATCCATTTCAAAATTCAACAAAAAACAGAAACGGAACCCCAAAGGCATTTCGCATTAATGACACCAAAACGCACGAAACCTGAGCGCGGTAAATGGCAATCAAAAACTGGCAAAATATCATTATAATTGTTCACCTATCCTGTGGTTATCCTTTTTTATTATCTCAGTAAATGTTTCTCACAGTGCGAGTATAGCTGGCCTACTCTATTATGCACTGTCTCTTTTTTGTAATTCACAGGTGTGAATAGTGTGTGTGTGTGTTTTTTTTTTTTTTTTTTTTTTTCATGGATTCGCCATGAGGGATGATAATTTTCAAAAAATACAAGTGGCCCGTACCACTAAGTATGTACGATTCATGACGTCTTCTTACGCCATGCCTACGTACTAACCTCACCCCACACACAACTCTTCACCGCCACTCCCCGCGGAATCCACCGTCAAGTATTACTTCGCGGGGGGGGTTGCCTATTCTAGGCACTACAGCTCTCTTTTTTGCATCGTCTCAGTTCCTACTGGATGCCTTCGATAAGCCGGGTGTTTGGAGCCATCTCCTGTCTTCTATTGACCTTCGTTTGCAGCCGCTTGTGCTACACGGCGTTGTTTCTCGCAGCGCCTTAGGTCTCCTTGCACGGCAACGATGATGTGACACACCCTTTGCCATGCGTTTGTGTCTTGCTGCATGGACGCTACCAGCTCCTCTGGGGGTGGAAGTGCCCCTACTAGTGCTCTATAGCTCGTACATTGGTACAGGACATGTTCTGCGTTTTCTTTTTCCTCGGGACATGCAGGACAGTAAGGAGTGTCGTCGTGCATAAACCTGTGCAGGTATTCTCTGTATCCTCCATGGCCTGAGAGAAACTGCGTGAGGTGGTAATTTGCTTGACCTCCGCTTCTTTTGATCCACTCCGCCAGGTTTGGAATGAGCCTATACGTCCACCTTCCTTTTAGGGACGTATTCCATCTGGCCTGCCAGGCAGCTATCGCTGCATCCCTTTGGCTCCTTCGGGTTTCCACCGTGGTGTTGGAACCGCCCGCTGCCTTGCGGATGTCGTATATGATGCCATTTCTTGTGCTAGGATATCCACTGGTATCATTTTGGCTAGCACTAAGGCGGCATCCTCCGAGATTGTCCGAAATCCTGATATTACCCGAAGAGCGCTCAGCCGGTAGGGGGCTGCCAGCTTCCTCCGGAGCTCCTGGGTATTCAGTGCCATCGCCCATACCGGGGCTGCATATAGCAGTATAGATGCCACAACCCTTGCGAGGAGCAGCCGTCTACCCTCTTTGGGACCACCAATGTTTGGTAGCATTCGGGACAAAGCAGCCTGTCTGTTTGCTGCTTTGCTACTTGCGTATCCGATGTGCGGCCGGAAGCTAAGTCTGTTGTCCAACATGACTCCCAAATACCGTAAGTGTGGCTTAGATTGTACCAAAACGTTGCCAACTTGTATGGTCATAAACTATATTGTTTTCCTGCTTGAGATAAGCACTGCTTCGGTTTTATGTCCGGCAAGATCGAGGCCGGAGTTCTGTAGCCATTCTCCGATAGTCGTAATGGATTCGTTTGCCGCATCCTCCACCTCCTTGAGGTGTTTTGCCGTTACGACTAAAGCCAAGTCGTCCGCGAATCCAATAAGTTTGCATCCTTGAGGGAGGCTAAGTCGTAGCACCTCATTGTAGGCTATGTTCCACAGAAGGGGACCCAGAACTGACCCTTGTGGAACGCCGGCAGTGACTTTGAATTGCTTCATGCCTTCATCGGTATCGTACTCGAGCACTCTGTCCGACAGGTAGCTTGAGGTGATCCTCCGCAGATATCCTGGAATTTCAATACGTGCGAGTGCCCGATGAATTAGGCGCCATCGTACTGAATTGAATGCGTTGCGGACATCCAGCGTAATCACTCCGCAGTATTCTTTTTTGCCGCCCCTCCACCTTTTACCCTCTATGGCGTTTGTTGCTGCGTCTACCACCGCTTTAATCGCGTCGACCGTGGATCGGGATTTCCGGAATCCATACTGCGATTCGGACAATGCATGCTTTGCTTCTACAGCATCTAGTATTCTACTGTATATAATGCGCTCGAATACCTTGCCTACGGAGTCCAGAAGGCAGATTGGCCTGAATCCGGAAGGATCGTCGTTCGATTTGTCTCCTTTAGGAAGAAGGATGAGTCGCTGCGCCTTCCATGCCTTGGGAAATACTCCTTCCTGTAGGCACTGCGTATAAATATTCGCAAATGTCTGCGGCTTCATTAACATGGCCAGTTTGAGGGCTACATTGGGTATACCATCTGGCCCCGGGGTTTTTTTGTCCCCTATTCTGGAACGTGCTGCTGCCACTTCTTCCAGCGTCACTGGCTCTATTGTCTCCGCTCTGAGACATTCGCTTGCTACCTCCAGGAGGGGATGCCGGGGAAACAAGGCCTCCACTATTGTGCGGAGTATAGCTGGGCATGTGACACTTATTGCTGCTGGGCCTCTGATCTTTTTTGTTACTATTTTGTAGGCTGTACCCCACGGGTTCACGTCAGCTTCTTCGCAGATCTTTTTGAAGCTGCTGGCCTTACTGCTCCTTATGGCTACTTTGAGTTTTTGTTTTGCCATTCGAAACGATTCGAGCCTATCCTGGAAGTCCGGGCGGTTCCTGGCTCTCTGAGATCGCCTTCTGGCCCTTAGGCACATCCTTCGCAGCTGGCAAATTTCGTCCGTCCACCAGTAGCAGGGTGATCCTCGAGTTGACGGCTTTCTCCTCGGCATCGACGCGTCGCAGGCCACCGCCAAGCTGAGTGTTAACTGTTGTGTTTTCTGCTCAGCGGTGCCTTGATATCCTTCGACTGGTCCGAATGACTCTATAAACATTTCCCTGTCGAAGCGACTGTCTTTCCATTTAGGTCCAGATGTTTTTGGGCTCTGCTGCGGTTTCCTTGAACAAAATTGGAAGAGGATAGCCTGGTGGTCGCTAAATGTGAACTCTTCGCTCACTTTCCATTTTATATTTTTGGCCAACGAGTTGCTCAGCCAGGTAAGGTCGATGTATGATCCATACCCTGCCTTGCGAAACGTTTGTTTCTTGCCGTCGTTTGCTAGTGTTACTTCCAGTTGTGAAAGCGTTTCCAAGATGCAGTAACCTCTAGCGTTCGTCTCCCGACTGCCCCATTCAGCTGCCCACGCGTTGAAGTCCCCAGCTATGACCACTGGAGCTCTGGATCTCGCGTCTGCTACTATGTGGTCCAACATGTTCCTAAATTCGCTGATTGTCCAGCTAGGAGGAGCGTAACAGCTATAGTACGTAACATCCTTAATCATCGCTCTGACAAACCCATCATGGCTTGAGTCAACTTTGCTTATCGAAGATGAGCGTGACCAAATAGCTGCTTTTTGGTTATTGCTGGCAACAAAACCATTTCCCTGTATTGCTTTGTATAGCTCGCTTATCAGGACTACATCCGTCTTCTTTTCGCGCACTGTTTGCATTAGCAGTGACTGTGCGGCCTCGCAATGATTAAGGTTCAGCTGTAAGACCTTCACTTTTGTAACGAGAGTGCTCTTCTGAAGGCAGGACAGCTGCTACCACCGGCGATGTGCTTTGCATCTGCGCTTGTGTCCTTGCATAGCATGCACCACGGGTCCTTGATGCAGTCTCTTGCAAGATGGTCCGTCATCCCGCAGCGCCGACACAGTTTCGACCGATCGAACTTGCAGTGCCTTGCCTGGTGACCAAACTCGAGGCACCTAAAGCATCGCATGGGGGAGGGTGCTTTCTGCCTGAGCCTGGTGTTTACCCAGCCGACTCTTATTGACCCGATGTTCAGAGCCTTTTCCGCGCTTTTGACAGGCAGTCTTATGGTGGCAATCTGCGTCTCTCCGTAGGCTCTTCTTAGCTTTATATCTGAGACGGCTACATCTGTCAGTTGAGCCTGTTCTTTCAGTGCCTTGCAGACATCTTCGGCGGTCGCCAACTCCTCCAGGTCCTTGCATTCTATTGAGATGCGGTGCGAGAGGGAGCGTACTTCCGCCTTATCTCCCAGTGCTTCTCCGACCTGTGCCTGGAAAGCGGCTGTCTCCTCTCCAGCCTTGCTTAGTTCTAGCAAGAGTTCGCCCTTCTGCGTTCTGCGAACTTTTGAGACAGCGTTACCCAATCCGCTCAGCTTCTCATGAGTCTTCACTTTCCTAAGTAGGTCAGCGTAGCTGACATCTCCTTTAGCCGCGATAAGGATAGCATCAGACCTTGCCTTATCCTTAACAGCTCGTTTAGGCTGTGCGTTTTTTTTGGGCTGCTTGGTGATATTTTTTGCACTTTTGCCTTTCTTGACCACTGTTGTCCAGGTCTCACTGTTTCCAACGCTTGGCGTCACCTGTGAGGCTGAGTGAAGTGGGGTGGTCTCCGAGTTTCCTGTTGTTAAAGGAGGTCGCTGCAGTTTTTCGGCATTCGGACCCTTTCCTCTTTTCTGTTGCGGCGTTTGCGCATTCGGCCCTTGTTTTCTTTTAGCTTCGGCCGCTACCTTAAAAATAGGTGACGTCTGCGAAGCCTGGTGAGAGCGTATCACCGCTTTAGCCTTTTGGTCGTGAAGGTGAATCGCGACCAGCTCGTAGAGTGCTCGGATGCTCTCTATCGAGTCGCGCATCGGTTGGTGGATGGATCGTCTTCCACCATCGAGCATTGCGACCAGTTTGGCTATCTCCTCCCCGAGCTCACATAAGGCCGGGCTGGTATTTTGCCTGCTCTGCTCCACCGGATGTTGCCGCACAGGCTTATCTTTGTCGCCTGGTATTTCGGCCGACGCGCCGCCGACGCCGATTGGTGGAGACCTTCGCATCTTGCTGCTCCTTGAAAAGGCATTGCAGCTCAGCGCATCTTGTCCTTCTTCTCCTCCAATTTCTACATTTTGACCCGTTCGGGTCGGTGTTTCCTCCGGTTTTGAGGGGCAAGGGTCCCCTTTTTCGGTATTGTTCTTTTCTTTTATTATTATTATGTTACTCATTTTGATTCTATATGGGCCCCAACTCAAGTTCGTTATGGATATTCGTAGTGTGTAGTCACCTTTTTTGTGATCCCGTGGGTACCTTTCCAGGGAGTGAGGTCCACGCGAGGGTTGACCCCGGTCTTTATGGGAGCCGGGATTCAGAGCCAGATCGGTGTTAGTCAGGAGTAAACTCAACTGAGCCTGCACTACCAACTTAACGGTAACGGATATCCAGCGTTTCCTGAGGCCTGCCATGGTTTTAGTGGGGCGGAGGCAGGTGCAACATTACTCCAGCAGCCGTTTCAGCTCGATTTCACTCGGCTTACTAAGATGCTGAAATGCTGCAGCCTGTCAGCTCATGTCTTCATTTCAAATCCATTTTCCAGTATACCATACGTAACACCTTACTGGGCTCAGTGTTACGGGAAGCGTTGTTGCGTGGTGTGTTTTGTGATTTTTCGTCATTAATTACCTTCCTTCAAAGGATATCCCCCGTTGACCGTAGGTTTCCCTACCGAGTTTAACCGATGGGAGTTATACCGCTCCTACTCGGTCGCCAGAGCCCGCTTTTTTTTTTTTTTTTTTTTTTTTTTGTACACCGCTTACGCGGCGGGGTTGGCAGTTTGTCGGCTCCATGACATTTGTACATATACGCTCCTTTGGGTTTGCTCTTGGTTGCAGATTGCCAAGATTTTTTTTTTTTTTTCTTTTTTTTAATACATTTCAAATATAATTTAATTTAATAATATTATTTTCAATACTTCGTGCACTTCTACACTCTTCTACCCTTCCAGAGACATCCACCGCTGGCAGTTGGTTTCCCCACTGCTTTTAACCGTTGGGAGTTATACCGCTCCTGTTCGGTCGCCAGAGCCCTTTTTTGTTAAAAAATTTGCTGAATTTTGATTTAAAACTTAACAATTTTTTAACATTTGGCACACCGCGGTAGCGGCAGGGTTGGCTCAGTCAGTTCCATGACCTTATGTGCCTTCTAGCCTCGGAAGCGTAAGAAGAACATTTTTATACATTTTGTGTGCCATCAGCAGCGTACATAGTGATTTTAAGCCTTAGTTGCGAGATTTATAAGATCACCCAAAAAGTATGCAATACACAATGTAAAGTATATACTGTTGCATACTTTTAAGCGCACTTTGTATTTTTGGCAGTCTGGTAGCTTGCAGATAATGCCATATTGGTGCTGTTGCGCATGCTCCAACACTTAATTTACGTCGTCAGCTGTTCTGCACATGAGTTGCACTTTTATGCGGGAGAAAAACCACTGCCGCTGAGTGAAAGCGAAAAAGCACTCGAAGAGAGTGAACTTTCCACCCGCAGTGGCGCAAATTTGTTTCGCCAATACCCGCCACGACGATGGATCCATCAAGGGACCCAGAAAACCACGTACGTAGCACCATTTCCAGCGCCCGCGCTACAAAGTTTTTCTTGTTTACAGACACCATGGGTCCGAAAAAACGTACACAACCGGGATGTGTGTGTGTGTGTGTGTGTGTGTGTGTGTGTGTGTGTGTGTGTGTGTGTGTGTGTGTGTGTGTGTGTATCTGTGTTAGTATGTTTCGTAGTTATGCAATAGTTGGGAAAATGGGAAAAGGAAAGTTGCTGTATCTGTAATGGCTTCTATTTGCTAATACTAATATTCAAAAAAAAATCACTCGACAAGGTGAATAGGTTGGTATAGAGAAGGACATGAACCAGTTTCAGTTTTTTGGGTTTTAGAAATAGTCATCCAAAGCATTGCGGATTAGTCTACAGACTTGCCACCAAGTAATTTAATTAAATGCAGGTGAGTAACTAGCTACTACTCTGGTTATACCAATTTTAATCAGATTTTTCTAATAATAATCTTTTTAATATAAAACCAAGGAGTTGTGGTGACAGATAGAATTGGTTCCAAAAAATGAAAAATAGTTTTTTATTCATTTATTTGTTTAATGGGAGGTTCTTTTAAATTTAGCCGAAAAGAAGGCGAAAGCATGTTTAATAAAAATTGTGATTGACATATTTAAGAAAATATGTTGGTAAAAAAAATGCATTTTTTTTAAGTAGCCAAAATGCTTCAACTTATTTAAAAAAAAAATGGCTAAAAAATATTCAATAGTTTAGTCGCGAATAGCATAAAAACGATTACCATGTTTTTTTGAAATAAACCGTAATGCGTTAAGTTTAAAAACTGAAATTTTAATAATTTGTTTTGCATTATGCATCGAGCTCCATCTGGGGGCAGTTTCTGTTACCTTATCAAACTAGACACTTGGGTTCCAATAATTTTCAAGTCAACCGATCAAATTTGGTACAGTGCTTGAAATTTACAGTGAAACAAACGAATTATCCATCTTAAACTTTTTGTTTTTTCAGAGGTCCTCTGAAACACCCCTATGGGAGCTATATAATGTAACCCCGATAATGTCTCTTATGGAATAATAAGTGGCTCCAATGCAAAAGTTTGGTTACTCTAGCTCTTACCATCTCTGAGATCTACGCGTTCATGCGGACGGACGAACATGAGTATATCGACTTCTTAAGTCACCCTGGCAAATACTTTATGGGATATCCGACGACTCCTTCTGTATGTTATGTTACATACATTTTCTGATTGCATAAACTTAATGTACCTTTTTATACCATACGGTACAGGGTATATAAATGTCGTGGAGCTTATTATTGTCTACAAGATCAATATGAGCGATTGTCTGGGAATAAACAAAAATGGATGTACTAGTGATCTTGCAGAATTTACTACAGAATTTTTGGTATACATCTGATATTTTTTATTCAACGCGAAGCTTTATCTTATCGTATTTAAGAAATAATTTTTATTCGGTACTGTTTTTTCAATTTTTTTCCATAACTTTTTACGGCATCTATGCTAGACTTTTCAATTAATGACGGTAACTGTATCCTGTCTTCCTTCTACAAAAACTAACGTGAAGAAGTTAATATTCTTTGAGTAACTCTACATATACAACAAAAAAAAAACTTGGATATAAATCTGATAGATGAAAAACTGTTTCTTTAAGGCTCTCAGCACAGAGATAGATATTAGAAAATCTCTTCCTTCCCCTATTATAATCTATTACAATTAAATTCATAATTATGGTCGTAAACAGGTCCAAACCTCACAAAAAGAAGCCTCTAAGCTCATTTTATAATTTTCTAACTATTGATAAGCAAAAACGCGTTTAAGATTTTTTTTTTACCATAACTATAACAGAAATAATAATAAAAATAAAAGACAAACTTTTCTTCAAAATTTCTTACAAATTTTCAAATAAGAAAAACTGTTTATATAATAGTTTCAATATGAGTTGCACAAGTAGACCACGTGGCCCAACCGTTAAGGCATCGGATTTCGGATCCGAAGATAGCGGGTTCGACTCCCGCCGTGGTCAATGTGGGAATAATTTTTTAAATTAATTTTTTTAATATAAAATTATTTAAGAATTTAATTTATATTATATGTTGTGTTTTTCAACATTAATATTAAATTTAATATACCTAATTTTACAAGTGTAATAAGAAAAGTCATTTGGCTTTAAGGTGCACAGATAAAATGCGTTTATATCGATAATACCGATAACACTTTCATTTGTATATACCTATCGTGATATCGATGTAGCTATAACACTCAGCTATTGTCTGATAACAATATATGTTACTTATTTGAAAAGAATTGGGATTATCTATATTAGTTTTCTATGTGATTATTTGGTTTTGTCTAATTTATTGTCTTTTAAAGAAATCCATTCAAATTCTCTATAGCGAATTTTGGTTCAGAAAATTAAACTTACAAAAATTCCTTATTTGTCTTTTAAAAACCAATGTACCTGAAAATAATTAGTTATTTGGACTGTCTGTGAAAGAGTTGGCTATAAGAAAGTTTGACTGTACTTTAATGTTTATTTTTTTCAAATCGATAAATCATAGAAAATATTTTCAGTCAAAAAGGCGTCAAAAATGAAACTTTGTTTTTATTTAAATTTGAAAAATATGTCATTTGTACCTAACATCATCGATTAAAAACTTTGCTTTAGTATTTGAACTCGTGAATTTTGACCTTACCATTTATTTTGCGACCAAAAAATAAATTTATTTTCTCTTTTGTTGTAACTTTGTCATTCTTATGACTTTTGTGACATATTGGAATTGTTTTATATATTTCACAATTTAGTCAAACATTTTTAATCATTTTTAGTTTTATTATTAATTAATCTATTTATTTTTCATATTCTTTTCGCCCAAAATAATATAATAATATTGCTTGAAGTTATGAAGGGACCTGACCATGAAAAGTGCGAAGGCTGGAGCTGTTGGTCATTCCTATTCCCCTGAGTCTCTCTCGTTGTAGAAATAATTTGAGGTTTTGATAAAGGTGACCTTGTCCACTATGAGCATTTTCGCCAGAATGCTAGTCTCTTCAAAGAGTGGTTTACTCAGTAGTAGAACTTTTAAAGATAGAAGCTACCAAAATTGAATTGCATTGGAGTTTGGAAATGTCTTTAACAACAAGGTTGATTAAACTGATAGTTGGCTAGCAAATAAAATGCGGCCAAAAAGTAGACTACCAAGTATACCAGGAGAAGAAGTAAGATAGAAAAATAAAACCGCAGCTATAACTGAGAGCTTCCTAATGTATTAGGATTGTCACTGCATACATACGATGTAAGTGTATAGTATCTGTACTTACATAGTTAGAACATGGTTTATATATGTATATGTTACCAACACATGCCAACTCTCCTTAAAATACACAATGGAGTGAATGCAAACATTTAGGCGGCAAACTGCACTCTGTGTGAGTGCAGCAAAGTACTGATCAATGTGCATGCAAGGCACTTTGGCTCTCCTGTGGTTAGTCGTCCTTTTCCCGCCTTACCTGCTTTTTTCCTAGCCGTCTGGTTGAAAAATTACAAATCAGCGTCATAATTGAAATAATTCCACCTGATCACACAGAAATGCACAATCGAAAATAGTTATCTTATCAATGGATTTTTTACCCAGAAATATGCAATGACTATGGCTCTTCTGATGACCCTAATGGCATTGACTGGTTGTCCTCCGGAGCTCTGCTATCATATTACTTAATAAAATAAGATACCACCATGATTAAAAAGATACCGAAATTTGTTCAGAAAATCCAAAATACACGATTATTCATCAAAATCAATATTGTCCCCTTCAAAGTATTTCTCGTCACTTTTAGCCAGCGCTTGATCCATCATCATCCATCAGAGGATCTTTGATTTATTCCACGGAGCGGCTTTTTGAGTCGACCGAATAGAAAAACTCGCTGGGACCAAAATCAAGAGAGTTTCGGTAACTGTTGGATGGCATTCTTTTCGTTTTTACCCAAATGGTCTTGGAAATCAAAATCAATGCATAGTTGGAGTTTAAGCTGTTTAGTTATCCTAATCATATAACTTGCCATGAGTTTTCAAATTTCCATATTTGATTGTTAGTTAGATATAGCAGGAAAAACAAATAAAAATGTGGAAAAACAGAAAATAAAAAGCATAAAAATATGAAACCGACTTCTGTTTATTGAAAACCGCACATAAAAAAATGGTCCAGTCGGTTGGTCCGTAATTCTCTTTGTCTCTCTGTGATTCTCTGTATGTAAAACTCTCTCTTCTTTTTTTTTTGTCCATCTCTCTTTGTATGTCTCGTTGTCTGGTTTAAGCACAAGCATTGATAGCTATAGGAAAAGGATGCCAAATTGTTTGCATGTTTATAAATGGCCGCTGGCGTTAAAAAAAAAATGAAGCATGCTTTTTGGGGCATTTTAAAATATCAACTGCATTTAAGTAGGAACAGGGAAAACGTAATAAAAAATGATAGATTTTATTAAATGCAAAAAAAGAAACAAAATTTAAAAAGTCAACAAATGTAAGATAAATTTAAATCAATTAATACAATTCCAATGTTATAAGCTGTTATAATAGTAACAAAAATATAAATAAATTATAAACTGATAATGAAAAAGATAAAATATGTCAGGGCTGTGTTTTTCACAAAAAATTTTAAATATATTCCTTTAAAGCTTGACGGTTTCAAAAACTTTTAATATTTTACATAACTTTGAACCAAATATTGTCAATAAACTTCACCCTTTTTTCCAAGAGGCACCTTTCATATTTTAACTTAACAGTATTTTCTTAGTATTGTGATCGTCTATCTAGCCGGTTTTGCTTAAGATATATAGTCAGCCCATTGAGTGTCTATTAAGTAGTTTATTGTAATGGTTAGAGTGTTTAGTTATCTGGAGGTCAATGGTCTTCAGTCTGCGATCAATGTTAAGGGTAATGTTGAGTTCTTAACATACAATTTCCTTTCAGTGCACAGTGGGAGAAATGACACTCTAGCTCCGATTAATTCAAATTGAAATAAAAATTGGCTCCAATATCGTTTTGTAATTGATTACTAATATATCAGATAGGCCAAAACAAGTTTTTGTAAACATATGCTCCACCTGCTGCAGCCAACAGCTTTCCCGCCAATTTTGCCTAGTTGCTGCAATTGCTTAAAGTTTTGTGAATATATTGCATTTCAATTCAACTTTTTTTTTATAAATAAAGTTAAAGGTATGTATTTATTAAAAAATTAATGTGTTTGTGGCTTGTGGTTGTGTTTCGTCCCAAAATTTGGTGTTAATTGTAGTGCTAGTAAGAAATTGAATGTTTATTCATAAACAAATCTTTCGTAGAGCTGAACAATGGTTGACCGCCCGGGTTCCGGTTCAAACCTTTTTTAGAAAATAGTTCAATGTCTTGCGCTTCGAAAATTATTGACAAAAATAAATTTGAAAGTATTGAATACATTGACAAGCGCATTAAAAATTTCACCAAAGAATTGGCTTTGAAACGGAGACAGAACTGTCGAGTTCGCAAGAAACTCGAAAGAAAAAGCACTGGTTAAATAGTGACCCTATATTGGTGAAATAAAGATCAAATGCTTGACGACTCGCCATTAACTTTGCAGTGTCTCAAGAAAAAACCAAAAAAAAAGTTTCTGACATTGTATAATTCCGGCGTCAAATGCATCAAAAATTGTAGCTTTATTAAATTCACTCAAAAGTTTGTCCAAAAAACTTAAATCAACTTTTGAGGCAACCCATAAAATACACAGCAGATGAATGCAAGGTGCACAAATAATTAAACATGTTTCCCTTCCGAAAGGAATGATGTCGGAAGAAGCTCTTGAAGCCAGAAACAAAGATCTCAGAAAATTTCGAGTAAACAGAGTAAATTTTGAGTCAGACAAGAAAATGCTGAAACTATATAAATAAAATGGTTGGTAAAAAAAACAAAATTTATTTTATATTAGTCTTTATTTTAATAATATTATTGTATAAAATGAATTTATTAAAAAAAAATGTACCTAACTGCTTATAAATAAATGAATTTCCGTAGATGGACCATTCCTGTAAAAAGTAAATTCGCGGGCAAAATGGATTTCACTTGTCTATTTTCAAATTAAAAATGAAGGTCGGTGGTGGTTCGATTCCCCGCAGTAGCACTGGTGCATTTGCCCAGCAATGGCATTGCTAGTTTAAAGACGCTATTTGCAATGAAAGTCTCTATAAATTAAAGACACCGCCGTTCGAATTCGGCTATAAACTGTAGGTCCCTGTTCTGTTCGAACTGTTATTAATAGAGATCCCATATGCCCCTCCTCCAAGAGGTCTCAAAGGGAATTATTTATATA
>JBAMAX010000437.1:0-106475 GCA_037043745.1 Chymomyza amoena
CTAAATTTTTAACAAAGTTGCGACTCATTTACAATAACTTACAACGTTGTTATAAAAATTACACAATTTTAAGCGTAGCTACTATCTGTACATACAAACATTCCTATATCTTAGTCAAAATGCAAATGTTTTCAACTGGCTATTAACTACTAACAATTAGTTACATTTGTCTACAGAATGCTTATCATTATCGTCATAGCATTCAAAACTTTAAAACTAAATGTCGTGATAAACCTTCGCGTTATCAGCTGCGTGTGCTTACCCCTCGCCTGTGAGCGCACAGCACGCTTGTATGTGCCACTGATGCTTTTTGATGGAGGTCAAATCCAATTGTCTTGAAATTTCCGCAGCTGACATCGAACCTTTCAGATCCTGCAAGTAACAATATTAATATATATGTATATAATCTTATATTATATGCACACACTTACCTGCTTATTTGCATAGACTAATAGACTCGCTTTACTGAGATCCTCGTGTTGCAACATGCGATACAATTCGTCTCGCGTCACCGCCAAACGTTCTCGATCCGTTGAATCGATGACCATGATTATAAACTAAACAGTTTTGTCAGGAGTAATCCCAAAAGTTACCACTGTATCATGCTTACCTCTGTATTTGTATAGTAAGTGCTCCAGGCGGCACGTAAACTTTGCTGTCCTCCGAGATCCCAAACCAGAAAATGTATATTTCGCCAGACAACCTCTTCAACATTTGAACCAATGGTTGGACTCGTGTGCACCACCTCATTCATTAGAAACTGATAGAGTATAGTTGTTTTACCCGCATTGTCCAGGCCCACCATCACCAGCTTGTGTTCTGTGCCAAAGATAAAAATAAAAGTATGAGTTAATGCAGCTATTAGCATTGTGCTACAGTCTAATTGGCCTCAATTTGCAACCAAATGTAGACGCTGGGTGCGTCGACCTACACCCTCATAATGGCAGTCAAATGTTGCTCAATATTTTATGCCTATATTTTCGAGGGTAGTTTAAGAAGTCAAGTACTTTTGAGTTATAAATAACTTGAAGCAATTTATCAGCATACTCGAAACCTAAAAGAGACTTTTGGGCTTTGTAGCGTTAAAGGATGACGTCCGGGTCTCTCAAACTAGTTTTGCTACACCAGAAATCTTCTTACAAATGTATGGAATTGGTATTGGAAAATCGTAGAATGAAAGTCTGTGGCTTAGCTGAGATTGAGGCCATATGCGTCTTAACTGAACGAGCTAATTAAATTTTGCAGAACTTAAACGCAACCTTGAAGTGGAGTGGAATACAGGTGTACCAGGCCTACCTGGCTCGATA
This sequence comes from Chymomyza amoena, assembly GCA_037043745.1. Taxonomy (NCBI): domain Eukaryota; kingdom Metazoa; phylum Arthropoda; class Insecta; order Diptera; family Drosophilidae; genus Chymomyza; species Chymomyza amoena. The sequence goes on from JBAMAX010000437.1 coordinate 1,308, forward strand.
AAGATACACATGAACGGTTCCAAGCCGCCGTGTAGGCGGAGGCATCTACGTTTAGGAATTCAACTTTAGAACTGCTTTCCGACTCCTGGACCACTGCAGTGTTTTTCAGGCAGAGGTCACTGCAATCCAGGAAGCTTTAATAACAATAAGAAACCTACAAGTTTGAAATAAGAACATTTGTATCTACTCGGACAGCCAAGCGGCTATTAAGTCCCTAATTTCGATGACATCGTGCATGAAGTCAGTGAATAACCTAGGAGAGATGGCTGAGCAGTGTTCAATTTACCTTAAAAGGGTCCCAGGACATAGGGACTTTGACGGAAACTGTATTGCGGATAAACTGGCTAGACAAGGAACTACCAGAACCCTCATTCAAGACAAGGAGGGCCTTGGTATACCATTGGCCAGCTGAAAACTAAGAATACGAAATTTTTTCGCTCTCTGTGCCAATAAAACGTGGAACCGGACATCGAACACGTGTAAGATCTCGCGGGAAGCTTGGCCGACATACTGCAGAAAAAGAACCAAAGAACTTTGCTGTCTGAATAGGGGCCAGTGCTCATCTGTTACGTCCTATCACGGGACACTAGCTGGTGGGAATCCACGCATCCAGGTTGAATGCTCCCCACCATGACTTCTGTAGAAGCTGTGGCGATGAGGAGGAGCTGGAGACGGTGGAACACTTCTGTCATTGCCCTGGGCTCGATAGTAAAAGATTCCTAAAGTCACACTTTCTGGACGATTTATCTCAGCTCTCTGAACAGAGTCCAAAATGCCTTTCAAGGTTTATTCAGCCTGCCGTATGGCTTCCTCCCCACATATAGGGAACCTCTCAAGTGGAGAAGAGTGGTGACATAGCTCACTGTAGCGGTATCCCAACGGGGCTAGGTGAGTTGGGACGTCAGAAGAAAAGGTGTATGTAACACAACACATCTGAGCTCACGGAGCAAGTAAAAAAGTGGATGAATGTCCAATATGGAGGTTCAAATAAGCTCTATCGAACAACGAGGACATGACGTCAGTTTTTTGTAAGGTAATGAATTGGAAAGGGCACAACGAGCACCGACGAATCTCAGAGTTATTGAGCAGATTCGGCATGGAGGCGAAGGGAAAACCAAAGTATGTGACGACAACAGAGTGCAGTTGGAGTGCTAGCCTGTCCAGAGTATTTTGCAGGCTTAGCTACCTAAGCCCTTTTCTGTGACCAACAATGGCAAGGTTTAGAGATTTGATCCAAGCCAACGTCTATTACGATAACATAAAGAGTTCCTATTATTTGTAAACTGACCAGATTTGCCGAGCTAAAATAAGATTAAGCTTAAATTGGACAATCCATCGTCAAAAGAACTTTCATTCATCGGGCAATGAATGGATTAGATCATAGCTTTTTTCGTACATCTTTTCATCATAAATAAATAAAACTCTCTTTGACCAAAACAAAAAGTCATTAACCCATCAAATTTATTGAGCTAAAGTACGATTAAGCTTAGATTCGACAAAGAAATGCAACGTCGAAAGAAATTTCATTCATCGCGATTACTTCACAGCTTTTTTCAGACATCTATTCATCACAAACAATTTATTATTTTTAATCCTAGGTTACATTTTATAAAAAACTTTCTTTGACCCATACAAGAAGTCATTAACCTATTAAATTTATTGAGCTAAAGTACGATTAAGCTTTGATTCGACAAAGAGATGCATCGACAAAAGAAATTTCATCCATCAAGTAATCCCTTCATAGCTTTTTTCATACATCTATTCATCGCAAACAATTTATTATTTTTAATCCTCAGTTACACTTTATATAAAACTTTCTTTGCCCCCAAGAAATTGTCATTAACCCATCAGACTGCCCTCGTATCTAACCCATTTTGCATAAACTTTGGTGCGCTTTTGGCATAGATACAACTAAAGATACAGATACCACAAACGAGAGAGATATTTAGTTAGAGCAAGTTTGGGCCGGAAGTGTGCTTTAAAACTGAAAGTTTCTGCTTCTCTGTTTGATTCCAAATATATGAATATTTATGATAAGCAAATCAAAACCGAAACCACAGTCCAAACATGGTAACCAAATGCGATAAGCAGTTCCAACAACTGCAAACCAAATTTATGCACATTTCATATTGGCTAACCATATGAAGTCATCGCTTATAAAACTTGATCAGATTTCGCTTTGACGTGCTGGGAAAGGTCTGTTCCGAAAAACCCCAGCACGTGAAAGTATTTGACTAAAAAGCGAGGGAGTTATCTGTATTCGTAGATATACTCGTAGATAGCTAAAAACAAAGTTTTTTTTCTTTGAGCATGTCGATAGTAAAACAGATATGAAAGTATCAATAAAGTTAAAATATTAATATTACTAATCAGATAAAATAAGATAAAAATACTTTTAGTCAGAGGAAGAGAGTGAAACTTCTTTAAGCTCGGAAAATGCATAGATTTCTAACATAAGACATCCTCAAAACTTCAACCACCAAAGAAAGTGATTGATAAAAGTTTGATTTCTGAAGCCGACGGATGCGCCGTAAGGTAAACATAAATTGTAATACAATTTCATAATTAATACTATAGGGTATAAATTTCGTGAATATCTAAAATACAATTTGATAAAATAAATTTTTGTTTTGAACCATCCTAAAAAGCGCAAAAGTTAGCTGAGCCCTAGGCCAACCGGTAAGGTCCCAGGAGGCATTTCGCAGTTCAGTTGGAAGAAGATTCCACAAACTATGCATTTAGCTGTCCGGGGTTGCCGCCAGACAGTAAGAACTATCGAGCTCTTGGTACTCAGTAATCGTTCACTTTGTTTATTAACAAATTGCTTATTATTATAAGTCCCTATTTCTTAAAAGAATTGCACTGTGTTTTAGATCAAAATTTTTATAAATAACGATTTTTATTTTAAAACGAACTTTCTTTTTTAACTATCTAGGGATATCATTTTTCACTTTTGTTTTACGTGTTACGTATGTTCTTATGAACGCAACGATGAATTTCAAATCTGATTTTTGCGGGTGTTAAAGGTTGTCAATACGGAGGTTTTAAGCCTATTTTCATGTGTATTGGTTCGCGACATATTCGATATTGTGAATATCGGTTTTTGTGTGTATATTGCCATATATACAAAAACTGGTATTGTTGTTAATCGATGTTCGAGGTCCAACGTCGTTTCAATCATTGAGAACCACTAATGGCGTATCGAGAGGCATGTCAAAAATTGAATTTGTTGAAAAATGATTTGCACTGGGATCAAACTTTAGCAGATACGTTCTCTATTTGCGATTATTTTGGCAACATGTTTTCCATCAAATCCACCTGAATTGTGGATAAAATATCAAGCTTATTTATCAGAAGATATCTTGTTTCAAGTAAGTCTAGCAAAACGTAATCGAATGATGGAATTTTCGCCGGAAGTTTACAATCCAGCTTTAATTCTTACTGAAGATCTATGCTTGGCAATGGCTAATAAAGCATTAGGACAATTGGCAATGCCGTCTCCTAATCGATCAATGCATAATGTATTTCAATTGGAAGAAATGCAATGAATCAAATTAATTATCAATCTAATCGTAATGCCCAGCAACGTGAAGATCGCAATGAACGTGAAAGAATTCGGTTAAGACAGACCCGTGAAGTGCGACATTCTACTAATAATGGTGCAAGTTTTAATCGAGCTGCAAACTAATCTTAAAATCTTATATTTTTCCAGATAAGCTAACTGGAGAATCTTACAATGTTTATTCACTTTAAGAGTATTCAAAAAGTTTGGGCGCAGGACAACGTTTGCCGGGCTCACTAGTTATAAATAATATAGTTCCATAATCTTCCAAAATTAGATTTAATCCAATATTTTAAGAGCCTATATCTTTTTTGAAGTATTACACTAGCTTACATGAAAAATGAACCCTTTTTATCATGGTAATTTTTGTTCGAGAAACACCAAAAACATGTTTTTCGAAATAATCTCGAAAACGGTGCTTATGAGAAAAGAGGTTGTCATTTTCGTGTTTCTCAACCTAAAATTACCTTAAAGAATACTTTTATACAAAGGTTCACGCGATGAACCTTGAATTTGTTAACTAATGCTATAACATATCATTACAAATAATATAATTTCGTCCAAAAGAAATACAAAATTAGATTATAGAATATTGGGTATATTTTAAGGAGCCTAAACCTTTTTTACTTAGCGTTTTTGACCGAACATTAATTTTAAAGTATTATGGGAGGTGAGACAGAAAATAATTTCTTTTAAGTTTCTCTAAGATTTTTATTCCCGGTAACACAGAAACCCCTATGAAATGGGTTTTAAATCTCTACTAAATTTTGCTGAGACATTATGAAATCTGAACAATCTGTTTTCTATACTTTAATAAATCAAATGTTTAACATTTTTAAACATCTAGTAAATATGCCGTTCACGGTCCACGTGCAAAACTAATACTGACAGCTGGTTCGTAGGGTTGTCATTAAAACTAATGTGTTGGGTGGGATAAATATTTATCAGAAATCAGAAAGCAAAAAATTGTAAAATATACTACACGGTATCGACTAATCCAATCATAAATTAACATTCTTAAATCAATCATGAAAATCATATAATTATAGTAAGTGTCTAAATGTATAAATATTAAAATTATTTTTCAATAGTAGCAACTCTTTGTTGTCATTCTCGTAAAGGCGTAAACATTCGGAAACAATTGTGCAAGGAATTAAATATCCGATAGTACCAGAGATTTGGTTTCAAATTGTACCCAAAATCTGTAGAGATTTCTGATGCACCCCGGTTTTAAAATTTTACTAGTAATGTCTGTCAGCAAAGTAGTCGGATTGATTTCTTTCCGAGTGGATAGACTAAAAGACGACGGCAGGATTGGGATCTTTCTGGGGGAACTCTGCAAAATCGATAGCATTGAGAGTTTCATCCAGATCCTGCGTTATGAATACCCTACTCAAACTTCGCGATAAAGTGCATGAAGGTCATGATTCTTTGAACAACATGATCATTGAAGACAAGACGTAGATGTTTGCGTATGAGTCAGAAACCAAATCTCAAAGAGTAGGACCAAGAAATACACTACAGCGATTTGTTCAAGAATCTTTCTTAATTATTTGATTCAAGAAGCCATCGAGGCAAGATCTTATAGTGTTAGTAGTTTTTTGATTTGCTTGCTTTTATAAGGAAACACATTTTTTAAATCAATCTAAAGGACCTCTCTGTAGATCTTAGCTACTATAGTATTAAACTTATACTGTCATCAAGCACTTAGAACAATTGTGCTCCAATCTGCCAATAAAACTATATACAAAAAAAAAGTAAATAAATATAGTACATAAACAATTGTAGTATGCATAATAACAACAAAAAGCAATAGAAAAAATTAAATGAAATTGCGACAAGCTCTTCACCTTGAAATGTCTAAAAATCAAAATAAAAATAAAAAAAAAGAGCTCAAGTTCTCTCATCAACAGTCAACTATCAAAACAACAACAACAACGACAAAAACTTTGAGTAAATAAAAAGAAATAAATAAGTTGTTGCTTTTTATTGTTTCTTTTGTCACCGTTCTATGTACATAATATAATAAAAAGTAAACAGGAAAAAAAAAATGTACACATACATATACAAATTTGTATGTAAATAAATCGAAATAGAATTTTTAATGCAAATAAATTAAGGAAACAAATTATTTAGATTCGACTTCTGTTGAACTACAATTTTTATAAATACGATTCTAAGGTATCTAAGGGGTATATTAGCTATGTACAAATGTATATTACTTTTGAGAACTTTCGCAATGTTACTTCCCTAATTAAAAGATGGATAAAAGAAATTTTTATAGACATGTTGATTAGAGTAACCGACGCTGATATGGAAAGTTGTTAAGCCGAGGATTTTAATAACGCCACCTCCTAAAATGATTCCTTTTTAAGTGCCTATAAAATTTGATGGAGTCGAAAAAGGATCAAATTTTTTAAATTTAACTTTTTCCGTTTTGACTGAAATTTTCTGAATAAGCTTTAAAAACTTATTTCCGATCAAACAACTTATGGTTTAAAAAGTATCAAAAGATATTTAAAAAATGGCATACGTAAAGTCGGGTGCGGACGAATTTGGGATACCCTGTACCACTAGCTTGCAATAAAATCCGGTTCCTTCACAAAAACCCAAAAACAGAAAAATTTTTTAGCAAACAATTTTTTTTTGACCAATCGTTCCTATGGGAGCTATATGATATAGTCAACCGACTTCAATAAAATTTGGCACAGTGATTAAATACCTTAAAAAAGATCTGAATGCCGAATTTAGTTCAAATATCTTTACAAACAAATGAAACACATCGGATTTTCTATAAAAAACGTATTTTTGGACCGATTGGCCCAATTGGAGCTATATGATATAGTCTAACGATTTGGATTAAATTAAGTACAGTACAATATCTCAACAAACAAAGGAAACACAACAAATTTTGTTAAAAAATCGATTTTTTGGAAGACCGGCCCTATGGAAGCTATATGATATAGTCAACCGATTTTGTTCAAATTTGGCACATTGCTTAAGTTCTCTAAAAACTTTCCAAACGCCAAGTCTAGTTAAGATATCTTTATTAGAAAACGAAATATAGTGAATGTTGATTTAAAAAAGTTATTTTGGCCGATCGGTCCTATGGGAGCTATATGATATACTCAACCGATTTTGATGAAATTTGGTACAGTGCTTGGGAACCATAAAACCATAACCTTTTAAATACCAAATTTGGTTATGATATCTTCATGAACAAACGAACTTTTTCTTTTTTTCGAGGTCGTCTGACACACCCCTGTGGGAGCTATATAATTTATTATTAATTTATAATTTACGATTTGGTCACTATTTATTTTATTTTCGTAAATTTTTGACCTATTTTCGAATCCATCAAATACTTTCGGGTCGTCTTTACATTTTACAGGCGCATATTCAGGTAAAAAGGGAATTTTTTAGGCAGTGGCGTTATAAAAATTGTGAGATGTTGCAGAAATGGTTACCCTAATTTTTGTCCGCTTTTCTGTCTATATAAACGCAGAGATCTTAGAGTTTATGGGAACTTGCATCAAAAAACTGGAGAATACTCCAGACAAATGGACTGGCTCAGTGCTACCAATAACCCGTGCGCTACGAATATTAAAAAACCTCTTCAAGATGTCATAGAGATAGGCAGAACTAGGAAAGAACGAGAATATGATACTGCGCCCGGCTGCCACATCTTCCAAGCGATCTGGCAAAGATATAGTCCAAAGCGTGCATTAGAACACCTTTGAATTAACAAGAACAGGACCAGGATGGAAACAGGAGTTATAATGAGGCACTGCCTATTGGCAGAAACTCAGAAGGAGATGTAAAGTAATCATAACCTACGGTGCGACTGACCTGCACTTAATAGGGAACGCAGCTAACTTTTAGGAAAACCTTTTTTTTTTCAAAGAATTAGGCATTTTGTCAAATCTGCCTATAGCGGGAACTGAATATTTTTATAAAACCCTCAAAATTACATTAAGGAGAGAGGTTTAGGACCGCCCACCAGCCTTAATACACAATTCGCCTAGCTCCCATGATTTCCCCAGACCCCATTATTATTTTTCTCTCCTCACACGGTCTCTGAGTGATCTACGACTTAGATTCTTTGTTGCGAAAACTCCAAAATTATATTATTGCCTTGTGGCATGCTTCTAGCTCTTTTGGTCTTTAAGAAACAAGCAATACGGAAAGAGATTTAGCGGATATGGCTTAATCGTTTCCTTTTTCTTCCTTTTTAATTAGTTTCAGTACATAGTTTGTGAGATCTTACACAGTTTCTTTAAGCGGATACACAAGGGATCCTCAAAATCCAAGACAAGAATACATGTATCTTAAATGTACTTTTTTACGCTGAAAATTTTAAATTCCAAGGGTCTAAATACTCAGAAGTGCCTTTTTGAAACTTTCTTATGAAAATAGCCATATCCCGACTACAAAATGTATTAAGCGAAAGGTTAGTTAGACGAGGGAAACACAATATTGAAAATTTGTTCATGGATTTCAAGTCTATTATCCGAAATCAAAGTACACTAAAATGTAGTCTGTGAATGCTCGTTAAATCCCATGAATCAATTCTAATAAAAATCGAGTGTGCGTTATTGGGGTCTGTTATTCCTAAAAAGTATAAAGAAACTATAATTTTAACTTTTGTACAAACATAATTTTTGTTGTAGCTTCTGGATTTGTTTTTAATAGGAAATTTGCATCCATTTTCGTATTAGCAGCCAAAACAGCTGTGCAAAGTTCCACGATTGTTATTTTTGGATTTTATAACTTGGCCACTTAACATGTTCTAAAGTTACACGTGGTTATTAAAAACAAAAACATCTGCGAGAAGTTTCACAATTGTATGGGAATAAAGTACATGATGATTGTTCCAGGTAAAAATTTGTGTGCAGAGGTTTTCTACAATTTTCTTTTGAAATATCTGACAACAGCATTTTTTAATAGATTTCCAACAGGTTTATTTGGGTGTTAATTTGATTAAAAAAAGGCTTATTTCCACTAAGGACTATGCAATCTATATGTGACTCCACCGAGTGGTCAATCGGTGTAACCTAATGGCTTTATTTATGGTAACGTATCGAAAAATATTTATTTACCTCTGTTCAAAAATAAAAAAAAAACCTTAAAAGCATCTAAAATAAATATATATGTTTCGATATATTGGTATTTTTATGACGTTAAAGCATTTTGTTCTTGAAATATTCACGAATAATTGAAAACAGTACCCAAAAACTTGTTTTTCCAAGAAAATTGAAAAAGGTTTTTAAGAAAAGAAAATTTTATTTTTGTATGTCTAGACCCAAAATTAGCCTAAAAAGCTTTTATGCAAAAACCCCAATAAAAGAGTTCCCTAGTTGTGCTATCAGTCTGTACGAAACAGAGGATTCCTCACATCCAGTCGTAAGCCGGAAATGGTTGCTTCCACGCCGAGTTGAGAAGATAAGCATACCGATAAGATTTGCAAAAGGTAAATTTTGTATTGCCCCCCAAAAAAAAATGAGGTAAACAAATTTTTCCCATATTTTTTTTTGAAGCACATACTCTTGAGTTTGTTTTATCAAGATTTTGGAACTGCGATGTTTTTCAAATAAATAGGCGCACCAAGAACGAAGCTCTTAAGAATATTTGTGTCTGTAAAATACGACTTCTGATTAAATAATTTGACGCAGACTGTAGATCTTAAAGCTAGCTCTTATAGAGCTATAAATATCGTTTAAAGTAATAAAATATCTATTTTTGTAAAGTGCGATCTTCAAAGGAATTTTTATTTGAAACAAATTTTTTTTTCAAGAAGCCCAAAAAATCACTGATTTCTAAGACCTCCATAGATTATTTTCAGATAAATCGTTCGTACACCATGGAATGTCTTTCAAAAAATGATTTCGCTGAACGGCGGAGTTGCCGCAGCTGTAGTAATTGAAAGATTCTACAAAATGCCTTTCGGATTTAATGATTAAAAAAAATTCTTAAAAATAAAATTTTTTCGCAAGAATAAGTTTATAATAAAAATTTCCCCGACTAACTCGACTAACTTATATCTAAAAGAGGACTCAAGAGAGTTAAGATCAAAATACTCTCAGATAGTCAATCAGTCCTCAAAGCACTAAAGAGCTACACATTTACTTCCAAAGTCCTGATAGAATGTAGCAATGCACTCAACCAACTGGCCACCCATAACCAAGTCTCAATGATATGGGTGCGTGGCCATTAAGGACATGAAGGTAACGAAAAGGCGGACCTTGGCGCCGAAAAAGTGTCGGAAAAGCTATTTATAGGCCCAACTGCCTGTTTTGGCTTCAACAAAAACCATATAAAACATGATACAAAAAAAGTGGACTCAACAAAAATTCGCAGAATATTGGAATAGCCTAGACGGTCTCAACCACTCCAAAAAATTCTTAAACTTTAGCGCCAAAAGAGCGAACATTAGGCTCACCCTTAACAGGAAAAGTCTAAAGACACGCCCTGGAGCACTAACAGGACACTTCGCCTGCAACAAACACCTACACAGAATAGGTATATCGGATTCAAACACATGCAGATTCTGCTGGGATGAGGAAGAGTCAATAGAACACCTGATCACAAACTGTGAGGCGCTATGCCGCAGATGACTAAAAATTCTAGAAGATGAAGACCTTTAAAAGCTCCCTGTGAAGAAGCTGGTTAGTTTCCTCGACATAATGTATGTCTAAATAAAAAGGGGTGCACAATAGATGACACTGGTCGCAATGCATATAGACCTTTGCCTAACCCTCAACAAAGATTAGCGATTAACTGGAGCACGGAGATATCTATTTATAACTGTTCGAAGAGAAGCGGAACCTACCTTGAATTAATGTAAATGTTTTTAGAATAACAATAAGTGTTCCATACCCCCTTATAACAATGTCTTTATAATTTAAGTAAAAAGTTCAAGGTTTTTTTACAACGCATATTGCCTCTAATTGTCCTGCCCCAAACAAATCAATAGTATTCAATTCCCAATCCTTAACGAGTCAATCAATCAAGTTAAATTGCAAACCAATTACAGCTGCTACAGTTTAAGGAAACTTGATACAAATTCCGCATACAATTAGCTCAATATACAACAGACTTCCGACTTCTCCCCGCTTTCGTGAAATTCAACAGCTGTTGCAACAATAACAACAACAACAAGTAAATGAAATTAAATACTAATAAAGCATAACTCAAGGTGATATGAAAAAGAAAAAAAAACGAAAAGAATCTGAAAAATCCCCAGACAGGTTCAAGGAACTGCTCACAGTATCAAACAATGAAACATTATATTCTGCTCACAAAGCAGTTTCGATTAAATCAAAATAAAAAAACACATTTTCACCCGAAGGCTTTGGAAATATGGCAGGCAGTACATAAACGTACTCAGTATGCATATATAGTAAACACATAATGAATACATGTTTATATGTTATGTATATAACAAAGGTTATCAGCTTGAAATAAGCACAAACAAACAACAAGAGCCCATCACTTGCCAGGGGCAGGTGGGGTAGACATTTAGGTACGTATTTAGATAAGAGCACCGGGTCATCATAATTGCTGACCAACTGTGAAAATAAGGAATAACTAGAATTCTGGAGTAATTTATAGCCAACACTTGAGGGAACTCAGCCTGGGCTTCAGCTCGACGTGGGTTTCAGCTCGACGCAAAGGTCAACAAGTAGCATGTGATACGATTTCCATAGTGTGTGGGTTTATTTTTTATTTTTTTTTTTGCGGGGAATAGGTCATCCTTATTGTCGTCATCACAGAACAGAGAGAAGGACACAACGCCAACACAATACGGCACAGCCTTCACAGTTATAGTTCCAGATTTAAAGCTGCACAAAAAACATTTTTCAGTGAAGCCCTCGGGTCATGAGCATTCATGAGAGAACCAACAATAAAAGCTGCCATGGCACGTGGGTAGAGTCTGTTTTATTTGAAAAAATATGCCCTACATTCTTATATATTTCAGGGGTAGAATTGTTCAAGAAATGTTCTGGGCAGAGGGTACGGATTTTTTCACATATTTTCCTTTTCTCACTGTGTGGCTTTTAAATCTAAGTTGGAGCAACCAGCACCAACTACTTCTGAATTCATCATAATTTCCTTTATATCCCAAACGGCCTTTCTCTCAATTGACATAGTCTAAATTTATAGAATACTGGGGACTTCAAATTAAAATAAAAAGACATCTTAGTGTTAAAAAAAAAAAACAAGTTATTGAATTCAATGTTAACAACGGATTTTCTGATAGGTATCAATTTTATGAGAAAACTAAGAAAATTTATTTTTTATATCCTTTTTTTTACCATCTGAAATTTTCGTATTATTTTTCATAATATTCTTTACCTATACAATTAGAATTTTGCAATCCAAAACTGTTTGAACGAAATAGCCCCAAAAATATCGAAATGGGATTGTCTTGAGCTTCCCAAAAGACATGAGGAATGGACTGGTGGGTTAGTATTGAATTTCAAAATGTGCAATATGAAACGATTTGAATAAAAAAACGGCGTACGTAAAGTCGGACGCGGACGACTTTAGGACACCCTGTACCACTTGCTTGCAATAAAATCCGGTTCCTTCACAAAAAACCAAAAACAAGAATTTTTAAGCAAAAATTTTTTTTTGACCGATCGTTCCTATGGGACCTTTATGATATAGTCAACCGATTTCGATCCAATTTGACACAGTGCTTTAATACCTTAATAAAGATCTGAACGCCGAATTTAATTCAAATATCTTTACGGGCAGACGGACATGGGTATATCGACTTCTCCATTTACCCTGATCATATTTTAGGTGACTTTGGGGTGTCTCCGACGTCTCCTTCTATATGTTACATACATTTTCGGCTAACACAAACTTAATATACCCTTTGTACCATACGGTACAGGGTATAAAAATGTTTCTGGGGTCTCAAAACTAGATACTTAATGCCTTTTTTTAAGCGTGGGACGGAACTCGGTTCTCATCTTTGAAAATAGTAACAATGACCTAACATCTTTTCATTTGATTTAAGTACATCACATCGATCCAAGATTCCTCGTCTATCAATCGGCATGGGCCTTTTTTCGATATATTGTCCAAAAGTAATCAAAGCTCTCGATATTAATCTGAGAGCTTAATAACTTACCTTAAAAAGCTGACTTACTTTTATAAGCTACACAAACAATGCATCTTTTTTTTTTGTTTATATCGTTTCTCAATTTGCTGCCTTTGAATTCATTTTATCGAGCAGAAATGCAGAAAAGCAGAAATTCAAAAGTGCACCCAGTGCACTTCTGCCCAAAAATGTATTGTCACAAGCGATATGGCCACTACTATGAAACCCTTTTTGTTATTAAGTCACAATCTGTTTGTAAACAAAAAACGATTTTTTTTTAAGTCCTCGAGGAATAACTTTACATTTTTAAGATGTTTTTTTTTTGTATTATTTGGAAGATGTTTTGACTCTTAAAAAATTTAGTGTTATTATAATATAAATGTAAAAGATTTGGTTACGCTCCAGTAAGTAACTCCAATTAAAGATATATTCAACCGAAATTAGGTAGAAACAGATTTTCTTTATGTTCGCTTGAAACACATTTATTTTGTTTATTTAAGGAGGATCAGTAAATATATTTTTCACAGAATAAGTTTTTGTTTAATAATGCCATATGGAAGTGCCATAAACAGCTGTTCTTGTTGCCTACGTTACTAGGAAAGCACTTCTGCATCTTTGTTAAGGTTGTTAGTTGTTAAATTCTAGATATCTAATTAGCCTTACTATAAAGCCAAAACAATTTTCTTTAAACTTCATTTCATAAAAAAAGCGTTAAGCGTTTGAGAAGTTATGATTTTTGCAACGCTTTTTCGGACACTTGTGCATTTCTGCCCGACAAAGTGAAAACCCTTTAAGTAATATATGCAGGCAGGAGTTTGGGCAAAACTCTGAGCCATGTAGGGAGTACAATAGATCCGCTTGGGTCGCAGTATATATTTACACCTATTACTAATACTAATTTCATAAAAAAAAAGATTTTTCCCTTCATAAGTTGTGATTTTTGCAACGCTTTTTTGGCTGCTGCGCTACTCGGGCACTTCTGCATTTCTGCTCGTCAAAGTGCAGTGTTTCATTAAAATGTAACATTTCATTTTTTATTCTTTACCAAATCAATATAAAAAATTAAGTGGCCAAAAACAGATCTCTATTTAACTTTGCTTAACAATGTTTTATTCCAAATAACGAAGCCTATAAGAATAAGAAGTTTTATAAGGTGGCTAGGTGGCTAAAACTTACTTAAATCAAAATGCAATTTGTAAATCTTTAGCTAAGATACTGGAATCTATTTGAGAGTTACCTCCGATTACAATATTTAAAAGTGTAACCAGCAAGACGCAGCAAGCAGTTCTGCTAGCTACTCCCCAGCCAAGAGTTTATTTTGCTATCGACCTACCTTTTTATAAAGCAATTGTCTTCTAGAACTTGTTTTCCTCCCAAAAATAGTTCTATATTATAAGAGAGAGTAAGCCGTAGATGCATTATCTTTACAGACCGAAAGAAAGCTCTCACCGCCTAAAAAGTGTCCTTTTCATCTGTATATAGTGCTCGATCGTCTTAAAATTGTACAGGCTATATGCAGTTAAAAACGTGACTTTTTAGGCGGTGACGTTATTAAAGTCGTGAGATGTTGACAAAATGGCCACCCTAATGTCAATGGAACAATACAAATCAATTATTATATAATTGCTATAACAAGATAGTTTTATTTTATTGGTCATATCCGGCGATGTATGTATTATCGTAATCTTTGCGGCTATTTGCCACGATGGTCTGCAGGTGAATTCTCATCCAGACGAGGTATATATTTTCATGATGTAGGCCAACGTGACGATCCGAAGATAATCTCGCTGTTGGAAAATATAATTCTTATGATATCAAGAACTTCAACGATATTAGCATTAAGACTTGCCCAGCAGTCACTCGAGAAATAGATATCTCTTTCGCTGGGTGATTTTAACACTGTACAAGGGTAATGACCCAGTCGGAAGCAAATATACTTGGAATACTTCAAAGGAACGTAATACGTTAGATTTTTGGCCTTTAACGCTTTAGAGACAATGGAACGATAAACTGACATTAATATACTTCAGCAGGCTCGATAATGTTGCGTATATGGATTCGAATGTCTAGCGAATAAGTTTTTCAATACAGATATTATAGCTTCCCGCCGTGTTGATAAGAATAGGATGTGGGCAAGCCAGTTGAAAAATCGTGATGATCCAATCTGAGGCTAATATTCTCGTCCAGCGAGCAGGCTCCAAAATATTCGGAATATGGATGGGGACGCACGCATATTATAGGAAGACGGCGAAGGGTTAGATCGTGGATCTGTTGAGAAGATCAGGTAGTGGCCGTGACTCAATTATGGCTTGTAATGATCAGTTAAAACTTTAAGCTTCAGGAACAGGCAATAATGTAGTTGAACTTAGAAACGCTGTTTGCTCTATTTACGCACAATTTAAAAATATAACCCGCGAGCATTTTAAGACAATCCAAACCCAATCAAAGTTTTTGGACGACCAGAGCGGGGTCTATCTTTCTCGTCCACAATACCAGAACAACTTTGGCCGCCAGCTCTGCCTTTTCATTACCGAACAAAACTCTTGAGAAATCATTTAAAATTCGTGTGAACACATCGTGAGGTATGGTTAACTAAATACTTCTATCGAGAACCACCTGGAAATTTTTATACAGACCCCAAGTTTTTTATACCAAAATGCTTATCATAACCTCGCGTAGCGATAGAGCCATACCCGTCCGTCCGTCCGTCAGTATGAACACCTAGATCTCGGAGAATATAAGAGCTAAAGATACGAAACTTTACCACATGAATCATGTCAATATCTTCCTCAGTCCCCCCTCCTACCCCTCAGCCTATCGAACATTCAGCGCATACAGTTGTATATGAAATCTTTGGTCAAAAAAGCCTGGAACAGTCCTTCGCTACTTTGCTTATTCCAAATTTTTATTTCATCTAGTTAGGCAGCATTGCGAAACTTTTCAAAATTCGAAATACTTTTAGTTTGCTTTCACTAATCAGATTTATTTTAATTCAGCACGACAAAATTTATAAAAAATAACAATAATTTCTTGGAAGTTGCAGCTCCTGATAAATTTAAATAAAATTTATATACAATATGGATACGCCCAAAGAGGTAGTTGCACAAGACGTCAAGGAATTGTTAGAAGCCGCCGCAATTGAAAATTTAATTGACAAATTAAACGAATTGCAAGTAAAGAAAAGGATATGCTTGGTCTTAATGGAACAACTAAAAAAAGTATGTGGTCCCCAAGTTCCAGTAAAACCTATGAATACGAATGGTCATGACTCCAAAAATTCCCGTACACTCAAAAGCGGTGACATTAAAAGTCCTAAAGCAGATCCAGACTTTGATAGACTAAACGAACGTTTGAAAGCACTTTTAAAAAAATTTGAAGATAGACATGCATCTTTCACGGCTCAACTAAATGGATTACTCGAGGAGCAGGAAAAAGATTTACCAGCAATTGACAAGCAGTACGATCCAAAAAAAGAAGCTTAAGTGAAGGATGTGGAAGCTGGAAGATCTGGAGTATTACAAAGAAAAATTTACGACCGTATGTTTTTATAAGGATGTCAAAGAAAAATTCTATTCGCAAAACAGAAAAACACAGTTCCTATACAAAATTATACGCACAAAAGAGCAATTTGCCAGCTTCTTCTTCTTTTATCTTCTCCGATAAAAATAAAATATGCTTTTAATTAAAATAATATGTTCACTTTTTTTTAAACAATACGTCATTCTACAAGTTATAATAACTAGAACGTGTACTATATGGTAAAGAGGATATTTTTTGTTTTTTTTTTTTAGAAGTCGCAAAAGACCCATCAAAGCTATCTTCAATATTGTTGGAGAATTAAAGATCCTGACATGTTCCTACATTTGTCCGATTGTCTAAATCTTGCCGCTTGTTTGGGTTACTTGCAATTTGAACTGATTTTATATAAATCGGTTTACCATATCCAAAGGCTAGCTTAGGTCCGATTAATCGAAAAAAAAGTCGCCAAAGACTCGTATATTGATAATTATACGCTGTGCCTATAGACAGACACCAAGTTCTTTATACCAAAACGTATCATAACGTTGCGTTGAGCCGTCTGTATGAACACCTAGATCTCGGAGAATATAATAGCTAGAGATGCGAAACTTTACCATATAAAGCGCATATTTCCTGAGAACATGAAGTTTGTTGAACCATGTCAATATTTTTCCACGTTACCTCGCAGTAGATTTTCGCGGTTTTTGCCAAACCGTTCAAATTTTAGTCTGAAATTTGACAGTCTCGGTAGGGTTAAATGCAGACAGATATACCGGAACGTCTATTCAAAGTACCACCATTAATCATAAAAATTTCATAAAGATACTGCCGGGCTACTTCTTTAAATCCAAAGAATATTTGCTACTTCTCACTAGTATTTTCGGTCTTTTGTGAAAGAACTGCATATTTAAAAGGAAAAGTTATCCAGTAGATTCTTCGGATTTGGCTCACTGTGACTGTTATATTTTTATTTTAAATATAAAATTATGACTTGGTTGAAAAAGATTTTCGTCAAAATGATATGGTCATCTGCTAAAGCAAAGTCTGCTGCAATGTCTGGACACACAGCTCATACTGGAGGCACATCAATTTAAAACAATGGTTTCTAGAAAAAGATTTCTCTTAAATTACAAAATCTTGCTTGGTAGAAACAGATTTGATTGAAATGTTCAGCTCTTTTGTAGAAGGAAAGTCTATTTGAAGCAGCTGCTCTGGTCATACTGTATGCTCTGGTCTAGTGAGCAGCGGGCCTTCGCAGTCGAGAGCTTCTTTTCTAACGGTCGCTCACTTGTTGCTACGCAACGTGCCTTCCGCGCTCGCTTTGAAATTCCTCCTCACAGACTCGTTCCTGGCCGTAATTCGATTCTGTCGTGGGTTAACTCATTTCGGGAGTGTGGAAGTGTCGCTAAACCTAGAAATGGACTTCAACGGACCATAGAACTCCGGAAAATGTCGAAAGAGTGAGGCAGTCAGTTGTGCGTTCTCCCCGGCGTTCGGCTCGCAAACACGCAGCTGCTATGGGAATTTCTGAAACCACTGTTCGACGAATTCTCCATGAAGACCTTCACTTTCATCCCTATAAATTGGCTGTTGTGCAAGAATTAACTGAACGCGATTTTGTTGCCCGTCAAAATGCCTGTGAAATGCTGGTTGACAACCTGCCTGAAGATGCGGTCGTTTTTTTCAGTGACGAGGCTCACTTCCACATTTCCGGCTGCGTCAACAAGCAAAACATGCGTTATTGGTGTGGTCAGGCTTTGTGCATGGATGTAGTGCCCGGCGTAAGCCGTGTCCACTTAGTGAGCGCTTGAGCTATAGGCCTTGACTGTCAAAATACGGATTTTTGTGCGATGATGTGAAAATCATTTGTATACCCTGAACATGTGGAGTACAAATGGTATGTTAAGTTTGGGCAGAAGAGGATGTCAGAGACATAACAAAGTTACCTAAAGTATAATCAGGGTTACTAGAAAATCCAATACCCGTGTATCCGTCCGTATAAACGAGTTGATCAAAGAGATGGTAAGGGCCAGACCAACCAAACAATGTACGAGGTGTGTTCAAAAAGTAAGACGACTTTTCAAATTTCGCGGGCAACGTTTCGATTATCGATTTTTTTTTGTTTTGTTGTGTTGGTACACTCTTTCCGAACATCTGTACCAAATTTCAAGTGAATGGCATTTTTTGTTTGGTTGTGAGAGGCGTAAAGGTTATAAGTGTTTTGCGTGCTCGGCGATTATGTTTTAATCTGATTTGACAGACCGATGAGTCAGGAACTCATGCTTCATATCAAAAATTAACAAAATGGGACAAATACAACAAAATTTGTAGCCATAAAAGTATTAATAATTAGCCCATCGAGGCTAAGGTAACATCCAGTGCATACAATAGTATATGAAATATTTTGTCAAAAAAGCCTGAGAAGTCCTTCGCTACTTTGCTTATTCAAAATTTTTATTTCATCTAGCTAGGCAGGCGTTATGAAACTTTTCAGAAAACTCGAAATACTTTAGTTTGCTTTTATTAATCTGATATATTTTAAGTTAGCATGACAAAATTCCTAAAAAACTACAAAATAAAAGAATTTCCAAGAAAAAAAAAATTTTCTAAGTCTTGGAAGTCGCAGCTTCTGATAAGTTTAAAGAAAATATACATATATACAATATGGATACGCCCAAAGAGCTAGTTGCACCCAAAGAAGAATTAGATGTCTCCGAACTTGATAATTTGGTTGATAAATTAAATGAATTGCAAGTAAAGAGGAAAAGATGCATGGTTTTAACTGCACAACTAAAAAGTTTATATGGGGACTGCCAAGTTCCAGAAACACTTATAAATACGAATGGTCGTGACTCCGAAAATTCCCGTACACTCAAAAGCTGTGACCTTGATAGTCCTAAAGAGCCGACTGCAGTTCGACAACTTGATGAGCAGAACGAACGTTTAAAAGCACTTTTGAAAAAATGTCAGGAAAGAAATGCATTTTTAAGGACTCAACTAAAAGGATTGCTCGAGCAGCAGGAAAAAGCAGCTTCTGATAAGTTTAAAGAAAATATACATATATACAATATGGATACGCCCAAAGAGCTAGTTGCACCCAAAGAAGACTTAGATGTCTCCGAACTTGATAATTTGGTTGACAAATTAAATGAATTGCAAGTAAAGAGGAAAAGATGCATGGTTTTAACTGCACAACTAAAAAGTTTATTTGGGGACTGCCAAGTTCCAGAAACACCTATAAATTCGAATGGTCGTGACTCCGAAAATTTCTGTACACTCAAAAGCTGTGACCTTGATTGTCCTAAAGAGCCGACTGCAGTTCGACAACTTGATGAGCTGAACGAACGTTTAAAAGCACTTTTGAAAAAATTTCAGGAAAGAAATGCATCTTTAAGGACTCAACTAAAAGGATTACTCGAGCAGCAGGAAAAAGATTTACCAGCAATTGACAAGCAGTACGATCCAAAAAGAGAAGCTTAAGTGAAGTGCGTGGAGCTGGAAAAGCGGGAGAGTTGCAAAGAAAAATGTTCGACCGTATGTTTTTATGAGGCTGTCGAAGAAGAATTCCATTCGCGACACAGAAGAACACAAGTCCTAAAAAATTATATGCATAAAAGAGCAATTTATCAGCTTCTTAAACCTCCTTAAAAATAAAATATGCTTTTAATTAAAATTAAAATAAAAATGTTCAGTTTTGTTAAACAATATGCCATTAGCCGTGGATGCATTATCTTTACAGACCGAAAGAAAGCTCTCACCTGCTAAAAAGTGTCCTTTTTTATCAGTATATAGTGCTTGATCGTCTGAAAATTTGACAGGCTATGTGCAGGTAAAAACGTGACTTTTTAGCCGGTGACGTTATTAAAGTCGTGAGATGTTGACAAAATGGCCACCCTAATGTCAATGGAACAATACAAATTAATTATTATATTATATTGGTCATATCGAGCGATATATTATCGTAATCTTTGCGGCTATTAATAAAGAGCACGCCACGATGGTCTGGAGGTGAATTCTCATCCATACGAGGTATATATTTTCATGATGTAGGCCATCGTGACAATCCGAATAATCTCGCTGTTGGAAAATATAATTCTGATGATATCAAGAACTTCAACGATATTAGTATTAAGACTTGCCCAGCAGCCATTCGAGAAATAGATATCTATCTCTTTCGCTGGGTAATTTTAGCACTGTACAAGGGTAATGACCCAGTTGAAAGCAAACAGACTTGGAGTGCTTCAAAGGAATGTAATACGTTAGATCTTTGGCCTTTAACGCTTTAGCGACAATGGAACGATGAACTGACATTAATATAATGTTGTGTATATGGATACAAATGCCTAGCGAATAAGTTTTTCCATGCGGATGTTATAGCTTCCCGGCGATTGGTAAGAAAAGGATGTGAGCAAGCTAGTTGAAAAATCGTGATGATCCAATCTAAGGCTAATATTCTCTTCCAGCGAGCAGGCTGCAAAATATTCGGCATATGGATGGAGACGCTCAAATATTTTAGGAAGATGGCGAAGGATTAGATCGTGGAGATGTTGAGAAGACCAGGTAGTGGCCGTGACCCAATTATGGCTTGTAATGGTAAGTTCAAACTTTAAGCTTTAGGAACAGGCAATAATGTAGTTGAACTTAGAAGCGCTGTTTGCTCTATTTACGCACAATTGAAAAATATAGATTGGACTGAACCGCGAGCATTTTAAGACAATCTAAGCTTAATCAAAGTTTTTGGCCTACCAGAGCGGGGTCTATCCTTCTCGTCCACATTACCAGAACAACTTTGTCCGCCAGCTCTGCCTTTTATTTACCGAGCAAAACTCCTGAGAAAACATTTAAAATTCGTGTGAACACATCGTGAGGTATGGTTAACTAAATACTTCTATCGAGAACCAGCTGGAAATTTTTATACAGACCCCAAGTTTTTTATTCCAAAATGCTTATCATAACCTCTATCGTAGCGATAGAGCCATGTCCATCCGTCTGTCTGTCCGTCTGTCCGTCAGTATGAACACCTAGATCTCGGAGAATATAAGAGCTAGAGATACGAAACTTTACCACCTGAATCATGTCAATATCTTCCACCGTTCCCCCTCCTAGCCGTCAGCCTATCGAACATTCAGTGCATACAGTGGTATATGAAATCTTTGGTCAAAAAAGCCTGAAAAGTCCTTCGCTACTGTGCTTATTCAAAATTTTTATTTCATTTAGTTATGCAGGCGTTGTGAAATTTTTCAAAATTCGAAATACTTTTAGTTTGCTTTCACTAATCAGATTTATTTTAATTCAGCACGACAAAATTCCTAAAATATAATAATAATTTCTTGGAAGTTGCAGCTCCTGATAAATTTAAATAAAATTTATATACAATATGGATACGCCCAAAGAGGTAGTTGCACCCAAAGAAGACGTCAAGGAATTGTTAGAAGCCGCCGCAATTGAAGATTTAATTGACAAATTAAACGAATTGCAAGTGAAGAAAAAAATATGCTTGGTCTTAATGGCACAAATAAAAAAAGTATGTGGGGACTGCCAAGTTCCAGAAAAACCTATGAATACGAATGGTCATGACTCCAAAAATTCTTGTACATTCAAAAGCTGTAACATTAAAAGTCCTAAAGCAGATCCAGACTTTGATAGACTAAACGAACGTTTGAAAGCACTTTTAAAAAAATTTGAAGATAGACATGCATCTTTCACGGCTCAACTAAATGGATTACTCGAGGAGCAGGAAAAAGATTTACCAGCAATTGACAAGCAGTACGATCCAAAAAGAGAAGCTTAAGTGAAGGACGTTGAAGCTGGAAAATCTGGAATATTACAAAGAAAAATTTACGACCGTTTTTATAAGGATGTCAAAGAAAAATTATATTCGCAACACAGAAAAACACAATTACTATCAAAATTATACGCAAAAAAGAGCAATTTACCAGCTTCTTCTTCTTTTATCTTCGATAAAAATAAAATATGCTTTTAATTAAAATAACATGTTCACTTTTTTTTTAAACAATACGTCATTCTACAAGATATAATAACTAGAACGTTTACGATATGGTAAAGAGGATATTTTTTTGTATTTTTTTTTTTAGAAGACGCCAAAGACCCATCAAATTTATCTCCAATATTGTTGGGAGAATTGAAGATCCTGACATGTTCCTACATTTGTCCGATTGTCTAAGTCTTGCCGCTTGTTTGGGTTACTTGCAATTTGTACTTATTTTATATAAATCGGTTTACCATATCCAAAGACTAGCTTAGGTCCGATTAGTCGAAAAAAAAACGTCGCCAAAGACTCGTATATGGATATTTATACCTTGTGCCTATAGACAGACCCCAAGTTCTTTATACCAAAACTTATCATAACGTCGCGTTGAGCCGTCTGTATGAACACCTAGATCTCGGAGAATTTAATAGCTAGAGATGCAAAACTTTACCATATAACGCGCATATTTCCTGAGAACATGAAGTTTGTTGAGCCATGTCAATATTTTTCCACGTTACCCCGCAGTAGATTTTCGTGGTTTTTGCCAAACCGTTCAAATTTTAGTCTGAAATTTGACAGTCTCAGTAGGGTTAAATGCTAACAGATATACCGGAAAGTCTATTCAAAGTACCACCATTAATCATAAAAATTTCATAAAGATACTGCTGGGCTACTTCTTTAAATCCAAAGAATATTTGCTACTTCTCACTAGTATCTTCGGTCTTTTCTGAAAGAACTGCATAATTAAAAGGAAAAGTTATCCAGTAGATTCTTTGGATTTGGCTCACTGTGACTGTTATATTTTTATTTTAAATATAGAATTCTGACTTGGTTGAAAAATATTTTCGTCAAAATGATATGGTCATCTGCTAAAGCAAAGTCTGCTTAAAGGACACACCGCTCATACTGGAGGCATATCAATTTTAAAGAATGGTTTCTGTTGAAAAAGATTTCTCTTAAATTACAAAATCTTGCTTGGTAGAAACAGATTTGCTTGAAATGTTCAGCTCTTTTGTAGAAGGAAAGTCTATTTGAAGTAGCTGCTCTGGTCATACTGTAGGGCATAGAAAAATTAAAAATGGTTCCGTATTAGGCTACTTTTCATTATTATAATCTGTATTCTAAGAAAGATATGCCTAATTTAGGTTTATTAAGGATACAGAATACAATAATTTTGGAAGTAGTATCGAGCATGTCTTCGAATTTCATCTTTCTCTATATTCTTTGAATTATTTTTGATAGAATGTTCACATGTGGCGAAAATAGATTTCCTTCTAATGATAAGCAAAACCTACTTAAAAAGTCTTGACAACTCATTGTAGAGTGCTTAGAGAGTGTAGAGCTGGATAATACAGATTTCGACCCCATTCACAATTTTTGTATGAAAACTGTTTATGTTTCTATGTGAAAGAAATTTAGAGGGCCTCGATCCGGATCGCGATATTAGGGGCACTTCGCGTCTGCCGAGCTGTAGGCAACCGGACGGGTCACAGGTTGTACAGCGTTCAGCGGCTAGGAGGAGAGAGTCTCAGAGAGGTTTTTGTGTGGCACCGAATTCCATATAAATCCCGAGTGTCAAAGATTCTCCTAGCGTCATGGCGAGTGATTGGCGCCATTTAATAACCAATCATGCTAACAACCTATGCTTTAATGCATTGCAAGCCCCTACATGAGTTGGCAGACTCGTGTTGAAGGCACGGTAGCGGAGGAGCTCCTCGCGAGCCAACGATAGTGTCCACAGACTTCCCGGAAGTTTACTGCCAACAAGTGCTTAGTCATCAGAGGATGGTAGTTCCTACTAAGCATCCGCTTTCTGCTTATAACTATCGAGGAAAAACTACCAATCTGAATAAGAGTTAATTTAAACATAGATCAAAACGTAATGATTAGAAAGTCTCCAAGGGGTAATCGTGTTTCGAGAAATCCTCCTGCTCCGGCAGCCTGCACATCGGATTTGGAGGTGCAAAATTCATGTCACATTAACACAAATTAACCTATAGCAGAAATCTCATAGCTTATAGTGGAGGCATATAAATTTCGAAGAATGACTTTTGTAGAAAGAGTTTTCTCAAATTAAAAATAAAAAAAATTAAGAAGGCATAGCAAATTGGTATTCAGCACATTTTTCGGCTTTGGTAGACTGTTAATATTATCTTCTTTCAAACATAAAGCATGGCTTGACAGAAAGAGATATTTCTCAAAAGTGTCTTCTGTGCAAGAATTATCTGGTTAACGGATTGTCACAGTTTATTCGGTTAGGCATCAGAAGCTTGGACGAAAGAGTTTATGGTGTTCTGTGAATAAAATTTCAGAGCTCTTACTGCAGGCAAACAAATGTACAATTTTCACCTCCCCTTGCCTAAAGGCTGCGTCAATATTTCACTCTACTCTCGACTCTTTTTCTTTATTTTAAATTCTTCATTCAATTCTTAATTTTTTGATTATGGTTCAATTGATGTAAAATTGAGACTTGAATTCTACTAAAGTTAAGGCTCATCGACCGTTTTTATTACCAAACCATCAATTTAATATAGTGCTTGGAAAATTAGTCAAATCAGAGTTTAGTTAAAACTGTTTGCACGCAAACTTATTTAATTATAGATAATTTTATATGAAAAGCTATTTGTTGTCTGTGACACATTTGGTTACAAAAGGTGAATAAACCTTTTTTAGCCATGCGTCATTGACGCTTTCCCTTTGTGCTGGCTTGTTTGAATGAATGAAAGTATTGCCCCTCTCTTATCAAATTTGAATCATTCAGTTTTTGAACTTTGTATAAGGAACTTAAAAGCAGTCGAAAACAAAAGAATTATTTACAAACAACCAACAAATTGATAAGTATTTTGACAAAATTTTTGACAAAAAGTATCAAAAAAACAGTCCGAAATAACTAGCAAGTGAATTCCGCAAGTTTTGGGTGATACAAAATTTCGTTGAGAAGTCCAAGTAACTTATATAAATATAGCAGCTTTATGCTAAATGTCACTGATTTGGAATGCAAACTATTTGGCTAGGCGAACTTGCTAACTTGGCCAAAATATTGCCAAGTATGTAAATTTTTGTTATTTATGTTAAAAACCAATCGGGAGAAGGCATAAAAGTAAAATTGAGTTGCTCCAAAAAACAACAACAAAGCCTTTACATTGTTGTTGTTCAGTTGCGGGCAAGGTCAACAACAACGACGACGACTTGTTGTTAACGTCTGAAAAACAACCGAAATTGCGATCAAAACAAAAACATCTACATAAGTTTGAAACTGTCGCAACCTAGCTCGACAGTGGAATACTCTACAATTACTTGCAGACGAATTCTGAAGTGTATAGGCGCAGAAATGCATAAAGGCAGCAATGTAAAGTTTACAAAATGGGCATTTGTGCCCGACACAGACTACGTAAAATAGGGCTCAAAATAGCCACCGCCAGTGTGACCATTTTTCCATCGACAGTGGAATACTCTACACTTACTTGCAGACGAATTTTGAAGTGTATAGGCGCAGAAATGCATAATGGCAGAAATGTAAAGTTTACAAAATGGGCATTTGTGCCCGACACAGACTACGTAAAAGTAGGCTCAAAATAGCGACCGCCAGTGTGACCATTTTTCTTATAATATGTTTTAATTTAAAGTGAGTTCGAAAACTAAACAACTGTTGCCAGAATTGATCAAACATTGCTATAATCTTGTCTGGCACTTTTGCCTTTCTGCCGCGTTGTAAGGTTGTTGACTTCATTTCTCGGGCACTTCTGCCTTTAGTCATTGTTGCTCAACAAAGTAAGCCGTGTGTTTATGTACTATTTTATCTATACTTTAAAGTTTTAAAATTCACACTGAATGAATTTGTGAAGTGCCTGTACATGGCACATCTGCCTAACTCCTATGGTCTCCAAGATCCAAGACCACATATCTTGGCTAGATCTCTCTAAACAATGCTTCATTTTGTCTTTTACAGGGTATAGATATGACAAACACTAACATTCAAATTGTCAAATCGCGTAGGCGATGACAATAACATTTGATCAGTTCCAGACACTTGAACATAAAAAAAATTATATTTTCGGCAACTTGAAAAAGCGGAAATCAAAAAATATCAGCTAATTGATATGATATGTGTCTATATACGTTTGTACATAGTAGTACATAAGTACGTAGCACAATTATGCTTAGAAATTCCCCTGCCAGCCCCAGGCAGCTATGTTTATTGTTGTTGCCAATGGCCAACAAGTGGTGGCGTTTTGGAATTTGGCTTTTAGGAGTTACTTAACTTATTTAAACTGGACTCACCTTCATTGCCAAACATGCGCCATAATCGGGAAAGCAACAAACCCATGTTTGTTGTTGTTGTGCTTTTGTTTAAAGTTTGTTGTTTTTGCTGTTTTGTTTTGTTGTTTTTATAATCACAGCTGCTTTAATTGTAGCTTGTTGCTGTTTACTAACACGCGCGCACACACACTAGGACACACAACAAAAAAAAATAAAATAAATAATATATACCTTAGCACATAGTATATGTAAAAACGCAACAGAAACAAAAAAAAAAACCACACAACGTATTAGCAAATTTTTTTGGTTAACTTTCACTTTTATAAACACATATTTTATGGTATATAAGTCATAGGATGAGCATATACTTTGCCCATGCTTTTGTAATATACTACATGTGTGCCATGTACATAATATGCATTTACATACTCTAACTCACTCACGCACATACAAAATCGACCTAACCTTATAAATTTCAATTGCGCTATCTTTGCACACATACAAAACTACATACATACATGTACATACATTTACATATATATGCATGCGTGTGCGTTGGTTTTTGTTGTAAATAACCCAAAAGTTACTGCACGCGCGTTTTCCAAGTGTCCATCCGCGAGTGCAAAACTTTCGACTTAATTAATTAAGTTTGTGCTCGCTACGCATTATGTAGCCAATTATAACATAAATTTGTATATTAAAGTACCAATGTACTAAACTATTATATATATAATATATGTACATATGTATGTAGTTTGCTTTCACAGCCTCTTTCTTACAAACAAACACACACGACAAAGGCGCCCAGGGAGCTAGCCAGCACAGTAGCAGCCGAGTGGCTGTTGTCTTTGAGAATGACGCTTATGTTACTTTTCATTAACGTATTGTAGCAATGGCTGCTCTTAGTTTTAATATAATTAGCACAGCTTTTAGCACGTTCAGCTCAAAACACACACAATAACAACGCAACCAAAATAAAAAAAAAAATATAATAATTAATTAACTAACTCAGCGTACGCGCACCCATACAATTAGCTAGTGCTGGAGAACTATCGTTGTCAGCGATGGCATTAGCGCTGGCAGCTATGCGAGCAATAATAATCGGCATCGTTATCGCCATGAATTTGTGACACATCGATAGAAATTTTTGTTGTGGCCACAGCGGCGCTGCTGTGATTAATCTCGCGTGTATCGAGTTTTGTCAACAAAACTGTTGAGCGTTATAAAATTCAAATATGGCTTTACGTGAGCTTTGAAATTATATGTTTGTTAAACTCTGCTGATATATTTAAATGCATGTTATTTTTCTTAGCAGCCAGCGCTTCAATCTCCTGTATTAGCTTAAAGTTTTCTTAAAGCCTATAATATAACAATTAAATAAAAATATTTGTTAAACTGTCTTGGGCCAAATTAACATATATAGTATTAAGCATAATTTAGATAGAGTTTTATCGCATATAACTATTTTTTTTTATTTACATGAAAGAAAAAATATCATATGTGCCAATCAAAATTTGTCTTCTAGTTCCTTTTAATTTGTCGCTGTTTCTTCAGAATATGTTTATTTTGTTGTGACATTGTTTACACGATGATTTCAAGGAACAGCGGCAATAAGTTATAAAAATAAATTCAACAACTGTTTTGTACACTTTCAAAGTAAATTTTCTGTAAGCGCAATGTAGTCATAATTATCAAATTTCGAATATTGCATATTAAGCATCTTAAAAAAAAAACAACATTTGAAAAACATAAAGAATATTTTCTATACAGAAAATCCATAAATGCAAATTTTGTGTCTAAAAATGTTTCTTATAGTTCGTACAAGTATGTATGTTTAATTATAGAAGACAAGTACGAAGCAAAACCTCGCTCATACAAAAACATTTCTTAAACAACGATAAGATCCAAGAATTCTAACTCATTGCTTTGTTTTCAAAAGAGCTTTCTCAAAACTC
The DNA here is from genome assembly GCA_037043745.1 of Chymomyza amoena. Taxonomy (NCBI): domain Eukaryota; kingdom Metazoa; phylum Arthropoda; class Insecta; order Diptera; family Drosophilidae; genus Chymomyza; species Chymomyza amoena. The sequence goes on from JBAMAX010000437.1 coordinate 29,705, forward strand.
ACCCTCTAGTACTGACCATGATTTCAAGGAATGCATACTTCTGAAAGCTAGATCCAAATTTCTATAACAATATTCTTGAAATATTCAGAAAATAAAGCCCACTGACCCAAACATAAGTATAATTACGTGAAATACGTAAATAATACTAAAGAAATAAAAAATAAATAAATTCTACTTTCAATTTTGAAGCTGCATAACTTCTTTATTAGATGGATATTGAAAAAAAATGTGCCAGCATACTAGAAATATATTGAATTTTAGATACTATTTATTCAAAACTGGATCTTAAGGCACTAAATAGAAACATGGCGACTTTAAGTCCAGCGCTGACCTTTATATATTATTATTATTACATGTATATAAAGGAAAGTCAGTCTTGCTAATAATATATACTGCTTCTTTTATTGTCCAACAGGACTTCACTAAATAGCCCAAGGATTTTAAAAATGCTCCCTGAAAGCAAAAATAATATTTATATGTATTGTATATAGGCAAACAAGCCTATATATACCAATATATAATTAAAAAACTCACGTTCAGAAAAATTTATGGTCAGAGTGTAAAGTTTTTCCGAATTGAAGTCACCAAACAGTTGCTGTATAAAAAAATGGCGTACGTAAAGTCGGGCGCGGACGACTTTAGGATAACCTGTACCACTAGCTTGCAATAAAATCCGGTTCCTTCATAAAAAACCAAAAACAGAAGAATTTTTAAGCAAACATTTTTTTTTGACCAATCGTTCCTATGGGAGCTATATGATATAGTCAACCGATTTCACTAAAATTTGACACAGTTCTTAAATACCTTAAAAAAGATCGGAATGCCGAATTAAGTTCAAATATCTTTACAAACAAACGAAACACATCGAATTTTGTATAAAAAACTTGTTTTTGGACCGATTGGTCCTATTGGAGCTATATGATATAGTCAATCGATTTGGATTAAATTTAGTACAGTGCTTAGGAACTATAAAAATTTCACGAATATCAAATTTGGTCCCAATATCTTAACAAACAAACGAAACACAATAAATTTTGTTAATAAATCGATTTTTTGGAAGATCGGCCCTATGGGAGCTATATGATATAGTCAACCGATTTTGTTCAAATTTAGCGCATTGCTTAAGTGGTCTAAAAAATTTCCAAACGCAAAATCTGGTTACGATATCTTTATTAAAAAACGAAATATAGCGAATTTTTCTTTAAAAAAGTTATTTTGGCCGATCGGTCCTATGGGAGCTATATGATATAGTCAACCGATTTCGATCAAATTTGGTACAGTGATTGGGAACTATAAAAAACTTACCAAATTTGGTTACGATATCTTCATAAACAAACGAATTATTCATCTAAAACTTTTTTTTTATCGAGGAGTTCAAACACCCATATGGGAGCTATATAATTTATCCCCGATATCAAAAAAATTAAATAAACTTGTCTCCTATGGAATAATATGGGATCTAATGTGAAAGTTTGGTTACTCTAGCTCTTACCATCTCTGAGATCTAGGCGTTCAAACGGATAGACGGACGAACGTGGGTATATCGGCTTCTCTATTCACCCTGATCATAGTTTAAGTAACTTTGGGGTGTCTCCGACGTCTCCTTCTATATGTTACATACATTTTCGGCTTGCACAAACTTAATATACCCTTTGTACCATACGGTACAGGGTATCGAAACTCACGTTCAGAAAAATTTATGGGCGGAATGTAAAATTTTTCCGAATTGAAGTCACCAAACAGTTGCTATATAAAATAAGATGTGTAGTAAATTTAGTACCTTTTGTTGTTTTACTTAAACTATTTAAAATACTTTCTTTAAGGTAATATAATAAATTACAAAATGAAACTTAATTTGTTAATCTTATGAATACTATTAAATATATTTCAAATTCCTCCTGACTTAGAAGGCTCGCGAAATGTGGAAATCTATGATCTCTCTCCCATAACTGCATCCTTTCTTAAGAATCTAATCGCTCTACTGGCACTCTTATATACATACAATAAAATAATAATTAAAATAAAATAAAAGGAGTGTATCAACAAATACAGATATAATGGCTTCCACATCTTTCTATAACAACACATTCAGTTTCGATGAAAGTTTTTTAAAAACAAAACAAAATATAAACTTAAATTGAGTTAAAAGAAACTCTAATATACAATATATATAAGGTTGCTTTCTTACCAATTCCAAGTGTTAAAGAATCCTTAGTACTGAACAGCGCTTAGTTAACAATTTAAAACGCTCTTTTTTTATGTTTAGAATAAAATGTTTATATTTATTAGATCAAAAGTTTAACTTTAAGCGATATTAATATGTATTGTTGTGGAATTTGTGTATGTAGTATATTCTATGTTCGATTTCTTCATATTTTTTTATTTTTTAATTTTAGCTAGGTAAATACTTTTTGTATGTTTTGCACGCTACGCCCTAACACAATGCATTTTAATACTGTTTGCTTGCTTAAATAAATAAAATTTCTGGAAGTGTTTTACGTTTATATATGCATGCCAAAATAAATTAAGTAAGGGGTATAAAAAAAATATTTCAACTTATTTATGTATATTCGTATGTAGCCATAATACAACCATATGCTGCTTATAAACTATTACAACTCCATTGATTTATTGATTCACTTGCTGCTTGGCCTACAACAAACTATTATTATTAATACTTTTTATATTTATATAATTATAAACTTGGGCGTCATGTAAATGAAGAGTTCAAATGTAGCCGTATATGCGTGTTTATGTTTTTATATGAATGCGTGTATGTAGCATATGCTATTACATATTTTATTTTATTTATATATATATAATTTAAATATTATTCGTAGATTTTATGCTATGCGCTTTTGATATGAGTTTGAAGGAATTTCTTCGCTTCGTAGACAAAATGAATTGCACATGAAATCAGCTTAGTAAATAGTATTGCACAAAGTAAATAGAAGCCTACACATAACAAAGAACAGAATAAATAATAATACATCAAGTAAATAAAAATGTTGCTGTTTTTTATATGCACCAGGCAAGTTAAATACATAAATTTTTGATTTCGATTTTTTTTACATCTTTCACTTCATTTAAACATAATTTAAATATCACAGACTTTTTGCCAATTTATATAATTAATTATTTTGCGCGTTTCTTTTCTTTTTTGCTTCTCATTTTGGTTTTACTTTTTACACTTTAGCTTAATTTTGTAGGAAGTGAAATAAACCCATAAAAAATGAAAAAACTAACAACTGGGAAATGAAAAGGAAAGTACCTAAAGGTACGTTGAAATAAAAAATTGCTTATAACAACGATCAAAGCCGTAGTTTCGATGCACCTATCAAAGTCTTAAGAATCTTTGTGCAGCGCATTGGATGAAACCCAAGAAACCCGACCATAGTAACTGGCGGGTTTTGAGCGCATAAATCTAAATACATATGTATCAGTCAAACATTGAAAATAAATCAAGTCTTGTGTTGAAAATGGCACATACATAATTTCTAATTTAAATCAAACTAATATCCTTAAAAACTCAAAAAAGTGAGCCTTGCATTGCTATATGAATGTGAATTGCTATGCTATGTGTTTATATGAATATCTAAATATACGCGTCTGCGTCCGCGTCTGTGTGTCTGTGCTATCCATAAAAGATTCACTGAATTTGTTTGCCTTACAATTTTGGGACACATTTAGTAATAATATCATTTAATTGTGCGATAACCTGGAAGAAAGATTCTTGTTTAGTCTCAAGTTGGACTAACTTTAATTAGGTTGTGGAATTGTGCATATGCATCTGGCTGTCACCACGTTACACCACCCCCTTAATGCATATTGTCCACTCTGGTCGGCTGCAGACCCAATGCAGCACCCAGCGCCAGACCAGATGGCACAGATACGCCCCCGCCTACGGCTGCTCCAACGCCAACTCCTATGCTGCTCTCACTCTCACTTTTCCAAGAGGTGACGGGTATGTGTGGCGCCGGCAAGCAGTTACGCAGCGTTTGCACAATCTGTATGGTGTCCATGAGAGCTGAAATAGTAAAAGCTGTTTGTAGCAATAATAATAATTATAAATAAGCATTAACAATAGTTACTCTTCTGTAAACTTTCGCTTTGTTTGCCGTAAGGTTTACACATGGATGGGCGTATGTAGGTCTTCATGCGCGCCATATTACGCATTAGCTCGGCAAAGATGCGCACAATTTTGTCCTGACCCATGGGCATGAGGTCCATGCGATTGGCATCATGGCTGGCTGCTGCAGCTGCGGCACCCCAGGCGCCGTTGTGCAGCGCCAATAGATCCTTATTAGATTCAATTGAGTCCAGATTTGAGCTAAATAACAAAATTGCAAAATATAAGCTCAGAAATGCATAGTTAGACAAAGACAAAAAACCCTGCTCACCGCAACGATTCAACATTTTTGTGCGGCAGCTGTTCCACCGAGGAGTGGGAGGAAGACGAAGATGATGAGTGCGGTGATTGCGAGGGCGGCGGCAGCGGATGATGCGCATGATGGGACTGCACACCAACGCCAGCGCCGGCGGAAGACGAGCTAGTGGGCTGTTGTTGTTGTTGCTGCTGCTGTTGTTGTTGTTGCTGCTGCTGTTGTTGCTGGTTTGCTGCCACTGCTGCAGCCACAACCTGGGACTGCATCAGACCCTGTATCTGCAGATTTGCGGCAGCTGCCGCCACAGCCATTGGATCAAAATGTTTTGGATCAAGCTGTGCAAAGACGCGTTGCTTTTCCAGCGGACTAAGATTGCTTAGTTTCTCCAGGCTCTGCTGGGCTAGCACGCGGTTCTGTTGCTGGATTAAGGCCGCAGTCAATTGTTGCTGATGTTTGGCGGCCTGCGCCTGTGCCTGTGCGGCCTGTTGTTGTTGCTGCTGCTGCTGTTGTTGTTGTTGTTGCTGATGTTGCTGCTGCTGCTGTTGTTGTTGTTGCTGCTGCTGCAACTGTTGCTGATGATGCGCAGCGGCGGCGCTTATCTGAGACAATTGCGATTGTATGCTGTTTTGCTGCTGCTTAGTCAAATGCTGCAGCTGCGGTGGCACTTTGGGAGTGCTCGGTTTGGAGAGATCGATTTCAACGCCAGCGCTGCCAGCATTGCTATTACTAGCGGCAGCAGCAGCGCTGGCCAATGCACTGGCATTGCTGGCGGCAGCATTGGCTGCTGCCGCTACAGCAGCAGCAGAGCTGCCAGCTGTGCCTGTGCTGCTGGTCGCAGTTGCGCTGCTGCCAGCCATGCCATGCGGTGGAAGATGGGAAAGGCGTTGCAAAAAATCTGGCGTATTTACGCCGGGAAACTGCTGATCCATAAAAGGCAGCGGCGAAATGCCCATGTGATTCTTATAATAGCGGCAGGCTGGACTGGGGCATGATTGCACTACTTCAATGATAAACTCCTTTTCCATGCCAAACTGGTCACGACCAATAGTATAGGATTCAATGACCGCGCGCACTGTGGCGTCTACGCTTAAATGCAGGCCATGTGGCCCGGACATGTGCTTCAGCATAACAGCATTGGCAAAGTGCTCAAAAGGCAGCACAATTTTACCATTTTCACGCAGTATAAGCCGGCCCTGAGAGTCCAAGGTCAGGCGATTGGCCAGCACTCTGCAAGGGAATAGTTGATATATACAAAGACTGAATCTGAAACAAAGCAGATACTCACTGTAGGTACGCAGCGCTGGGTAGCATGGCGTTGTCTTTTAGATCGGTGAAGCATTGCAACAGCTCTGCACTGGGATTCCAGCCCTTGTTTTGTAAATACAGCTGCAGCAGCATGTAGAGCTTTTCGGTAACATAACCCACACCGGGCAAACCTGCATTTGGTTGGGGCAACATATCACTGTGGGGCGCGCCCATGGCAGAAACACCGCTGTTGTTGCTGCCGGCTCCACTAGCCACACCTGCGGAGCTGGGGCCCTTTGAGAGAGCTGCCTTCATTGTTTCCGAAAGGTCTAATTTGTAGTTATCAGGATAAAAGTGTTTGACGTGGTCCTGCAAAGACCAAGAATCACGTAAAGCACATACATATACATATACACACAAGCACACACAAACACGCCCACAACTTTACGCACGCTTACCAAATTGTTCATTTTCGGCTTGATACGGCTAAGTGGCAGCTACGCGGCGCGCAAATCTATTTGGAAGGTAGCCACCAAATCATATTGATAAAGATGCACCCCTTCCAGGTGCAAATTCAATATTACCAAAGTAAGTGATGTGCGGGCGTACGAAACACACAAAAAAAATTGTATGTGTCTGCCGTCTAATTGTGTTGTCGTCCTGCGGAGGCAAGGAAGCCCACTTGTTCAAATTGGCAGCACTTGTGGGTTATACAAATGGGCAGCACTTTGCGCACGACAGCGCTACCAGACTGCACTAAAGACATTTAGCTGTTAAGTTTAAACAAGCGCGAAAAATTTGTATTAATAATTAGAGAAAAAATCATCGGCGGGTCTTAAATATTATGATCATTTGTCAAATTATGCTTTCCAAATATTAAATAAAGAAGGATGGTAGTTTTTTTAAAGTAAGAAATGGATTGAGATACTGTAAAATAGAACTGCCCAAATAAATAAAGCTGCAAACTATGTAGCAAAAAGTCATCAAATATAAGGTAATGTTGGAATTAAAAGAGAATATGAGACGTGACTATATTACCCATCCCACCAAGCTCAAAAAATTCACCTAAACATGAGGCGACTCTGCGGAAATATGTTATGCACTTTGGAATTATAATTATTGGGCACAACTTATATGACTTCAGGAGCTGTATCAACTTTTAAATTTTTTTACTATGAAAACAAGAAAAATCGCAATTATTTGTTTTATCATAAATTAAATAATTTATAAAAACTTAAAAATGAATCAAAATAGTAACCGTCTGGCCATTTAAGGCAGCCTTACTTTTAAACTGCCAACTCGCTGCAAGTGTAACTAGTTGGCAGCACTACACCGTGAACTTCACGTGTTGTTTGTATTTTTATATATTTTACTTTTTACGCTTAACTAAACTGTTTACAAAATGAAGGTAAAAATGATAAGTCGAAATCCGGACAATTATGTTCGAGAAACAAAGCTGCTGCAGCACAAAGGTTGGTTTTTATGCATATTTGTGCATTTGCGTATGACTCTAATGAAACATTTTTCAGTACCGCGCAATTACGATCCGGCGCTGCATCCACTCGAAGGCGCACGAGAATATGTGCGTGCATTGAATGCCGTGAAGCTGGATCGCGTATTTGCCAAACCATTTGTCTGCAATTTGAGCGGACATCGTGATGGCGTCTCTTGCTTTGGCAAGCATCCGAAACAACTATCCACTTTGGCTACTGGCGCTTATGATGGCGAAGTTCGCATCTGGGATTTGGCTAATCGCACTGCAGCACGCAATTTTGTTGCCCACGATGGATATGTGCGTGGTATTGCATATGGACGCAATGGTAGTCGTTTCTTTACCGTCGGCGATGACAAAACCGTAAAGGTATGGAGCTCGAAGGTACCCGATGTTGGCGAAGAAGAGGAGCCAGTAAATACCATACTAAGTCGCTACATACTCACAGGCATTTCGCATCATCGCAAACAGGATACCTTTGCCACATGCGGTGAAGTGTGTTCTATATGGGATGAGCAGCGCAATGATCCACTAAAGACACTCAAATGGGGTGTTGATACTTTGCATACAATTTCCTATAATCCCGTAGAGACAAATTTGTTGGCATGTTGTGCTAGTGATCGCAGCATTATACTTTATGATCAACGTGAGTCGCAGCCTTTGCGTAAAGTTGTACTTACCATGAAAAGCAACAAATTGTGTTGGAATCCCATGGAGGCTTTTAACTTTACGGTAGCCAATGAAGATTGCAAGTAAGTAGACTAAGTAGTGCATGCCTAAACCTTTATTATAACTTGATATTTGCAGCCTCTACACCTTTGATACACGCAATCTGCAGACACCCATTAAGGTGCACTTTGACCATGTATCGGCTGTCACTGATGTAGACTACTCACCCACGGGCAAGGAGTTTGTTACGGCCAGCTATGACAAAACTATTCGCATTTATAATACGCACCACAGTCACTCACGTGATATTTACCATACTAAGCGCATGCAGCATGTAGTTTGCATTGCCTGGTCATTGGACAATCGCTACATCTTCTCCGGCTCAGATGAGATGAACGTGCGTATCTGGAAGGCAAAGGCTTCAGAAAAACTGGGCATTATGCGTCCACGTGAACGTACCAACTTTAATTATCAGGAGGCACTTAAGGAAAAGTATGCGGCGCATCCGCAAGTTAAACGCATAGCACGTCATCGCCAGGTGCCACGTCATGTAATGAATGCTCAACGCAAGATGCGTAATGTCAAGCAAAAGGAACAGCTAAAGGAGGCCAATGTGCGCAAGCACTCAAAGCCAGGAAAAGTGCCCTATGTGCCCGAGAAAAGAAAGCACGTGCTGCGACAGGATGTCTGAGTTTAAGTACACTTTTTTTTTATGCGCTGTATCCATGGGTTCGAGATTATTTGAGATATGTATATAAGCCTATAAGTTGTGTATACTGAATCAGTAAAAATTGTAAATCCGATTGTGTCCGCATGTCCGTAAAAGAAACAAGATCTCAGATACTATGTAAAATACTGAACAAACGCCCATAATCCTTAATGTTTTAAAAACAAAACTCGACTCAAGTAATTTTGCTTGGCCAAAACTGGATGCAGCTGCATTAGACACTGTCGGCAATGCCCCGATTTTATAATTTTTATAATGTTTATCTTAGGTAGTTATAAAATTATAATCTTAATGAATTTAAAATAAATATACGTAGGCTCGTGCGTATGTCCTAGCAACAAAACATCAACCGATAATAGTTTATATAAAGGCTGCTTTTGATACCATCGAGCTTGCGGAGAAGCTTACTATCAGAAACAACTTACCAAGAGCCCATTGACCTTACATTAGTCGAAAAGGCTGTTTTTAATCCCAAGTTTAGCTAAATCTGAGTTGAGTCCAGCTGTCTGAGCTTAAATTTTTGGTCACTTCATTATTCCATTTATATATTATAATATATTCCATGTTATATTTTAGTTTTCCGGAATATACATAGAGATTTTAGATCCATTTTAAGGAATTTGACTATTTATACAAAATACTTGTAAACTGCGTTATAATTTTTAAGTTTCAGGACTTAGACAGACCTATAGAGTCCGAGAATCAAAAGACAAGTTCTGCGCAGGCATCTGCTAAGAAATAAAGAAGGACGCATGGTACAAATCAGAGAGCGGAAAGCTTTCGGTAGAAACTTGGCTATTCGATTCACCGTGGTTGAGCTAATACCATCAGAAAGCATGCAAGCAATCACTTGGTTCTAAGAAGCGCCTTACTTCTTCGCATCATGGCCAGTTGCTCCTCTTGCAGCAATATTTAAAATAAATGCTATTAATAATATAAAGACCCGGAAAAAATATATGAATTATGTTTCTAGTGGTCACTTCCCCGTATAATGAAAGAATGTTTTGATTGTAATGAGTCCTGAACACATCCAGAATAGATTAGCCCGCTCCTAGTATTTTCTCTGAATATTTTTTATTAAAATGGTGGCAGTTAGCATCGTCAATGAAGCTGCCCAAGAATAACTCAATCCTTAATGGTTCAGCAGTGTTTGGTATGAGGAAATTTTTGTAAAGGCAAAAATTGCTTTTAACCGTTCCACACAATGCAGTTGTCAAAACATTTCCAAGATGAGACATTAGGATTAGGAATGATCAGAACAGCTAGCTCAAGGCAGCGCTCTTGAACTGATCCTTTACACTTTATCTGCATGCGGCACGACATGGCCCAGCGTCAGTATGAATGCTAACCATAGTAACATTCTAGTTGCCACTTATGCTGATGACGCAGAAGTTCTTTCGTCATCCACGTACTAAATTGCGTTTTCCTACAATCAGTGAAAAAAAATCTCTCCTTCCCCCTAACTGCCGCCAATAAAATTAAATCGATCAATGAAGGTTTAACTTGACGAAGCAAATTCCCGCCAGGTGTAGCTTTAGGTAAAAAAAATATACCACGTAGGAAAACTTACTTGGGAACTATATGTCAAAGAAACAATCGGCCAAAAATAGGATTGTAATCTTAACCTTCCGCTATCTAAAAAGTATTGCTCTATAGGACTATAATAAATCCTTAGTGGGTGTACTGGGCGTACGCCATAAAAATCTGGGGCTGTGCAATTCTCAAAGCGAAGCACTAAGAACAATTACTTCAGGGGAATAATCTATCTGGATATATTATATTAATATTCCAAAAGTCGCTCACTAAAGTAGCATTTATAACAACATTCGAGTAGTAAAGATATTTCTTAAATCAAAGTTTTAAAAACAATAGTAATTGATTAAAATTTAGTCAACGACATATTGCAGAAGACCGTTAACATTATAAAATTAATATTATGAAAAGAAATATTTTTCACTTATCGCTCTTTGCGCTTAAGTTTAAAAATATATTCGAACGTTACAAATAAAGCTATCACAAATCGCAAGATAGTTACTTTTAAGCGCTTTATGGCTACCTATATTCGATTATTGCTAAGCTATTTTTAAAAAGCTACCAAAGCGATAACTGCGATAACATGCAGCCTATCGTTTTTGGTTTTTTTTATAAAAGGTGGACAGCTCCGGTGCTCACCGTCTTGTTTGTTACGGCAACCGCCTTGGTGTGACCGTGCCCGTTGGTCGTTAAGTTTTTTGTTTTGTTTGTTGCCCGAAGTTTACTTTCGTTGTTGACTTGTTTTACATTATTAGAACGACCTATTTAGCTGAGAAGTTAACTAGAAACCAGCACGCAAACTAGTCGGTTATTTTGATTCAACCCAAGTGCAACTGATATTTGTCAATCAATAGCCATATTAATTGTTCAAGTTTTGAACACAAAGAGAAAACAAGTTTTCAAAGTATTCTAATAACAAACACACACACACACTCGCCTAAAAAAATGGATGCACTTGGAGATTTGTTGGAGCCCTATAGCCAAACAATTGGCAGCATAGCCGGTACTATTACAACATTGCAATTTTTATCCGGAGTAGTATTGCTGAATGAGATTAGAGTCAAGGGCAGCAGCGATGCCTATCCTGTGGAACCTTTTCTGGGCGGTATTGTGCTGTAAGTATATATGTACATTTAGCTCAATTTCATTCATTTTTATACTGCTTGCCGCATGGCTGCACACAAATATTCACACACACGCCTATGAAATTGATTAAATTTTGAATTGTCGTCATGACACTGCCAAGAGCTTTGGCAATGGCCCATAGAAAATCACGCACACACTTACATACATACATATAGATTATTGGGTTTTACTGGCAATCGCTGGCTAAATCTTATCATTGGGTGCACCCCCACCAATTTAGGCACTGACAAACTCATATTACATAAAATAAACTACTCGTCAATAGAGATAAGCCCTTTTGGGACACGTACAAACATACACGTATTGTTCTTTGGGAATTTCGACAGCCTTATCCAAGGCGTTCTTGGCATTATCAGTGCCGCACGTCGTAGCTTATCATATTACTTGGGTCATAATGCGATATAAATTAAAATAAGCACTTTCGTATGCTAGACATTCGCAGATGCTTAACTAATCTGTGCGACATTTCATTTTATGGCGCCAATCCCAGCAACTGCTGCACCTTAAAAAATACTATATGCCCAACCTAGAAACATTATGATGCAAGCCACTTAGTTGAATTAAATTTAAATGAAATAGACTGGCCAACACTTGGCCAGTTAGTAGTCACTTAAAAGCATTTCACAATTAAAAGCGTCTATTGCCGCCACTGCTGCTGACTTGCAATTTTAGTGGGGGGCTCTAGGCCTGATTGATAGCATACTTGCAAATAGATAAGCTCATATCATAACAACAAATATGCTTGCTCTATCTAATTTGCTCTCTCTTTCTCTTTCACTTGCAGCACCATTTTGAACCTTAAGCTGGGCATGCTTATGGGCGATCCTGCCATGATACGCGTTAACGTTATTGGCTTTGCCATCAACGCCGTGTTTATGGTTGGTTTCTACTATTATGCCTCAGCTGCCAGCAAGTCAAAATTATGGATTAAAACTGGCTATGCTTCACTCTTCCTAATGGCCATCATAGCCTATTCCAACTTTGAGGATCCTAAAGTGGTTGAGCATCGCCTGGGCCTGCTCATAACTGGCATACTCATTTGGCTGGTCGGTTCACCATTGCTGCACCTTAAGAAGCACATTAAGGCTAAAAGCACCGAAGGCATGCCTTTTCCCATTATACTAGCTGGCAACTTGGTAGCCGGTTCTTGGCTTTTGTATGGCCTATCCATACGCAATAGCATGATGGTGGTAAGTAGCTGCTTGAAATTACGTCAATTAACCTTAGCTAATGTATTATATTCTTTACAGTACCAGAGCTCCTTCCTATTTGTGCTGGGCGGCATACAGCTGTCATTGTTTGCCATTTATCCAAACACACCCGCCAAGTCACCGAAAAAAGCAGCCAAAGCGTCCAAAAAAGAAAACTAAACTAGTTGCTAGACAAAAGCCAAAATGAGAACTATGCGTAGTTAACAATTTTGCCGCCTTTCAAACAAATCAAAATTAGTTTAGTAAAGTTATAATTATTATTTTTTGTTGTTTTTGCCGCGTTTTCAAATCAAATTATATTACGCTTTTTTTTTGTTTGTATAGAATTTATAAGCAAGTGCATTACCAGTGTCCAGGACATGTTTCGGCATAGCATGACTGCGATACAAACTAGCTAATTAGCTATTAAAATTTTTTTATTACATAATTTTAACTAATTGTATGTACTACTACATATTTGCAATTTTGACAATAATTCAAATCTTCCAGATTATTATAATTAACAATATTACCAATAGGCAAAAAGTGTACCTACAAATACATGTATATAAAGTTTTAAAATCGAATCAAATGTTAAATGCTTCACTTTGTAATTATTGCTATTTGAGTTGACTGCTTGGGAGTGAGGAGTATTCCCAATTATTCCTCGTTGGCAACTAGTGGTTTGGTCGAGTTATAGTGTTCGCCCAGCTGATAGATATGACGATGATAGCATAGAACCAGTGACGGCGGTTCGAACTCCTCGTTACCCAGCAGCGTGGGCGCGCCTTCGGCCTGCAGCACCTCTATGGGCACTTCCAGCAAGCAGGATAGCGCTTTAAGCTCAATATGTCCACCCCAAGCATGTGTTTCGGCTATGTCATGGCAGTATGCTTCAAATTCTTCATCATTTAAAAGATTGCCCGTCTCTGGATGTGTCATATAACAGATGAGTGTTTCCTTGTGCTGGCGCACATATTCGGCAGTCAGGGCGCGCAGCTGAGTCACACTTTGTGCGCTCTTGCCGTGCAGCAGCAGCTGATGGCGTATGGCATTGAAAAGGCAGTCGCCGTCGGAGGGTATTTGATGCAGCGCCAACTGGCGCTTGGCTAGCTTGCCGCTTATTTGTTGTAACTCTATTATTTTGAGCGATGGTTTCCGCTCGTTTTCGAGCAACTCTTCACGTATTTCCACTTCACGTTGGCGTGCCTCGCGTGCTTTCTTATCGCGGCGCTTTTGCGCCTTGCTAACGCGTTGCTGTGCCGGCTCTGCATGGTCCACATCGTTGTCATCGCTTACGTTTGCTTCCTGCGTGTTATTAGCCTGCTCCACAGCTGGCACTACTGTTTGCTGTGCTTTGGCTTGTGTGGCAGCCAAAAGTTCCGCATTATGACGTTGCTCCAATTCTTTTTCGAGCTCTGGCATTTTCTCCAACAACTCTTTTCGCTTCTTCTTATCATTCTTGGGCGCATTCTTTTTCATTTCCTGCAGCTTGGCCTGCAGTTCCTTGCGCTCACGTCTATGCCGGCTAACTACATCTTCAAGAGATACCTCGTCTAGGTGATTTGTGAGTTCATCTACTGCTGCTTCTACCGTCGCCATTGTGGCTGCAAAACCGCAAACAATTTGTTATAATAATTATATGAAAATTTATTTTTAAACTTTAGAATCACTTTTATTAATAAATATTTTAGCTATGATTAAGACGATACATGCTTTTTGTTATAGAGCAGCTGACATTTACGTGTTGCCAACTTGTTTGATTTGTTTTTTTTGTAGCCGCAAGCTTTTGTATGTGAATGTGAGTTAAAAAATCGAAAATGTATGTTTTATAACTGCCAGCTTTTGTGGGCGGCAAATCTGCGGTTTTTATTTAAAAAGTGCGTTACACTTTAAATTAAGAAGCTTTGAGAGTGTAACCAAATAAATATAAAATAAGCTTTATAAAAAAAAACAAATTTAAAGTAGAACTTTTTGTTTTTGTGAATATCGCAACTAAATTTACGTGAGTTTAATTTAATGTAAGTCTTTACGTTTGTGTGAAGTTTAATCCAAATTGGTCCACTATTTCATGTAGCTATCATACAAAAAGTCATACACCATCAACTTCTTGTTTGTTGGTTTTCATTGTTAATGTCGTCATTCCGGTAGAGAATAATCGAAACAAACGCACCGAAAGAACATTTTTCGTGTTTGCAAAATTACTCCTTTCGAATTTCATAATGCCGCTTAAAACTTTTTTTTTAATGCTTATAAATAATTTTTTATTAAGATTCTGTGAACGTGCTTTGAAGCAAAGGTTCTTAATGCCTGTATAATAAGACTAGGAGTGTAAACTGTTTTTTTTCGAAAGTTTGGGAATGTTTGCCGGCGTTGTTATCTTTTGTCTAAGTTAACTGCTTGGTCTGAACGCATACCAATGGATTTTTCCATACCGTAAATAAATATGATAGTACAAATAATACTTCCTAGGTATAAATTGGTTCCGTTCGTGGAACCCAGTAGCAAGACAGCTACGTAACTTCTTAAGGGAACTCAGAAGCGATTTCTAAGAGCAAAAACTGACTTCCATGGACTACACAGTCGATTCGAACTACTCTCTTTGGAAATGCACAAAATCGCTTAAACAATAACCCTTTAGATAGGTTCCTGTCCGATGTCCTTTCGCATACTATCTACAGGATCGTTTCAGTCCTTATGAATTTGCTATGATAGAGCAGACTAGGGAGACACATCGGAATCTTCAGACCCCACTGCAGATGTGCCTGCCTATTAACCCTAAAAGGATTGAAGAAATAACTGAAGCGATCCTATCATTGCAGAAGGCCTTGCCTACCAGAGCGGTCCTTTATATAGTATTAATTTTCAATGCTATTATCAGGTTCCACGTCCTCCCAAAGCAATGGAAATTAGCAGCGATTCTAATGATTCACATGCCAGGCAAACCAGAAGTTGATCCTACGTCGTACCGGCCAATAAGTCTTTTACACTCCCTGTCTAAATTATGGGAGAGGACTATTTCGAATCGGATTTCTGCCTATATAAGCCAATGCAATATCTTGCAGGATCACCAATTCGGCTTTCGAGAGGGACACGGCACAGATTGGTGAAGCACATCATGCAGGCTTTTGACGACCTGGAGTTCTCAAACGCTCTCTTCATAGACATGCAGCAAGCGTTCGATAGGGCGTGGCACGATGGTCTACTGTGCAAAGCTAAAAACCTTTTGCCTGCACCGTACTATGGCCTTTTAAGGTCATATCTTGGAAGGCGTGAGTTTAGGGTCAAGGTAAGGGACATATGTATACTCGTTCACTTATAATAAGAGAGCAGGAGTGTTCTGGGTCCGCTGCACTTTTCTTTGTATATTTCTGATATACGAAGCACCACCTCTGAACATATGGAAGCTCCCTCTAAGGCTATTATTGCGACATATGCAGATGACATAGCAGTCTTTTATAATGCCAAAAGTAGCGTAGAGGCAAGTAATGGTCTACAAGGGTATCTTGATACTCTTGCAGATTGCTGCAAACGGTGGAATTAGCCCGCTAAAAAACATTAAAGCCATGTTTCACTGTTAAAAGACTGACGCATACCCCTCCAATCCAGCTAGAGGGAGTTACCCTGGAGTAACTATCACAAGCTAAGTACCTCGGCATCACTTTGGACAAGCGCCTTACCTTTGGACCACACCTCAAAGATACGGTTTAAGCATGTCGTCACAGATTGCTACATCTGCGGTGGCTCTACACTAAGAGGAGCACCTTGCCGCTGAGATGCAAAAGAGCCGTATACGTGTATTCTGCCGATATGGCTTTATGGAGTGCAGATTTGGGGGATTGCTGCCAAATCCAATTATAAACGTACACAGGTATTGCAGAATCGGGTACTACGACAGACAACCAACTGTCCCTGGTACGTACGGTTCCACACTACATAAAGACCTCAAACTGCATACAGTTGATTGGAAGGCAGACAAGCAGATACAGCGATAGATTGCGGAGACACCGCAGCCTGCTCGCAAGAGGACTACTCCCTGCCCGACCTTTAAGGCGACTTAAAAGTCAAGGTTTTGCCAAGACGATTGGAAGTCGGTAAAACTACCTCCATTTAAAATCCTCATACTGCGTTATGGGGTTGGGCACTAACTAAATTACCCATCCATGTGTTGTTAAGGTTCTAAATTATGATGCACAGGTTCTACACTTGATAAAATAAAAAAAATCCGTTTGCTGTTGCCGTCAATGATTTATTGAAGCTTTTAAAATTTATTGAGATTATAAAAATCTGCGTCACACGTTAATCCTCTAGCATAGAAGGTTAACCGTTGGGCTGCCACGCTGTCTATCGTTGGTTATTTATACCCTTAACACCGTGTAATAGATTTTTGCAATGAATACAGCGGCAGAAGGAATCGTAGCACAGCTTAACTTGTTTGCTCCAAGATGCTCATCATCCCCACGAGTACCGATTGAGCCACGTCCGCCTGCCTGTCTTTCTGCTGTTTACAACCAAACTATAGTGAGAGTCAAGTGGTCTAACTGAGCAAGAAATAGACGTACCGCTAGGATGAGGCCTGATTGCGGTTGGCAACTAAACCTTGGCAACAGGACTTTGTTGTCCTAGTTACCGCCGTCACAAAGAACAACAATGTCAGAATGGATATTAAAGAGAAAGTCTCTCTTGCAATCGATGCTACATTGATTTCAGCAGTCAACAAGGGATTTATGGACAAGACGCTCATCGGCGCTGGCACATTGGTTATGACGCAGAAGCAGAGTAGTGCTTAAGAGCAAAGTACTCTGTAATATTTTTGACGTTGTATACCGTATTCAATGCAGTCAAGAGCTATAAGAGCTTTACGATGACATTGCCATAGTGCAGGGCATAAATATCCAGCAGATCCGCTGGCTTGGTCAGGCTTTGTGCATGGATGTAGTGCCCGGCGTAAACCGTGTCCACTTAGTAAGCGCTTGAGCTATAGGCCTTGACTGTCAAAATACGGATTTTTGTGCGATGATGTGAAAATCATTTATATACCCTGAACATGTGGAGTACAAATGGTATGTTAAGTTTGGGCAGAAGAAGATGTCAGAGACATAACAAAGTTACCTAAAGTATAATCAGGGTTACTAGAAAGTCCAATACCCGTGTATCCGTCCGTATAAACGAGTTGAGCAAAGAGATGCTAAGGGCAAGACCAACCAAACAACGTACGAAGTGTGTTCAAAAAGTAAGGCGACTTTTCAAATTTCGCGGGCAACGTTTCGATTATCGATTTTTTTTTTGTTTTGTTGTGTTGGTACACTCTTTCCGAACATCTGTACCAAATTTCAAGTGAATAGCATTTTTTGTTTGGTTGTGAGAGGCGTAAAGGTTATAAGTGTTTTACGTACTCGGCGATTTTTTTTGGCGGTCTTGGCTCTTCTGGCCGCTTCCATTGGGACGATTGGGCTTTGGTTTCGATATCATAATCATATACCCATGATTCGTCACCAGTTATGACCCTTTTGAGTAAATCTGGGTCGACGTTAACGTCATTCAACAGCTCTTGAGCGATGCTCATGCGACGGTTCTTTTGGTCAAAATTTAGCAATTTCGGAACAAACTTCGCTGACACGCGTCTCATGCCCAAAACGTTAGAAAAAATTTCATGGCACGAGCCAAGCGATATACCGACATCCTCAGCAACTTCTCTGATAGTGATTCGACGATGTTTCAAAACAATTTTCTTCACTGCTTGAACGTTTTCATCAGTTGTTGGCGTGCTTGGGCGTCCAGAGCGAGGCTCGTCATTGGCATCTTCCCGGCCATCTTGGAAGAGTTTGTACCACTTGTAAACATTTTTTTTAATCAGAACAGTTTCACCGTATGCTAATGTAAACATTTAAAGTGTTACGGAGCACTTATTTTTATTTTTTACACAAAATTTGATGCGAATCCGTTGATCCATATTTTTCGATAGCGAAAAAATCGACGAGCACGCAAAACACGTATAACCTTTACGCCTCTCACAACCAAACAAAAATGCCATTCACTTGAAATTTGGCACAGATGTTCGGAAAGAGTGTACCAACATAACAAAACAAAAAAATCGATAATCGAAAATACGTTGCCCGTGTAATTGCTTAAGTCACCTTACTTTTTGAACACACCTCGTATACCAATATGGCACCAAAAACACTGCTTGGACTGCTTGGTAAGAATGCATTAAAAGCACGCACAGCTGAATGTGGTCTACCGAAGCACTGCATTAACTCTCCGATACATTATATAGTTCGCTTAGGAGTGTTTCAGAGAACCCCGAAAAAGAAAAAGTTTTAAACATATCGTTAGCAAATTAGATATTCGGAAGTTTAAAAATTTAAATTTTCTTCAGATCAGTTGACTATATCATGTAGCTCCCATAGGACCGATCGGTTAAAAAAGTGTTGCGGGCAAATTTAATTTAGTTTCGTGTATTTAAATTTGGCAAATAAATTTGGCAAATAAATATAATTTCAAATTCTGAAGCAGTATATCAGATTTCACTGCAACAGGGTATCCCAAAGACTTCCACACCCGACAGTTAACGTCTTTTTTATTAAGATACTCTTGTGAGCCTAATAAGCAAACAAACGTTGACTTTTAGCTACAAAAATCATATTTGAATGAATATACCCTTGAATGTCAATATCTTTCTCCGTTCTAAGGGGGAGATTTTTGAGGTTTTTAACCAAACCGCTTAATGTTTTGATCAGCCCATTGATGTTAAGGGAACATCCAGTGCATACAATAGTATATGAAATGCTTTGTCAAAAAAGCCTGAAAAGTCCTTCGCTACTTTGCTTATTCAAAATTTTTATTTCATTTAGTTAGGCAGGCGTTATGAAACTTTTCAGAAAACTCGAAGTACTTTAGTTTGAACGACAAAATTCCTAAAAAACTACAAAATTAAAGAATTTCCAAGAAAAAAATAGTTTCATAAGTCTTGGAAGTCGCAGCTCCTGATAAGTTTAAAGAAAATATATATACAATATGGATACGCCCAAAGAGCAAGTTACACCCAAAGAAGACTTAGAAGTCTCTGCACTTGTTAATTTGGCTGACAAATTAAATGCATTGCAAGTAAAGCAAAGAAGATGCATGGTTTTAATGGCACAACTAAAAAGTTTATATGGGGACGGCCATGTTCCAGAAGCACCTATAAATACGAATAGTCATGACTCCAAAAATTCCCGTAGACTCAAAAGCTATGACCTTGAAAACCTAAAGAGCCGACTGCCGCTCCACAACTTGATGAGCTGATCGAACGTTTAAAAGCACTTTATAAAAAATTTCAAGAAAGAAATGCATTTTTAAGGACTCAACTAAAAGGATTGCTCGAGCAGCAGGAAAAAGATTTACCAGCAATTGACAAGCAATACGAACCATAAAAAGAAGCGTAAGTGAAGGGCGTGGAAGCTGGAAAAGCAGGAGAATTGCAAGGAAAAATGTTCGACCGTATGTTTTTATGAGGCTGTCGAAGAAGAATTCCATTCGTAACACAGAAGAACACAAGTCCTAAAAAATTATATGCATAAGAGAGCAATTTACCAGCTTCTTAAACCTCCTTAAAAATAAAATATGCTTTTAATTAAAATAATATGTTCAGTTTTTTTAAACAATATGTCATTCCACAAGTTATAATATCTAGAGTCTTTACTATATGGTAAAGGGGATAAAATTTTGTTTTTCTTTACATAGAAGCCGCCAAAGACCCATCAAAGCGATTTCCAATATTGTTGTGAGAACTAAAGATCATGGCATGATCCTACATTTGTCCGTTTGTCTAGATATTGCCGCTTGTTGGCGTTACTTGCAATTTGGACATATTTTATATAAATCGATCTACCATATCCAAAGGTTAGCATAAGTCCGATTAGTCGAAAAACATGTAGCCAAAAATTCATATAGCTTATTTTCAATAGGTGGGGAAATTTAAAATATTTTAAGTTAAAAAATATGCTCCAACCAGGAGTAACATACCTATATTAGGCATTAAATTTTTCATTTTTGTTCTAAATTGTGATATTTACTGCATATTAAGGAATAAATAATAAACTAAACATATTCGTCGTTTGTCCGTCAATTTGTCTTTATCTGATCCTAGATTTTATATTATATAGTAATATAAATACGAGGTGTGTTTAAAAAGTATCGCGTATTTTGAATTTTCGCGGGTTACGTATATTCGAATTTAGATTTTTTTGTGGCGTTATGTTGGTACTCATGTCTCTCACTTATACCGACAAGCTCGATCATTTTGAATGTTCACTTAATTGTTGACAGCTGCTTTGCTTGCACGTGTTTTGGCTCGTCTTCGATTTTTACCTATTCAAAAAAATGGATCAAAGAACCTTTATCAAATTTTGTGTGAAAAACGAAATGAAGTGCGCGGATGCATTCCGAATGTTAACTGTGGCATACGGAGAAGCTACCTTGGACCGAAGCAACGTTTATCGGTGGTACAAAACGTTCTCAGAAGGCCGAAAAGATGTGAACGACGAAGAGCGTGCCGGACGCCCGAGCCCTTCAACAACTTACGAAAAAATTGATGAAGTGAAGAAAATGGTATTGGCCAATCGTCGAATCACGGTTAGAGAAGTTGCTGAGGATCTAGACATATCGATAGGCTCGTGCCATTCGATTTTGATCAATGATTTGGGCATAAGAGGGGTCGCCGCGAAATTCGTATCAAAACTGCTCAATTTCGACAAAAAACAGCATCGCATGAACATTGCTAATGAGATGTTGAACTCTGTCCGCGACGACCCAAATTTGCTCCAGAGGGTCATAATTGGTAAAGAATCGTGGGTTTATGGTTATGACGTGGAAACCAAAGTCGTCCACGCCAATGTCAATATCTTTCTCCTTTCCCCCTTAGTAGATTTTTAAGTTTTTAACCAAACCGCTTAATATTTTTATCGGAGTTGACAGAGCGATGAGTCAGGAACTCATGCTACCGAATGGCAAAAATTAACAAAAATGGGACAAATAAAACAAAATTTGTAGCCATAAAAGTATTAACAATCAGCCTATCGAGGTTAAGGGAACATCCAGTGCATACAATAGTATATGAAATGTTTTGTCAAAAAAGCCGGAGAAGTCCTTCGCTACTTTGCTTATTCAAAATTTTTATTTCATCTAGTTAGGCAGGCGTTATGAAACTTTTCAGAAAACTCGAAGTACTTTAGTTTGCTTTTATTAATCTGATATATGTATTTTAAGTCAACACGACAAAATACCTAAAAAACTACAAAATAAAAGAATTTCTAAGAAAAAAATTGTTTTATAAGTCTTGGAAGTCGCAGCTTCTGATAAGTTTAAAGAAAATATACATATATACAATATGGAGACGCCCAAAGAGCCAGTTGCACCCAAAGAAGACTTAGATGTCTCCGAACTTGATAAATTGGTTGAAAAATTAAATGAATTGCAAGTAAAGAGGAAAAGATGCATGGTTTTAACTGCACAACTAAAAAGTTTATTTGGGGACTGCCAAGTTCCAGAAACACCTATAAATACGAACGGTCGTGACTCCAAAAATTCCCGTACACTCAAAAGCTGTGACCTTGATAGTCCTAAAGAGCCGACTGCAGCTCCACAACTTGATGAGCAGAACGAACGTTTAAAAGCACTTTATAAAAAATTTCAAGAAAGAAATGCATTTTTAAGGACTCAACTAAAAGGATTGCTCGAGCAGCAGGAAAAAGATTTACCAGCAATTGGCAAGCAATACGAACCAAAAAAAGATGCTTTAGTGAAGGGCGTAGAAGCTGGAAAAGCGGGAGAATTGCAAAGAAAAATGTTCGACCGTATGTTTTTATAAGGCTGTCAAAGAAGAATTCCATTCGCAACACAGAAGAACACAAGTCCTACAAAATTATATGCATAAGAGAGCAATTTACCAGCTTCTTAAACCTCCTTAAAAATAAAATATGCTTTTAATTAAAATTACAATAAAAATGTTCAGTTTTGTTAAACACTATGCCATTAGCCGTGAATGTATTATCTTTACAGACCGAAAGAAAGCTCTCACCGCCTAAAAAATTTCATTTTCATCTGTTTATAGTGCTCGATCGTCTTAAACTTTTATAGGCTATATGCAGTTAAAAACGTGACCTTTTAGGCCGTGACGTTATTAAAGTCGTGAAATGTTGACAAAATGGCCACCCTAATGTCAATGGAACAATACAAATTAATTATTATATAATTGCTATATCTAGATAGTTTTTTTTTTATTGGTCATATCGAGCGATATATTATCGTAATCTTTGCGGCTATTGATAAAGAGCACGTCACGATGGTCTGGAGGTGGATTCTCATCCAGACGAGGTATATATTTTCATGATGTAGGCCAACTTGACGATCACAAGATAATCTCGCTGTTGGAAAATATAATTCTGATGATATCAAGAACTTCAACGATATTAGCATTAAGACTTGCCCAGCAGTCATTCGAGAAATAGATATCTCTTTCGCTGGGTGATTTTAACACTGTACAAGGGTAATGAACCAGTTGGAAGCAAATAGACTTGGAGTACTTCAAAGGAACGTAATACATTAGATCTTTGGCCTTTAATGCTTTAGCGACAATGGAACGATGAACTGACATTGAAATAGTTCAGCTGGCTCAATAATGTTGCGTATATGGATTCGAATGTCTAGCGAATAAGTTTTTCAATACTGATATTATAGCTTCCCGGCGATTGGTAAGAAAAGGATGTGAGCAAGCTAGTTGAAAAATCGTGATGATCCAATCTAAGGCTAATATTCTCGTCCAGCGAGCAGGCTGCAAAATATTCGGCATATGGATGGAGACGCTCAAATATTTTAGGAAGATGGCGAAGGATTAGATCGTGGAGATGTTGAGAAGACCAGGTAGTGGCGGTGACTCAATTATGGCTTGTAATTATCAGTTAAGACTTTAAGCTTTAGGAACAGGCAATCATGTTGTTGAACTTAGAAGCGCTGTTTGCTCTATTGGACTGACCCGCGAGCATTTTAAGACAATCCAAACCCAATCAAAGTTTTTGGCTTACCAGAGCGGGGTCTATCTTTCTCGTCCACAATACCAGAACAACTTTGGCCGCCAACTCTGCCTTTTCTTTACCGAACAAAACTCCTGAGAAAACATTTAAAATTCGTGTGAACACATCGTGAGGTAAATACTTCTATCAAGAACCAGCTGGAAATTTTTATACAGACCCCAAGTTTTTTATACCAAAATGCTTATCATAACCTCTATCGTAGCGATAGAAGTATGTCCGTCCGTCCGTCTGTCCGTCAGTATGAACACCTAGATCTCGGAGAATATAAGACCTAGAGATACGAAACTTTACCACCTGAATCATGTCAATATCTTCCTCCGTTCCCCCTCCTAGCCGTCAGTCTATCGAACATTCAGTGCATATAGTGGTATATGAATTCTTGGGCCAAAAAACCTGAAAAGCCCTTCGCCACTGTGCTTATTCAAAATTTTTATTTCATCTAGTTATGCAGGCGTTGCGAAACTTTTCAAAATTCGAAATACTTTTAGTTTGCTTTCACTAATCAGATTTATTTTAATTCAGCACGACAAAATTTCTTAAAAATAATAATAATTTCTTGGAAGTTGCAGCTCCTGATAAATTTAAATAAAATTTATATACAATATGGATATGCCCAAAGAGGTAGTTGCACCCAAAGACGACGTCAAGGAATTGTTAGAAGCCGCCGCAATTGAAAATTTAATTGACAAATTAAACGAATTGCAAGACAAGAAAGAGATATGCTTGGTCTTAATGGCACATCTAAAAAAAGTATATGGGGACTGCCAAGTTCCAGAAAAACCTATGCATACGAATGGTCATGACTCCAAAAATTCCGTACTTTCAAAAGCTGTAACCTTAAAAGTCCTAAAGCAGATCCAGAATTTGATAAACTAAACGATCGTTTGAAAGCACTTTTAATAAAATTTCAAGATAGACATGCATTTTTAACGGCTGAACTAAATGGATTACTCGAGGAGCAGGAAAAAGATTAACTAGCAATTGACAAGCAGTACGATCCAAAAAGAGAAGCTTAAGTGAAGGACGTTGAAGCTGGAAAAGCGGGAGAGTTGCAAAGAAAAATGTTCGACCGTATGTTTTTATGAGGCTGTCGAAGAAGAATTCCATTCGCGACACAGAACACAAGTCAAAAGAAATTATATGCATAAAAGAGCAATTTACCAGCTTCTTAAACCTCCTTAAAAATAAAATATGCTTTTAATTAAAATTAAAATAAAAATGTTCAGTTTTGTTAAACAATATGCCATTAGCCGTGGATGTATTATCTTTACAGACCGAAAGAAAGCTCTCACCGCCTTAAAAATTTCATTTTCATCTGTTTATAGTGCTCGATCGTCTTAAAATTTTATAGGCTATATGCAGTTAAAAACGTGACCTTTTAGGCCGTGACGTTATTAAAGTCGTGAAATGTTGACAAAATGGCCACCCTAATGTCAATGGAACAATACAAATTAATTATTATATAATTGCTACATCTAGATAGTTTTTTTTTATTGGTCATATCGAGCGATATATTATATATAGAGCACGCCACGATGGTCTGGAGGTGAATTCTCATCTATACGAGGTATATATTTTCATGATGTAGGCCAACTTGACGATCACAAGATAATCTCGCTGTTGGAAAATATAATTCTGATGATATCAAGAACTTCAACGATATTAGCATTAAGACTTGCCCAGCAGTCATTCGAGAAATAGATATCTCTTTCGCTGGGTGATTTTAACACTGTACAAGGGTAATGAACCAGTTGGAAGCAAATAGACTTGGAGTACTTCAAAGGAACGTAATACATTAGATCTTTGGCCTTTAATGCTTTAGCGACAATGGAACGATGAACTGACATTGAAATAGTTCAGCTGGCTCAATAATGTTGCGTATATGGATTCGAATGTCTAGCGAATAAGTTTTTCAATACAGATATTATAGTTTCCCGGCGAGTTGGTAAGAATAGGATGTGGGCAAGCCAGTTGAAAAATCGTGATGATCCAATCTGAGGCTAATATTCTCGTCCAGCGAGCAGGCTCCAAAATATTCGGCATATGGATGGAGACACTCGAATATTATAGGAAGATGGCGAAGAATTAGATCGTGGAGCTGTTGAGAAGACCAGGTAGTGGCCGTGACCCAATTATGGCTTGTAATAATAAGTTAAAACTTTAAGCTTTAGGAACAGGCAATCATGTTGTTGAACTTAGAAGCGCTGTTTGCTCTATTGGACTGACCCGCGAGCATTTTAAGACAATCCAAACCCAATCAAAGTTTTTGGCTTACCAGAGCGGGGTCTATCTTTCTCGTCCACAATACCAGAACAACTTTGGCCGCCAGCTCTGCCTTTTCTTTACCGAACAAAACTCCTGAGAAAACATTTAAAATTCGTGTGAACACATCGTGAGGTAAATACTTCTATCAAGAACCAGCTGGAAATTTTTATACAGACCCCAAGTTTTTTATACCAAAATGCTTATCATAACCTCTATCGTAGCGATAGAAGTATGTCCGTCCGTCCGTCTGTCCGTCAGTATGAACACCTAGATCTCGGAGAATATAAGAGCTAGAGATACGAAACTTTACCACCTGAATTATGTCAATATCTTCCTTCGTTCCCCCTCCTAGCCGTCAGTCTATCGAACATTCAGTGCATATAGTGGTATATGAATTCTTGGGCCAAAAAACCTGAAAAGCCCTTCGCTACTGTGCTTATTCAAAATTTTTATTTCATCTAGTTATGCAGGCGTTGCGAAACTTTTCAAAATTCGAAATACTTTTAGTTTGCTTTCACTAATCAGATTTATTTTAATTCAGCACGACAAAATTTCTTAAAAATAATAATAATTTCTTGGAAGTTGCAGCTCCTGATAAATTTAAATAAAATTTATATACAATATGGATACGCCCAAAGAGGTAGTTGCACCCAAAGACGACGTCAAGGAATTGTTAGAAGCCGCCGCAATTGAAAATTTAATTGACAAATTAAACGTATTGCAAGACAAGAAAGAGATATGCTTGGTCTTAATGGCACATCTAAAAAAAGTATATGGGGACTGCCAAGTTCCAGAAAAACCTATGCATACGAATGGTCATGACTCCAAAAATTCCCGTACATTCAAAAGCTGTAACCTTAAAAGTCCCAAAGCAGATCCAGAATTTGATAAACTAAACGATCGTTTGAAAGCACTTTTAATAAAATTTCAAGATAGACATGCATTTTTAACGGCTGAACTAAATGGATTACTCGAGGAGCAGGAAAAAGATTTACCAGGAATTGACAAGCAGTACGATCCAAAAGAGAAGCTTAAGTGAAGGACGTTGAAGCTGGAAAATCTGGAATATTACAAGAAACATTTAGGCCGTATGTTTTTATAAGGATGTCAAAGAAAATTTCTATTCGCAACTCAGAAAAACACAATTCCTATATAAATTATACGCACCAAAGAGCAATTTACCAGCTTCTTCTTCTTTTATCTTCTCCGATAAAAATAAAATATGCTTTTAATTAAAATAATATGTTCACTTTTTTTTAAACAATACGTCATTCTACAAGTTATAATAACTAGAACGTTTACTATATGGTAAAGAGGATATTTTTTTTTTTTTTTAGAAGTCGCCAAAGACCCATCAAAACTATTTCCAATATTGTTGGAGAATTAAAGATCCTGACATGTTCCTACATTTGTCCGATTGTCTAAATCTTGCCGCTTGTTTGGGTTACTTGCAATTTGGACTTATTTTATATAA
This sequence comes from Chymomyza amoena, assembly GCA_037043745.1. Taxonomy (NCBI): domain Eukaryota; kingdom Metazoa; phylum Arthropoda; class Insecta; order Diptera; family Drosophilidae; genus Chymomyza; species Chymomyza amoena. Next base: position 56,903 of record JBAMAX010000437.1, read on the forward strand.
ATCGGTTTACCATATCCAAAGGTTAGCATAAGTCCGATTAGTCGAAAAACATGTCGCCAAAGACTCATATAGATTATTTTCAATAGGCTTGGAAATATAAAATAATTTAAGCTAAAAAATATGCTCCGACCAGGAGTAACATACCTATATTATGTACATATTTAATTTTTCTTTTTTGTACTAAATTGTGATATTTACTGCATATTAAGGAATGAATAATAAACAATAATAAACTAAACATATTCGTCGTTTGTCCGTCAATTTGTCTTTATCTGAATCTAGATAGATCTTAGATCTTATATTATATAGTAATATAACTACTATCTACTAATGTATCTACAAATTGGGCTTGTAGTTTGCAATATAATTTTATTTATTATTATTAGTGATATTATACCCTGTACCTACCTATATGTACAAAGAGTATACTAGATTTATGCAATGTATGTTAGGTAACGGACAGAAGGAAGCGTGTCTGACCCCAAGTTCTTTATACCAAATCGCTTATTATAACGTCGGGTTGCGATTGAGCCGTGTCCGTCTGTCCGTCCGTCCGTCCGTCCGTACGTCTATATGATCACCTAGATCTCGGGGACTTGAAGCGCTAGAGATACGAAACTTTACTATAAAATGCGCATACTTCCTGAAAAGATAAAGTTTGGTGAATCATGTCAATATCTTCCCCCGATCCCCCGCAGTAGATTTTCTTTACCCAAGTCGTTTAATATTTGGAATTTAACAGAGTTATGAACAGGCGAATGTTAAAATGAACCAAATCGGACATATATAAGAAAAGTTATAGCCATAAATGTACAAATTTCAACTCCCCTTGCCTATAAGCTGCGCCAATATTTGACTCTACGTAATTATGGTAAAATTTTATTGATGCGGACACCCCGCAATGGATTTACAGTGATTTCTCCTACACCCTTCAACATATCAACTTTAAATTTAGCCCATATACTTAAATAGCTTCTTTGACGTAAGTTTCGCAGAACTTGTTGGTATGAATATAGTTTTGCCCCAAAAAAACAATGTTCCAATTTGGAAATTCTTAGAAGGCACAGGGTATTACACTTTCGAGCACCGCCACGAAAAAAAAGACGTGCCTATCTGTCTGTCTTATATGATGGTACAAAGTATCTTACAGTATCGTCATCTTTTTCCTATATAAGGTAACTGGTTGCAGAGTATCTCAAAGTCGGCTGCGTTGGCCTACTTGGAAAATGTAAATTACGGCTTTTCAATGTTGGTTTTCAATAAATTATATTTTTTATAGCGAAATTGTATTCTCTGTCAATCATAGATACAGGCAAATAGAGAAACATAAATTTAACCAATAGTTGCCCAAAAAAAAAACTATTTTTTTGTTCGATAGTGTAATTTAATTAACGTTAAGCATGCCCAGGGGCTTAATTGGCACAAAAACGCAAAAAAAGTGTTATATGTTTTTTTTTTTTGTTTTTTTCGAGAGAATTAAAAATGTCATCATCGAAATTGTGTTAACAAATCAATTAGTTTAAGTGCAGAAACTAACACTTATCATAATGGCGGCATATTTAGCCTGTACGTGTTGTTGTTGTATTTTATTTTTGCCTTTTAATTTGTTTTAGTATTAGCAACAGAATCAGATGATAAGAGAAGCCTCCACGGCTAAGCGCCGTTGGCAAAACAAAACTTCTCCATTCACAGATAGTATTGGCCTTGTTCTGGAACTGATGGGGTGGGGGAATCTCTGCTGACAGCGTTTTGGCCTTGTCATTGTTGTTACATGCCGAATTTGTCGTGAAATGTTTTGGTAATCAATTTATTTGGATTTCCCCTTGTGTACTATGAACGAGTGTCTGAATAGCTACAACTTTGGTTGCTGTGCGAATTTCTAGTCTCGTGTCAGCATTTTTTTGTTGTTTGTTATTCCAATATGGATGAATGTCTGTGTGATTGTCTGCCGGAGGCAACAGAAAGTTCCATAGTGAGTTTAAGAGCGTACCTTTGGTTAATTAATTTGAGGTTTTTTTTAATTAAGCGTATCCGACTTTAAATTTCAATAAGAAAAGTTGTGAGGTTTGTGGTTTAAGAATCTTGATTTTACGCCAATTTGGGGGTGGTGTAGCAAATCCGTATTTGAGTTAAACATGGTCGTATGTTCTTATATTCGCAGAGCTAATAACTTTCAAAGCAAAATAATTTTGTATTTGAAACATTAAATTCACTACTGGTCCTTTTATCCTTTTCTTAAGAGTGGAACCCATTTCCATGACCAAGTACTCATTTCGGTCGATAATGGCTCTTTGAAGTTCCGTCTTGGAGCATAGGCTAGCCAAACAATTATCTGGTCTAGCGCGCTTGCTCCCCGCGGCCTTCGTCAAGTCATCAGATCTTTGGCGCTTGGATATACCACCCTTTTTGCCATCTGATCTCTCTTTGCGGGAGAGTGTGGTCGACGTCAAGGGGGGTCCCTTACGTTTATTTTTCTCAGGGACCTTACTAGGCTTGTGAAATGGATGAGAGCTCCGAGGCCGCCGTTGCTCCTTCTTGTTCCTCCTTCTCCTTCTTCGCATTCGTATTTAGTGTTTGCACCTGAGCAGCACCACCCTTGGTGAGCCGATCGAAGCGCCGCATATTCTATTCGTCCTTTTCCTTCAACGCCTTCTCCTTCGTTGTGAATGATTCCTGATTACGGCTGCTAAGTGTCATGAGATATAAGCGAGGCCTTGTATCTGGAGTGCTGTTTGCACCGAAGAGCGTCTTGAGCAAGCTTAAGTGTTAGCTTATTTGCCGACAAACCGGTGAAATGAAACTCACTATTAAAGATCCCTGGTTCTATGTTCACTATACCCTGTCGTTGGAGTAAACCTTCGCTTGGCGTTGTACGCAAAGTGGTGGTCAAGCGGTTAACCCCCACATTGGTATCGACGCCGTGGGGCCTGCATTCTCACCCCTATCCGTCGCCGGCTCTGGGTCTCCGACTCCCTGCACCGTAAGTGTGTAATCTTTCTCGACCTCTATTCAGAAAAGAAAAGTCCGTTTTTGAACCAAAACGGCAGGTCCGTTTTATACCTGTCCGGCAGGTTGAACTGCCCTTAGCTTCAATGCTGACCCTCGACCTTAACGGCATGGATGACTTTAACAGTAGCTAAACTACCGCCCGCTACCGCTCCTTACACCTACTAGGCCCTCTCACCATGGCAAGGTGGCAATCCCGTAGTTAAGTGGCTACCTTGGTTAGGTATTCCAAAAAATCTAATATCTAAGATCTTCAAAAGTAAACTACAATCAAACAAATTGTGCATCTAAAACGTTTCTTGACCATTCGGTTCATTCGTATAGTCAACCGCTTTTGATCAAATTTGGTACAGTACTGTGCAATTTAAAAAACTTTCTAATTTAATTACGTTATCTTCATAAACAAGAGGTTTCTGCATAAGACTGCTCTTCTTGATATCTGGCCGGATTAGACATTTCTCCACCAATATTCATGAAATTGGATGGAAGAGAGCCTTAAAAAAAAACTGAAACAAATATGTACCTATTCATCTATATCTGATAATATAGTCAAGCGATTATATTAAATTTGGTACGGTGCTGAGCAACCTAAAAAGCTTCAAAATTTTAGAGTGAGAAATTTGAAAAGAACTAAAAGATATACCTATGCATCAATTTTTTTTTAATTTTTTCGAGGTTCTCTTCTTTCAATTTTATAAATGGTGAAGAAATGTCTAGATTCGGCGAAATCGGCCAAAAATCGAGAAATGCAGTACAGAAAATTAAAAACAACAAAACAAAAAAAAATATATTAGATTAAACGAAAAATTATATTTATATAAATTGTGATTTGTGATAAAATTATCTGTACAAAAGTAGCAATATTTTTTCAGATGTATGTAATAAATCGCTAAATCAGCTATATAAGCCCGATTTCGAAAAAAAATTACATAAACTTGTCTTTCGTAATAATAAGGGATTTTATATGAAAGTTTAGTTGCTCTAGCTCCTACCATCTCTGAGATCCAGGCGTACATGGTTATAACATATTAACTTCTCACCCTGCTCATGCTTTAGGCACCTTTCGGGGTCACTAGAGTCGTCGGTACTTTGTATGTTTACTTATACGTCTTCTACAAGCTTAATATAATATATTTTAAGCTTCTTACAGGTTCTTAAAGCTTAATATAACATATAAATAATTGTTGGTGGTCGGGTACTTTTGCCTTTATGCATCGTTGCTAAGGTTGCTCACAATGCACAGTGACACAAAAGCCGTGAAGCCATTGGAAAAATCTTGTCTTCTAAACTTATTAATTTATTTTAATAAATTAAATTGTATTTGAAAGAAATATATAGAGGCTTTATGTGATACGATTTGGAATAGTACGATTTGTAAACTAGAAGATTATTATGCCAAAGCTTAAGAACTTTTAATGAAAATTTTTATTAGATATAATTTTATATTTATTATTTTAATATTATAAAAGTTTTATTTCAATTTAATAAATGTGAAGCCTTTTTTTGTCAGGTACGTATTCTCATTGGAAGGAACATCTAATATATCCTGAAATATATGGATCAGCCTACGTAGAAGGTTTTGTAAATAGCTTAAATACAAATTATTAAATATTTTCGTTATATTTTTTTAATATAGTCTTATATTGAACATATATTGAATTACATATAGACGTTCAAAAATAAGCCGATATATACTTCATAAAATATAAATCATGAAAAATTTAAAATTTCTTATATTGAGAAAAGTTAATTTGGTTTAATTTTTTATGTTGAATGTAATTCCATACATTTTTATTGAAATTTATTAATAAATAATCATTAGTTAATCTTTACCTTACTTCAAAATAAATATATTTTTTATAATAAAAATAAGAAGTATGTAATTTATTAAATATCATAAATATTATTAATAATTTTTAAACATCTTTAAAAAAAATGTTTACACATATTTTTAAAATATTATAAATTAAAAAATGTTGCATTTATTATTTTTTAACATTGTTCCACTAAATCGATTTGATGCATATTCACTTTTATTATATTAAAAAAAATAACTTACAAAATCACGTGTTTTTTTTAATATTGTGATTACATTTAAGAAACATACTTAAAAAAATTTGGGAAATTTTATATTTTTTTAAGCAAATGTGTTGGTTAAAAACAAATGAAATATTTTTTTAAAGAGTTAGCTGCTAACTTAAACTACAAAAAACTTGCTGCAAAAATAATCACTTTTTTTTAACTAAGCCGTAACGCGGTAAGTTGAAAAACTGAAATTTAGCAAACAAATTTTTTTGTAGTTTTAATAATAAGTTTTCAATACGTTACCTATAACCTTTTCAGACTTTTGTTAGGCATTATATGTAATTATATAACATTAAATATAATATTAAAATTGTATAAAAATTAACGCTTTAGTTGGTTTTTTAAATTTATTCCAAAATCTTGCATATATAAATTCTATCAATGTACATTCTGTGAAGTTATAATCTTATAACTAAGTAGAAACGGTTATGTATAAGAACCCGAACTCTTAAATTTTTATATTAGAAAAATATTATAAATTGAAATCGTGAAAAAAATAGACAAATTGTAAAATAATTCTAAATTGACTAAAAAAATATTTCTAAATTAAATGAAATATGTACAAGCGCGTAACTTTCTCTCTATGAAAATTTGCTAGTCTGAAACGAAACAGTTGAGGGAAATTTGATTTCACTTAGTTTTAGTGAAAGTGACAACCGAAATCGACCTTTGTAAAATCTTTTTTGTTTCGATTATTAAATTTCCTAAACGAGTAGTTTTTATAACAGCTACCCAATCCTTTTGATGCCATCACCAAAGCTCTTAAGAGCTCTATCAAGATTAATTTTTATAATAAATAGCTCGAATACGAATATGTCTGTAATCTGTAGTCCTTAATTTCACATCTCTCTTTTAGTTTCATTTATATCTTTCTTCGTTTCTTACGGCTTTTAAACTTCAATTTCAATTGATATTCACCTGGAAAATTCCCAGGCATGTGGTTTGTAAAGCATCCTCAGCTAGAACTATAGCGAAAGTTGGAGCTGAAGCTGGCGCTGGTAATGGAGTTGAGAGTCCTAGGCAGAGGCAGGGACAGAGCCAGAATCGTTACCATGGCTGCTGTTGCTCCATGTCGCCAGCCTGCGGCCATAACCTGTGTCTGTGTCTCTCGCTGTTCCTGTCATTGTCCTACTCTGCCATGGCTTCCCTCAGTGCGCCGTTCTCTGGACTTTATTCTCGTTTTTGCTTTCTATATTTTCCTGTGTATGTGTGTGTGTGTGCGTGTGTATCTGTGTTTGGGTTTTCTGTCTGTCGGACGTGAAAATGAAGCATTTTCCATTTGATGATAACAAAACATGTTTGGCATATTGATGAATGCCTCCAGAGAATTGTTGTCCTTTGCCGCATGTTGTTGTTGTTCTGTTGCTGTTGTTGTTGTAACTTGCTGCGTGTATTTGCAGACAATGCCACACATTTCAGCACATCTTGCGGCAAGGATTGGAATTAGGTGCTCGCCGACTCCATTTTGATTTTAATGATGTGACTGACATGCTGCGCCTTCTGGCTGCCACAACCGTAGCGTGCCCCTTATTCATGCATGCGAGGGTGGGCTAAGAAGTCAGCGTGTTTTGGAATTTTTCGCAGAGTAGGACTTAATTGATTAGGAAGCTCAAGAAAGAAACAAAATCATATTAATTCAATAACTATTTATTAATCAAGAAGCTTGACAATTAAGATGTAAAAAATTATGTTTGATTACATAAAAGTGAATTTTGAAGGAAAAAATGGGAATAAAAACCATGAAAAAATAAACAAATAAAACTTAGAAACTAAAATTAAGTGTATAGTGGCAGATAAGATGTAAATCAAATATTATTTTTAGCGATATATTTTTTTTGTTGGCAGCCAAGTAATTTCTCGATTTCTACAACTTTATGAGTTTCAAGAAAAGCTTCCAAATGGTAAAAAGACCTACTAAGGCTGATAATTGGATTGATTACTTGTGGGAGTAAGTTCGGATTACTACAATTGAGGATCTTGTGAAAACCATCAGGAAACCTTTTAAAACCGATTGGGCGCTCTAGGAATAAGAAGCGTATGTATGACTCTATATGGCGGGCATTCTATTCCAAATACTGGAATCAAGCCGACTGAGGATCTATAAAGTTGGACCCTTAATTATAAAAAGCAGTTCAGCATAAAATTTTGTTCAATGAAATTTTTTATTTTAATTTCTCCATTATAACTTGGTGAGGTACATATAATAGGCTACCAACATGGATTTTGAAATCTAAATCTTTCAGGGTTACTCCATATTATTTGTCTTTTCTAAGCGGGGTTCCAAAAAAGGCTAACACCCAACGGTTCTGCGATAACCTTCAAAAGCCCCATAATATTTATTTCTCTGATTTATGGATTTCAAACATACTTTTAAAATGTTTTTGGGGCTGCTGAATCCGAATCCAAGTTCTCAAAACCCCTAGCAACTCGCATTGTTTAATTATTATTTTTTGAGGTTATGACTTGCTGTAAAATAAATAAAAAAATTCTTTCAATGTAGATGTAGTAAATAAAAATCTGTCGCAAATAGTGAAATACTAAAAAAAAAATTTTGGGATGGGCGGAATAGACCAAAAAATGCTGGGATAAGTGTGGAACGGATTTCCTAAAGAATGTTTCAGTACAGCCGGAACTTGAACGAATTTCTTTTAGCATATCTAGCTTATTTGACGCAAAAGTTTGTTAACACTCACAATGTGATAGACTTGTCAAACTAGCCCTCGTTTGATATACATATATTTCACTTTACTTTGCGTTACTTACTTTTTGTTTTTTGATATTTTTTCATATTTTTTGCTGCTGCTTATTTATGCGAGCTTCTTCGTTTGTTTGCCTTGTGAATACGTGATGCGCGTAAAAGTGTGTGTGTGTATGTATATGGGAGTGTGTGTACGGAAAAGTGTGTGTGAGTGTGTATGTGCGTGTGTGTGGGTGTGTTGTATGTTCTGAAAGGCAGCCGTCCCAAGCTCAAGACGTTTTTTCTTTTGTTTGGGTTATAATGATTGCCAGCTTTTTGGGGGCATGCCAGCCCGCAATAATAATAAAAATAAAAATAATAATAATAATAATAAATTCTCACTTCATTTGTTGCACAAATCGAAAATAAGCCAGTTCAGTTTGGGGTTCTGCCCGCCGCTTTTTGCCCGATTTATGGCATTGAATTTTAATGAGCTGCCAATTTCAACAAGCCGCTCAACTCGGGGTGGGGTGTGGGCTGTGTGTGTGTGCAACGCGGCGTATGAGCAATTTCTAGGCAACTTGTTGGAAAGGTGTGCCTGATGCTGCTGCTGATGCGTGTGCGGAGCAATTTTTATTACCTTTAACGTGAGCAGAAAATCGTTGAAATTCAATTACAGAAATTACAGCCCAGCATCGGGCGCAATTTAAATTATACACATCTATATGCATACAACTATACATTAGCACAGTGTCTGTGTGTGTGTATCTGTGTGTTGGCGCTACAGGAAGCTATTAAATTTTTCATCAGGAAGTAAAACAGCGCTACAACTTGGCCAAAGATATCTCAAGTCTTGCTGTGACTGCAGCTGACTTTGTAATTGTTAGTTGGTGTGGGCGTGGCAGAGAGAACGAGACTATTTTATATATTACATACTAGTATATAGCTGCAGTTTTAACTACTCCGAATGTGGGTAGTTGCGGACAGGTTTAAAAGAGAAAAGTCGTGGAATAAGGAAAGAAAATGGTTGTACATTGTTTGTTCCAGTGCAATATGTTTCTGCGGCATATAGGATGGTCCATCTGTTAGTTTGGTTGTTCAACACTCGTAATTCGAAACATTCGCGTCAAAGTAAAAAGTCTACATCATACATTAAGAAACTTAAGTTTTTGGAAATTTTGATTTGGAATATAGTTAAGTTTGATTATTTTATCCACCTGTATATATTTTTTCTATATAAGATATGGATCGAAAAAATTGATACAATGTAGGCACAAATTTTTGGATAAATAGCAGAAGATACATGTTTAGTAATTGCTGTCTTTTTGGTTCAGTTTAAATTCCAGTTGCAAAAAATTTAAAAATATAAAAATGTTGATCTTAACACATTCAAATTGAGAGGAAAGATTTGGAACAGTTGCGGGATTATTCGTAGGAACGTCTTATGGGACTCTATATATAGATATATGCACATTTCTTCAATACTTTCAAATGTTTTTTGAAAATGGTATGATACATAAATTTGCCGATGATCAAATCTAAGTATGTTCATACATATGAGAATACTGTGGCTATTAGACTTTGAAGTTCCTTAAATAGATGAGGCTATGAGTTGAAAACAATTAAAAAAAAAATTGTTTAAAAATTCCTCCTGAGCAACCTAACTGTGGAAATGAGCAGACTATACCCTTCCGAGGACGACAACAATTTAAACCAATCTAAAGAAGTTGCCCAAATGAATTTTTACTAGGTGTGGAAAGTCTGGTATAATATAGTATATAATTTCGTCTTGTATGTAGGAGAAAGACTGTTAAAGACCTTAACCTGCAGATGAGCACTTTGATTAGTATTCTGAAACAAAATTAAAAAAAAAAATGGCGGACGTAAAGTCGGGCGCGGACGACTTTAGGATACCCTGTACCACTAGCTTGTAATAAAGTCCGATTTCTTCACAAAAAACCAAAAACAGAAGAATTTTTAAGCAAAAATTTTTTTTTTGACCGATCGTTCCTATGGGAGCTATATGATATAGTCAACCGATTTCAATAAAATTTGACACGGTGCTTAAATACCTTAAAAAAGATATGAACGCCAAAGTTATTTCAAATATCTTTACAAACAAACAAAACACATCGAATTTTGTATAAAAAACGTGTTTTTGGACCGATTGGTCCTATGGGAGCTATATGATCTAGTCAAACGATTTGGATTAAATTTGGTACAGTGCTTAGGAACTATAAAATACTAACGAATGTCAAATTTGGTCCCAATATCTTAACAAACAAACGAAACACAACAAATTTTGTTAAAAAATCGATGTTTTGGAAGATCGGACCTATGGGAGCTATATGATATAGTCCACCGATTTTGTTCAAATTTGGCACATTGCTTAAGTGGTCTAAAAAATTTCCAAACGCCAAATCTGGTTAGGGTATCTTTATTAAAAAACGAAATATGGCCAATTTTTCTTTAAAAAAGTTATTTTGGCCGATCGGTCCTATGGGAGCTATATGATATAGTCAACCGATTTTGATCAAATTTGGTACAGTGATTGGGAACTATAAAAAACTTTCGATTGCCAAATTTCGTTACGATATCTTCATAAACAAACGAATTATTCATCTAAAACGCTTTTTTTTTTCGAGGTCGTCTCAAACACCCCCATGGGAGCTATATAATTTATCCCCGATATCAAAAAAATAAAATAAACTTGCCTCCTATGGAATAATATGGGATCTAATGTGAAAGTTTGGTAACTCTAGCTCTTACCATCTCTGAGATCTAGGCGTTCACACGGACGGACAGACGGACGGACAGACGGACAGACGGACAGACGGACATGGGTATATCGACTTCTCTATTCACCCTGATCATATTTTAGGTAACTTTGGGGTGTCTCCGACGTCTCCTTCTATATGTTACATACATTTTCGGCTTGCACAAACTTAATATACCCTTGGACCATACGGTACAGGGTATAATGAAGTTTTATACAGTCGAAGCAGTGCCCAACAGTGTAATACTGTTGTGTCTATAGGATCGATATAATATATATATATCTATAAAAAAGATATGACATTAACAAGGCAATGATTTCCGCAAATACTGGAATAACTGACAGCTTAATGTGAAAAACTAGCTTTTATCTTTAGGATCATAAAAAACTGGTGATTTCTCTGAACAGCTGTGGTACCTGACATGCACTCCAATCCTTGAACGATAATCCAAGGCACATATCCTCGTTTATCGATAACAAACAGGAGCTGGTATTGCACGGAAATAGACATACAAAGACTCAGATCATAACGAATAAGCTTTCAATCATAAACAGTAGCAGGTTAGCACCGCTTTGGAGCTTTCTTTCCAGATACAATCCTAAACGGATATTCCAATTTACAAAAGTGCACAAAAACTTATAAAGGTAATATAAAGATGCCAACAGGATGCAACTCTTCTATGACGTCTCTTTTACCAGCGTAATGGGTTTATATAGAGCTTCAAGATTTTAAATCTCCCAAGAAAGTTCTACAAAGACATTTCAAAACTACACTTCCACAAACAAAATTTTTGGACAATGCTAGGCGTAGAACTGGGGCATTAGACTCTAGGCCAAATAGCTAAGGTGTATTTCTTTATTAAAAAAAAAAAGGAATTCAAATATACTTTGTGAAAGGCCTTCACGGAAAGTATTTGGAACAAGGTATTTATAGATAGCTTGTATTAACTTCTATAGCCTGTACTTCGAGAACTGAAGCTAAAAGTTCTATCCTCATACTGAGACGAAAAAGACGATAGAGTATATAAATTAATTCCGTCCGTCTCTTTTTAGGAGAATTGTGAAATATTATCTCAAGGTGTATATACTTTTATATGAGTACTTAAGTACCTTAATTTTTTTTTAAATCAAAGCATTTCAGGAGTTTTTCGCTGTTTATCAAAGAATCATTCCCAGTAGCAAATTCGCATTTAATTAGTTTATTTTGTTTACACCATACGATTCATTGCGATAAATACTGTCAGAATTAAGATGGGTAAGGGAGGCATAAACGAAATCAAAGAAGGTGACGGCTTCAGAAGAATCTCTTTTTTCTTTCATTTTACCCTTGCTTCACCTTTATCGGAAAGCTAGTTTTCCCCAAGAGCAAACTGGACATAAGCCAATCCTTTGATAACTCCTTCTTAAGATGTCGGAAATGAAGGAGATCCTAACGATTGAACTCAGTGATCATTATTGTGATCCACCCATAGAGTATATTCATGCCATCAATGGACCCAAAAAGATGGGGAGTCAATGAAAATGTTATGACGTAGAATTTTTCAGCAATAAAATCGACTCATGCGAGGCGTAGACCGAGTCATGTTTATTATATTATAAAATAAATCAAGGATCCCAAAAATATTATATGCGAATTTTCTTTTGGATTCTTAATTCGGCAGCTACGAATAGCTGAAATTGAAAAATTTTATTTAAATTGCTATGCATTGAATTCTCTAATATTTGTTTTAAATTAAGTTACTTTTAGTCAATGAGATGTACAATTATTGGGTTTTGAATGTAGAAACCCCTTTTAAATCTATGTATATAAAAGAAACTTATGTTTTACGTGTTACGAGTGTTCTTATGAACGCGTTGATGAATTTCAAATCTAATTTTTGGGTGTGTTACAATTTGTCAATACGAAGGTTTTAAGCCTGTTTTGATATGTGTGTGTGTGTGTATTGGTTCGTGAGATATACGCAATTTTATGAATATCGGTTTTTGTGTGTATATTGCCATATATACAAAAACTGGTATTGTTGTTAATCAATGTTCGAGGTCCAACATCGTTTCAATCATTGAGAACAGTGAATGGCGTATGTTATGCAACGTATCGAGAGGCATGTCAAAAATTGAATTTGTTGGAATGGATTTGCACTGGAATCAAACTTTAGTAGATGATGCTATTACTGCTCATCCATATCAAATACGTGTTCTATTTGCTATTATTTTGGCAACATGTTTTCAATCAAATCCACCTGAATTTTGGGTAAAATATCAAGATTATTTATCAGAAGATATTTTGTTTCGAGTATGTCAAGCAAAACGTAATCCAGTGATGGAATTTACGCTGGAAGTTTACAATGGAGCTTTAATTCAAATTGAAGATCTATGCTTGTCGATGGCTAATAAAGCATTAGGACGATTGGGAAAGCCGTCTCCTAATCGATAATGCATGATGTATTTGAAGAAATGCAACGAATCAAATTATATATCAATCTAATCGTAATGCCCAGGAATGTGAAGATCGCAATGAACGTGAAAGAATTCGGTTAAGACAGACCCGTGAAGCGCGACATTCGACTAATAATGGTGCAAGTTTAAATCGAAACTGGAAACCAATCTAAAAATCTTATATTTTTCCATATAAGCTAATTAAGAGAGACTTACGACGTTTATTTACTTTAAGAGCATTCAAAAAGTTTGGGCAGGACAATGTCTGCCGGGCTCACTAATTAAATTTTTACCAGAACCCCAATTCCTTAATATCTGAATAGCTTCAAGTGAACCATACAATAATCGTTTCAATCCTATATTTTAAGAAAACGCCAAAATTGTGGGAACAATTTTGAGGGTATTGCGGTTATATATTATAAAATTCGTTAATCAAATCGTTTGATTTTCTTTAAAAAAAGTTTGGGTCCCAGAGATGGCTTTCTGCTTTCTTTATTAATGGGTTAATACTTAATTAAACGTACATCTTTTAGATTATACATTTTGGGAATCAAATCTTATTTGAACAGCTCATTAATTATTTTAAAAAAAGTTCGATATCCTGTAATTATGTATACCTTGAACCCATTTACATCTGCAAATGCATTAATAGTTATTATCAAGGCTGAGAGCAGCCGTCTGCAGACAGAGAAAATAAGATAATTTTTTGTGTTTTACACTATATCCCAAGTTTAAGGATATTATTGGTCTGAAGCAGGCATAAGTTCCTCATACTAAGCATATAGATCTTGAAAATCATAAGTCAAAATTTAAGCAAAGTAAGCATTTGCGCGAAATTTTGTTGGTACACTTTTTCGCAAAGAGAACCGCTCCCGAAAGTCATCGTTTGCTCGTGGAAGTTTATGGGGAATATTCTCTATCAAGAACACAGTATTTTGATAGGTTTCAACGCTTTAAAAGTGATTTTGATGTAAAAGACAAAGAGCGTCCGAGACAGCAGAAAAAGTTTGAAAATGAAGAATTGGAGACATTACTCGATGAAGATTCGTCTCAAATGCTCAAAATGTTGGCAGAAACATGGAATGTCGATGAATCAATCATTTCTAAACGTTTAAAGGCCTTGGGAATAATACAAAAGCAAGGAAATTGGGTTCCATGCCCAAACTAAATATTCTTTGAAAAAGCGCTCAAGAAAAAAAAGTTATGGTTGGTCTTCTTAAGAATATAAAGAATAAAAAAAAATGAACATTATTAAAATACAAAAAATTAAATACATCAAGAAATTATTGAAAAATCGTTGACCATTGTCATTTGTGAATTATAAGCACTGATTTATGAAAAACTTAATTATTGCTGGAAAACCAACCCATTTCGTCAACTAACCAAGACCATAGAGAAAAGACCAAAATAAATGTCTATTAAAGATTAAAAAAAATAAATATCGTTGAATTAAAATAAATAAGTAAACGATGGTTGAAAAAGCTGACACTTAGTTAAACCTCGTCTTTAAGCAGTTGTGAACTAAAAGTTCTGACTAATGAAAAATTTGATTGGTGAGCAACAAGGAACTTTTTTTGAATCCTTAGCAAATTCTCCTTATCTCATTCCGTTGAACTTTTTACAAATTTAAAATATGATAATCTCTACATTCGACACAAATCGTTAATATATTTCTAAGGCTAGTCGCTTATCTAAAACTAAATCGTATGGTGGGCGGGTCAGCAATTCGTAGGTGAATTTATGAAATTTTGTCATGGCGACTATACAAATATAGTATGTATATAATATATAGGATGGGCCATCTGTTGGCTTTTTTGTTAATTGTTTATTAATCGCATATTTTTCAATAATTTTGTTCAATTAATTATAACAAATAAAAGTTGGAAACTAATCATTTATATATAAAAAATAATATCGCCCAAATGATCCCCGCTACCCCGTAGAGTCAGGGTCCGTATACGTAATTTTCGATGATTTTTTTTTTGATTAAAATTGAGTAGTTTGAAATTGATATATGTTAAAGAGCATCCACTTTGGACGTGTTTGTTTGGAATTATGAGTGTTTAACCATTAAACCAACAGATGGCCCAACCTATTTGGCATACACGTTTAGTTTATTTACCTACAGCTTCACTTCTCAGTTTGATTCTACAATCGCTAGGTAATATTTCACCAATTTTGACGATAAACTTCGGCATTACTTACTGCTACGACCTCGAAGAACGTAGTAATCCACTTTTCATTCAGTTGGTGCAGCGTAGCCAGATTTTGGATAAGAGTACCCTAGAAGAAAATTGAGATTAAAAACTTTTTAGATTTTTAATGTCTTTGAGTAGTTATAAAGATATTTTGATCGATTTTGATTAAATTTGATACAAAGTACAATGGCGTAGGATTACGTGGAGTCTCACCCGTCATTTGGAAGACCTGGACTACGCGGACGACATTTGTCTCATCTCTCATAAACTTAATGATGTGCAAGCCAAAGAAAATGATCTCGAGATCCTGGCCAGCAAAGTTGGACTCTCGATAAACGCATCCAAAACCAAACTACCCCAGTCAAGGAAGCTTAACAATCTGCGGGAACACTATCGACTTTGTCGATAGTTTCTCATACCTTGGTACCACAATTTCCGCCAGTGGTGGGGTGGATGAGGATGTAGAGAATCGTCTAAACAAAGCGCCATTCGCATTTGGACGCTTGTTCCGCATAGAAGAAACCAGCCAATAAGCAGAAGAACAAAGCTGAGACTCTTCAATGGGAGCGTCAAATCCATCTTGTTGCACGGCAGCGAAACGTGGCTGGCCCCGCAGGGAATCATATCAAAACTACTGTCATTCGTCAATAAGGGCCTTAGGATTATATGCGGGATATTCTGGCTCAATAGCATATCAAATGCGGAACTATGGAACTATATTAGTGAAGTTCCTATCTGCACTCAGATAAGAGCACGCAAGTGGCGTTGGTCAGCCATGCTCTTAGGAAAGACCGAAGCAGCATCGTCAGGATGTCTTTGGAATGGAACCCCCAAGAAAACTGATGAGTGGGAAGGCCAAAAGCAACCTGGCGACGTACAATACTAATCGAATTGTCCCTACACAACAACAGCTGGGACACAGCAAAGCAAACAGTGCCAAATAGAGTCCGATGGACAGCTCTTGTTGAAGCCCTAAGCTACCTGGAGCAGTACTAAAAGGAAAAAAAAGGGGGAATCAGATTTTTGAAATGTTTTTCTGGGTTTAAAAGAGCATGCCAAATAAATAGTAGCTTTTAAAATCCATATTGGTTAGTGGGTGATTTGTAAATGGCTTCGAATCTGTTTTGGGCTTAAACTCCAAAACTCTTCAATATTTTGGCACTAGAATATTTATACCCTGTACCGTATGGTCCAAGGGTATATTAAGTTTGTGCAAGCCGAAAATGTATGTAACATATAGAAGGAGACGTCGGAGACACCCCAAAGTTACCTAAAATATGATCAGGGTGAATAGAGAAGTCGATATACCCATGTCCGTCTGTCCGTCTGTCCGTCTGTCCGTCCGTCCGTCTGTCCGTCTGTCCGTCCGTCCGTCCGTGTGAACGCCTAGATCTCAGAGATGGTAAGAGCTAGAGTTACCAAACTTTCACATTAGATCCCATATTATTCCATAGGAGGCAAGTTTATTTTATTTTTTTGATATCGGGGATAAATTATATAGCTCCCATGGGGGTGTTTGAGACGACCTCGAAAAAAAAAAGCGTTTTAGATGAATAATTCGTTTGTTTATGAAGATATCGTAACGAAATTTGGCAATCGAAAGTTTTTTATAGTTCCCAATCACTGTACCAAATTTGATCAAAATCGGTTGACTATATCATATAGCTCCCATAGGACCGATCGGCCAAAATAACTTTTTTAAAGAAAAATTGGCTATATTTCGTTTTTTAATAAAGATATCCTAACCAGATTTGGCGTTTGGAAATTTTTTAGACCACTTAAGCAATGTGCCAAATTTGAACAAAATCGGTGGACTATATCATATAGCTCCCATAGGTCCGATCTTCCAAAACATCGATTTTTTAACAAAATTTGTTGTGTTTCGTTTGTTTGTTAAGATATTGGGACCAAATTTGACATTCGTGAGTATTTTATAGTTCCTAAGCACTGTACCAAATTTAATCCAAATCGTTTGACTAGATCATATAGCTCCCATAGGACCAATCGGTCCAAAAACACGTTTTTTATACAAAATTCGATGTGTTTTGTTTGTTTGTAAAGATATTTGAAATAACTTTGGCATTCATATCTTTTTTAAGGTATTTAAGCACCGTGTCAAATTTTATTGAAATCGGTTGACTATATCATATAGCTCCCATAGGAACGATCGGTCAAAAAAAAATTTTTGCTTAAAAATTCTTCTGTTTTTGGTTTTTTGTGAAGAAATCGGACTTTATTACAAGCTAGTGGTACAGGGTATCCTAAAGTCGTCCGCGCCCGACGTTACGTCCGCCATTTTTTTTCAATGTATATGGAGCTCATATCTTCCTCTGTGTGAAATATGGTCCCATTCGAATTAAGAGTTTTTTTTTAATTGTACAAAAATGATTGTTGGTGTTTTTTAAATTTTTCAAATTTTTTTCTGGATTATCCATATCTTAAACACATCTTAGGAGGCTCAAACTTTTCAGAAAAATAGTATCATTTCATCACTCTAAAAAAATTATTATGGAAATGTGAGATTTTTGCCCAAATATGAGAGGGACCACAGTGCAGCTTAACCATCAAGCATTTACTTACCTAGAAATTGTTTTTTCCCTTATTTTCATTAATATTCAGAAGCTGTCAAACAGATTTTAGGCGCAGTGTTGCATTCAAAGTTACCACGATATATACTCAAAAAGATACTAACTTGTTGAACTGCCCGCGTATAACTCAATTATTTAAAGCCATTTCCTACAAACGACTCTCTAGTCTAGAGTTTGTTTTTTTGGGGTTAGTATCCTTTATACAGTGTATCCCACTGTCGTACACAACCCTCCGACTGTACCACATTTTTCAAATGGCTTATGTGTGAGTGTGTGTGTGTGGGTTGTTGGTGGCAATCATAATGCCGCTCATGTGTGGAATGTGGCTGACATATTAAATTAGCTGCCAAGTTGTGCACGCCAATTTCAATTTGCCACACAGCTCATCACAATTTCTATCTCTGCTATTACTATAAATATTCCTATTTCCTTTAGATTCTGTTTACGTACTATACGGAATTTCCGTACAATGTCGTTGACATTTCAAGTGTGTACACACTGGATTTGTTGCTTTAGTGTAGCATACATTTGAGCGCGCCAACATTGTTGCTATTCATTAATCAAGTTCACAGCACTTTAAAGTGCCACACTCTCTGTTTGTTTGTACGTGTATGAGTGATGTGAGTGTGAATGAGTGTGTGATTGTATTTATATATGTGAGTGCTATTGAAACTGAACATCATGCAGTTGATGTTAATAGTATATAAATATAAGTACATATATAAAAACATGTTATAATGATGCAATAATAAAGCCACAAGCAGCTGGCATTTAAAACCATATGAGCAGGGGCGAATTATAAACATAAATACAACTCTGCGGAGATAGAGTGAAGTACACTGTGAAAAAAAAAGTGAGTAAAGTCTTTGACTTGGACGGCAAAATGTATGGGCGCTTGGGGTCAAGGTCCTAGCTCAGCTTGGGGCATAAGGTTGGGATCTCTTCGCACGGAGTTAATTAAATAATAATATTTTTTTACAATTATATAAAGTACACTTAATATTATGTAAAATAGGATTCTTCAGATCCTATAGCAGCGGAACTTATACATTTCGTAAGCTTTCTAAAAGACAGCGGCTGCAATGTTCATAAGCCCTTTGCTCTCACTCTTTACCAGGGCCTTTAGGATCGACAGGCCGGCTTGGAGGCTTTCTGCTGAGGCAGGATCTAGAAAAATTAATCATTTAAAAAAAAATTTCATATAATGTTCATACGGCAATAATTATATGGGGCCCCTGAAAGAACTCCGTGCCACGCAGAATTCCCCATTTCGCCTTGTCTCATGTTGGGCCTGTTAATCGCGTTCCCATTATGGAGGCATCAGCTGTTGTTGATAGCTGGTTGGAAGTAAGGGCTTATGGATTAACTGAGCTTGAAGCACAAAGGCCATAAAGAGTCTGTTCGGATTGAGCTTATTAAAAAATTTTAATTTATATTTATAAACACACTCTATTCTCACTCATTTTATATACACTCAATATTATGTTTAGGCACCTAGGATCAAGGTGTTAGTTGAGCATGACTTCTGGGCGGTTTTGAGGCTGCCGCGCTTATAGGGCCAGGTTGCTCATGGCATTGCCATTATAAAGCCGTCTGCAGTTGACGGTAGATGTGCGTAAGTGGAGGCTTTGCCTTAGACAGAAAAGATAGTTTTTAGAGGCTGGAATCTACAGAAATTAAGGGCACGTCAGGTACGCCATTCTTCTTTTTATCTTATTTCCCTTTGATCTCTTTCAAGTTATCTCATGTTGTCGCATTCTTTTGTATGCTGATAATGTTAAAGTCTGTATGTCCTACTCCGATAATAATAAGTTCTTACTTCTTCAGTAAGATTTTGATATCGTGCCACCAACTCATCAGACATTTTATCGTTCTGCTCATTATTGGGGTACTTACTCTTTAGAATCTTCTACCTTGAAACGCATCATGACTGCGTCGCCTTCTTATTTTGACTACTGCAGGAGTTGTCAGGAGGTAGAAGTAGGGGAAACAGTGGAGCATCTCCTGTGTAGATGCATGGCTCTATGCAGGAGGACACTGAATACACGGGAATCCCAAACTATTAACTGAACTAGAAATCAGAATAAATAAGATTAATTCGTTCCCTTTATCGACAGGTTGGTTCAGAGAGTATGTAGGAGAGTAAGGAAAGGATTAGCTCAAGAGACATCACAACGGACGGAGACAAAACCTTAAATTTCATATTCATATTTGCAACATCGTGAATAAAACTAGAGGGGTTCATGCTTTTATTAAGCGTTGGTCTAAGGAGTTCAACGACCCTTGCATAAGCAAACTTCTTGATATTTCCCTCGTCCGTCCTATTTTGGAAACTTGTTCAATAGTTTGGATGCCTCAGAACCACATATATCAGGACACTTCGTGAATTAAACTAGGAACCAAATATCAAAGTATCGCCATATTCTGATAGTCTTCGCCTTATAAAGATGCCCTCCTTACATCATCGGAGATCATCCCAAAGCGTGTTATTCTTGAGTAAGCTGTTACTCGGTCTTTTCGATTCAATGTGCTACTTAGGTAAGGTTGTTAGGTTGTATAGGCAGCTCAGATAGTGACTAAGATCACGTAGACCCCATGAGGTTCATTGTGTTGCTTAATTTAAAGAAAGGAAGGAAAGGAATTGAAGAAAGGGAGGGAATGTGGAGGAGGATCGGTAATAGCCTAAGTCTCTCATGTTGCAGAACCATTTTGAGCATTTGACGAAAGCAGCCAGATCCGCTATGAGCACATAGGCTAGACTACCCAGAACCTCAAAGAGTGGTTTACCCAGAAACTAGGTTCGTCTTCTAAGAAGCACCGGGCAGTCACATAGCGGGTGTTGAATGCTTTCTGTCCCTTCCTCATCTCTGCAGCTGCGGCGGAAATGGTAATGGGGAACGTGCAACCTCTCTGGCATTAGCCTATGGCGCAGTGCCCCGTTACAACGCCTATCACCATCCTAGTCCTGTTTTTATGGAAGCGCAGCAGTTCAGATGTTCGCGTTGTATCATATCTCGGCCAGGTGTTTCAACTTTTATTTTGTAAATCATAGAGCTTGGCCAGTTTTTGATGTTAAACCATTAAAAAGTTACACCTTCGGGCTAGAGAGGCTGATTAATTAGTTCATGTCTATGCCCTCGCTCTAGTTTCTTTTTTAAATAAATTATATTTTATTTTTATAATTTAAGGTCAACTGAGCTTAATTGTACTCCTCAAATAAATAAATAGACATGAAAATATACGGGCACTTGGGGTGAAGGTCTTAGCTTTGCTTGGAGCATGAAGTTTTGCTATATAGGGTCTCTTTGTGACTCAGTCCAATTATAAAATTGATTATACTCTATACTCCTTAAAATAGGATTTGCTTGCATTCAACATCAGATATTGATCGCCCTCTTCATGACCTATTCGAGCTCTTTTACCAAGCTGTAATGAGGTTCTTCAGTGCAATTTTGATGCTTCCAGTTGAGGCAGGGCTTACGCTATTATGACGAGCTACTTGGAGTATTGATCTGAGGATCAAACTTGAATGTTTACGTTACCTCCACAATGATCACTGATTGTCCTAAAATTCTTGATTTGCCAAAGACATGATGCAGCGTGAGAGAGGTTTAAGATCTAAGACCACAATATCAGGCAGAAAAACCGCCGGCTGTAAGTCGACTCGGAAAAAACTCAGTCCGATTACTTCCTGGACAGACACTGTAGAATGTCATCCTGAGTCCGCATGGTCACCACCTTTACGAGTTCCCGGAATCATCAGCGTTTGACGGTCTCACTCAACCGATTTGATATCACATTGGAAATGTTACAAAAGTGTTTTGGCAACGATATTCTGAAGAAAATAGTCATCTACCAGAGGCAGGAACGATTCAGAAGTGGCAGTGAGACCTTCCACGTAGATAAGCGCAGTGGCCAACGACGTTGAAAACCAACGAAAACTTTAACACAATCACAGAATGGATGGGGAGAAGTTAGGCATTGTTCTTGGATCCGTTCAAGAAATTTTGCTTAAAGATTTGCAAGGTAAGATATGTCGCTGCAAAGCAGGTCCCGAGAGATCCGATATTCATACAAAAAAAGGACCTTTCAAAAGGCATTATTTCCAAGACCATTTGGGTAAAAGTGAAATGAATTCCATTCAAAAACCACCGAATTCAGCTGATTTTGTTCCATGCGTGTTTACATATTCGATCAACTCAAAAAACCGCTCCCAAGATGAAGTCATGGAAAAATCAATGGCTCTGTAGATATTTTTTTAAAAGAGCCAATAGCTTAGATAATATAAAAAATTAGAATTTTCTTGGTATCCTGGTACTACCTAATACAATAACCATTTGATATACGAAAAAATGATAAAAAGTTTTAAAAAAGTTATGCTTTGTCTGCTTTAAACATAATACAAAAAATATATAAATTTTATTAAAATACAAAAACAAGTTTATAAAAAAATAAATTGGTAGAGACTTCACTTAGTGCAAACTTGTCTTTAAGCAGTTGTGAGTTATAAGCACCGGACTGTGGTCAAATATTCTCATTCTCGTTTGCCTTTCTTGGTAGGATTATTACACACAGTACTATGTGGTGCCCCTGGGGCCCCCCTTAGGCCAGTCACTAAGCAAATTCTCGAGGGAGTTTTTGCTGCCTCCTGCCATGGTAACACACACATATAACCACACATGGTAATAAACGTTGATAAAGTCATATAAAAAACACATACACAAAAAGCGAGTGGTAAAAGGGCAGCAAAAAGCACAAACAACAATAAAGATGGAAACAAAGAGCAAACACACAAAAAAAAAAGAAGCTATAGCATCTTGGCTAAGCAAACACAGCCATAAGGCCAAGGCGTGGAAAGGCTTAGACGATACTTTTGGCCAAAAGGCGGCACTGGAATTGACGTACTCACTGACTCCCACTGACTAACTGACTGCGGGCTAATGCTGATGCCGGGCATATGCTGCCGCCATAATAACGAACGCATTTTGGTTAGCCAACTGCCCAATTGTGTGGGGTATTCTTTGCAGCAACATTCAGAGCAACAAAGAATTCCAATGCTGGCTTATCAAAGGACTGCAGGATAAAGAAAAGTGCTGCACAGCTAAGCGCCAATCCCTAGGGGTACAAGTGGGGGAGTCTCTGGGTATACTGACTGGTCACACCAACCAACTCCATGGTAAATTGTGACCACACATGAGAGCGCTCAACATAAAACAATAAAAATATACTCGTATAAATAAAATAAACATGCGCCGTGTGTGCCGAAGAGTGTTTGGGTTATAGCTTATGCCCCATATATAAGAAAAACAAACCCATGGGTGCTCTTTGCACGCCATTTCGAAATAAAGTCTGTAAAAATGTGCCGGGAATATACTATGCAAACTGATATGGTAAAATATTTTATACATGCAAGATGCTGGCAATGAGGTTAAGTGCTCTTAAAAACTGAATCTTTTTCGTATGGAATCTGAATGAACTTTTTGAGCTAAATGCTAATTGTACTGTGCGCTCCAGGGGGGCTTAGGATTGTGACAATGCAGAGTGGCTACCGCCATAGGTCAAAAAGAAAAAGAAACTAAGAGAAAAAACGAACCAAAACGACTGCCTGGAAGAATAAATCAATCTAATTAATAGTTGTTAATTATATTCAATAACAATATTGGCACCTTGAATTAATTTCCCGATTTTTTTTTCAATTTTCAGCTATTTATTTTGAAAAAATGGGGAAAAAATTTAATGTTCAAAGTATTGTCCATCGTTAGCCACTACTTTTTCCCATCTTTCTGGTAATTTTTGGATTCCGGCTCGAAAGAACGACTCGTCTTTTGAGGCTATCTATGAATCGACCCAATTCTTGGTACTTTCATAAGAAGTGAACCGCTGGTCAGTCAATGCAAGTGCCATCAATCGAAATAGATAGTAATCGGATGGGGCGATGTCCGGAGAGTACGGCGGGTGAGGTAGCACCTCCCATTTTATCGTCTCCAAGCTTGTTTTCACGACTTTCGCGATATGGGGTCGAGCATTGTCATGTTGCAAAATAACTTTATCACGTCTTTGCTCATATTCTGGCCGTTTTTCTCTGAGTACATGCCTCAAACGCATCAATTGGAGTCGGTAACGTTCCCTGTGATCATTTTATTCGGTTTCAACAATTCATTATAGAAAACATGGACCATAACATAATAAAGAGCATGAGCTTAGATCCGTGAATATTTGGCTTCGCCGTTGATGGCTGGCCGGGCTTATCCCATGACTTTTTGCGCTTGGGATTGTCGTAATGGATCCACTTTTCATCGCCAGTAACAATACAATGCAAAAAACCTTTAATTTTCTGTCGTTGAAATAGCTGTTCAGATGAGAAAAACGGCGTTCAACGTCTCTCGGCGTTAACTGATATGGAACCCAATTGCCTTGCTTTTGTATCATTCCCAAGGCCTTCAAACGTTTGGAAACGATTGATTCATCGACTTTTGAAACTTTTTTCAATTGATAGGAATATTACGCATAATATGTGGTATAAAATTTTGTACCGATCTGGCTCAGCCTACTTTCATTGTTCACGTAAGCCTGTAATACGTATACATAATTTGAATAAGAGTCCAATGTAAATATAGTAGTAGACGGGTACCATAAAAAAAAAACAAGATATAAAATGAACCAGAACGACTCACTAGAAGATTAAATCCGTATAATTAATAGTTTTTTAAGTCCATTCTAGCAGACATTGGACAAAATAGGAAAATAACGATGCGATATAATTGTGCTGCTGAAGCTTGGTAAAAATAATTCGCGTAATACTTGGTATACCATTTGGTACATATCTGGTCTAGTAACTTTGATTCTTCACGTAAGGCTGCAATGCGTATACGCAATCTGAATGGGAGTTTTTCATAAGTATAATAATATTATTTTTGTTCGGCGTCAAAGATTCCAAAATACCTTTATGCTCGACATAAGCTATCCACAAGTAGTCTCCATAGTCTTCTTCGTAGAGCGGACTACCTAAGCTCAATGATATTAGCATAATGCCTGCTGCCACGTTCTACGCTTGATCTCGCTTAAAAGTGATGGTCTCCAGGTAATTTTGGGAAGTCCTCTGCGTCTATTACCTTACGGGTTGTAAAGCAATGACATATAGACGATGTCGACCGCTGGTTTGCGTAATCTGTGGACGACCCAGTCGAGCTTCCTTCTTCGATACCAGATTTTGACCACAGTTCTTCATTAGATATACGGTTTGGCCAAAATATCTGCAAGATCTTACGAAGACATCGGTTGACATAGCTGCGTATTTTCTGCCGTACTTGTTCCAGCCATAAAGGAGCACGGACAAGACAAGATTTAAAAATCGAGATTTTTGTTCGTATACTGTAATAATACGATGACTAGATATTTAGCCGTGTAAAGGCGCCGCTTGATTTTTAAATTCTTGCGATTACATCTGTCACTGTGCCATCTCTAGCTGTTATTAAGCATTCCAAATATTGAAATTCGTCGACTCCTTCAATTTATCGGTCGTACAGCTTTAAGAGCTCTGCTGACGTCGCATTGACTCGCATTTCATTTGTATTGGTCAAGTTGATCAGCGGTCCAACCGAACGATAGATCCTTTAGCTCCCTGTCTGTGCGAAAGTTCGCACTTGTCATCTGCATAGTCGAGTGATTCCAGTCTTGCTTATAATACCCCTAGGTGTGTCGAGCATTGCACGCCTTATAACTACATCAATGACTATGAGAAATATAAGCGGCGACAGTAGGTAGCCTTGCCTTAATCCCGAAATTGTAGTGAATGACTCTGATACTTTGCCATCATGGATCACTGAACACTTTAAACCTTCATAGCTGCGTTGAATCAAGGATACAATTGTTACAGATACTTCGATGTTTTTGAGTTCAATCCAAATGCAGTCATGTCAATAGATTCGAATGCTTTTTCTTAATTAACGAATAATAGAAATAAAAGCGACTGCATCTCTACTGATTTCTCAATTATTATTCGTAGGACATGTATTTGGCCAATGCAGGACCGCCCCGGTCGATATCCAACTTCCTCGTTGCTGCGTATTTTATCGACATTGTGATCCAATATGATTTTCATCAGTACTTTCAAAACTGCACATAGAATTGTAATTCCTCTCAAGCTATTGCAATTCATGGCATCTCCCTTTTGTGTAGTTTGCCGATGTTGCATTGCATCCAATTATATGGGAATACTTCATTGTTCCAGACGTCTGCCAGCAGGGGTTGCATAGTATTCGCTAATAAGTGATACTCAATACTTCTGCAGGAATAGAGTCAGTCCTAACTGGCAAGGGTACTATGTCATTTAAATCAGGTGATCTGGGTGGCCCATCAATGTCGCCTCTTTTTGACACCAGACGTCCCGGGAATTTTCGCTGCAGAAATGCATTTGTTGGGTTTGCGGGGTGGCATGGTGCAACGTCTTGTTGAAACCAGTAACCACGCATTTGCGTGCAGACATAATGAGCCAACATCCACCGATATCAATTTCCATCGACAGTTTCGTTTTCTTAAAAAAAATATGACCTAATGATGGTTTTTGCGCAAATCGCGGACCAATCAGTTATTTTCCGGTCATGCTATGGCGTATCATGTATCTCGTGTGGATTCTCCGTTCCCCAAATGCGGTAATTTTGCTTATTAACGACGCTAGAGAGGTTGGCCTCGTCAGTCATTAAAATTTTCTGCCACAAATTAGGCTCAGTGTCAATCATTCGAGCCATTGTTTGGCCGTATTCCAAGCGACGTGGACAGTCTGTCGGCAATATTCTTTGTGTTAATTGCACCACATAGTGGTTTTGAGGACGCGAAAATGCTGAGCGAGGCGACGATACGACACTGTTGGGTCCTGAGCAACACACTCTCTCACTGCTTCAACCAGTTCA
Organism: Chymomyza amoena; assembly: GCA_037043745.1. Taxonomy (NCBI): domain Eukaryota; kingdom Metazoa; phylum Arthropoda; class Insecta; order Diptera; family Drosophilidae; genus Chymomyza; species Chymomyza amoena. The sequence continues at coordinate 83,578 of JBAMAX010000437.1, forward strand.
TTGGAACGTCTTGGTCTTTGATGATCGGCATGTTGACGATCTCCTACTGTCCCGTGCTCAAAAAAATGCGACACTAAGCGACGAATAGTATTGTCAGATGGTGTCTTTTTCCGCGATATTTTTTCCGATGTGCAAGTTGAGTTAACACAATGGAACGACTGTTTTCGATGTAAAGTGTCACAAATTCAGCGCGTTATTTCAGTGTGAAGCAATCCATGGCAAAAATTGTACTGAATTGACGTTTCCAAAACATATCTGATGCAATCAATAAAGTGAAAGTTATTCAGCGTTTTCATACCGACATAAAAGATGGAGCACCCTGTATGCAACAGAGCAGTTATTATTTAATTTTTCTAAAATTAAAAAAAAAATTGTCATCTCGATTAACTTCTTTATTCATATAAAAATTATAAAACAAATAGCGATATATTTCATGTTACTTATCTTATACTTATAATAGTATATTATTTTTTCATTTTCTCAACTATTTGTTTTATGGAATTATTGGATTTGGCTTGTGAGCCATTTATATTATAAAAGAGTTAGCAGAGGAGTATATCTTCTTCTTCTTCTTCTTCTTCTTCTTCTTATGTGGCCATAACAACCCGATTACCGGATTGCGGCCTGCCTTAAGAAATCTCTCCAGGCGCCTCTGCATTGCGCGCGTCTTCTCCAGTTGGTCACACCGAGCGAAGACAGGGCCCCTTCCACTTGGTCTTTCCAACGCGGTCGTCCTCTCCGCCGACGGCCGCTGACTACCGCATCGAACACACGTCTAGCTGGAGCATCCTCGTCCATCCTAACGACATGCCCGAGACAGCGAAGCCGCTGGATGTTAATACGCTGAGCAACGTTCATGTCGTTGAAGAGCTCATACAGCTCCTGGTTGGTACGGATGCGGTAGTCATCGCCAACTCGAATAGGACCAAAGATCTTGCGCAGTACTTTCCTCTCGAAAACTCCCAAGGCAGCTGCATCAGTAAGCGATACGGCGATACGGGGCGCCGTAAAGAGGCACTGGAAGGATGAGTGCCTTGTAGATTGCTAGTTTTGTCGCGCGAGGTAGGTCTCTACTACTCAATTGCCTATTGAAACCGAAATAGCAACTGTTGGCAAGAGTGATTCTGCGCTTGATCTCCTGGCTGACATCGTTGTCGGTGGTAACGGCGGTGCCAAGGTAGATGAATTCCTTGACAACATCAAAAGTATAGCTGTCGGCCGTAATCTGGGACCCAAGCCGCCGCACGTCCCTACTTGTCGACAGCATATACTTCGTTTTGACCTCATTTACCGCCAGACCCATTTTCGCTGACTCCCGTTCAATAGCACTGAAGGCCACGGTGACATCTCGCTTGGTACGCCCAATGATGTCTATGTCGTCGGCGTACGCAAGGAGCTGGACACTCTTGTAGAAGATAGTGCCATTGCGATGTACGCCGGCCTTCCGCAGAACGCTCTCCATGACGAAGTTGAAGAGGTCACATGATATGGGGTCGCCTTGTCTGAAACCTCGCACGGTATCAAAAGGCTCGGAGAGGTCCTTTCCTACCTTGACGGAGCTGCAGGAATTACTCTACGTCATTCTGCAAAGCCTTATCAGCTTCGCAGGGATACCGAGCAGAGAAGTATATATAAATACTAATTTGAAAATATGCGTATACGTAATTATTACTTGAAATACAAAGTTTATAAAACAATTATGTTTTTGTATGCAATATAATTAAATGATTATATTACAATTACGCAGTTGATGCGTAGTATATATTAATTTTGAGCTTAATTTTAAAATACAAATCGTTTCAGTAAAATTGTTACAAAATAAATTTAGTTTTAATATTAGCTTACCAAAAATATGTAATTTAGATGCAAATATATTATCGGCTTCACATTCGGCATCAGAATCGGAATTGGTGTCTGTATTTAAAAGAATATTATTATTAAGTTATCGTCTCTTTTTCTAACGATAAATCATTGAATAAATTAAAAATTTAAATAGATGAGGTTTCTACTTCGTATGCTATGTCTGACTTCCAGTTGTTAGGCTTAGTTGACCTAAAATGGCTTCCGAGCTCCCCTTATGTGATGTAACCCCTTACCAAAAAAATGGCAAAAAATTGCAATTTTCCAACTTTTCCAAATTTTAATGCAGAATAATAGCGATTCATAATACGAGCGTAGAACACCAGGATTTTTCCAAATCCATCCATAAATGCGGAAATTATGCGTTTTTCTAAATTAGGATACTCAAAATTTCGGACACAAATTTGTTTATTAAGTGCTCTTCAGAGGTGTAAAAAACAAATTAACCAGAGACTTTAGAATTTGTTATTTTAAAGGATATAGTGGAGTTTGGAAGTATAAGCGTGCTGCTTGGAAACTTTCCTTTAATGCAAAGGTATGTAAAACGATCGATTTTTTATACACAATTTTAGTCTACATTTCAGACATAACTTGTAAAATACTGGCCTAAAGTCGAAAAGTCTTGGTGTTTTAAATTGCTCTAGGCAGCCCCTTTCGAATGGCATACAGGTTTCCAATATTCTTGACTTTCGGATTTATGGCCATAAAAAATTGTGATGTAACTAACCCCTTACCAAAAAAATGGCAAAAAATTGCAATTTTCCAACTTTTCCAAATTTTAATGCAGAATAATAGCGATTCATAATACGAGCGTAGAACACCAGGATTTTTCCAAATCCATCCATAAATGCGGAAATTATGCGTATTTCTAAATTAGGATACTCAAAATTTCGGACACAAATTTGTTTATTAAGTGCTCTTCAGAGGTGTAAAAAACAAATTAACCAGAGACTTTAGAATTTGTTATTTTAAAGGATATAGTGGAGTTTGGAAGTATAAGCGTGCTGCTTGGAAACTTTCCTTTAATGCAAAGGTATGTAAAACGATCGATTTTTTATACACAATTTTAGTCTAAATTTCAGACATAACTTGTAAAATACTGGCCCAAAGTCGAAAAGTCTTGGTGTTTTAAATTGCTCTAGGCAGCCCCTTTCGAATGGCATACAGGTTTCCAATATTCTAGACTTTCGGATTTATGGCCATAAAAAATTGTGTTGTAACTAACCCCTTACCAAAAAAATGGCAAAAAATTGCAATTTTCCAACTTTTCCAAATTTTAATGCAGAATAATAGCGATTCACAATACGAGCGTAGAGCACCAGGATTTTTCCAAATCCATCCATAAATGCGGAAATTATGCGTTTTTCTAAATTAGGATACTCAAAATTTCGGACACAAATTTGATTATTAAGTGCTCTTCAGGGGTGTAAAAAACAAATTAACCAGAGACTTTAGAATTTGTTATTTTAAAGGATATAGTGGAGTTTGGAAGTATAAGCGTGCTGCTTGGAAACTTTCCTTTAATGCAAAGGTATGTAAAACGATCGATTTTTTATACACAATTTTAGTCTAAATTTCAGACATAACTTGTAAAATACTGGCCCAAAGTCGAAAAGTCTTGGTGTTTTAAATTGCTCTAGGCAGCCCCTTTCGAATGGCATACAGGTTTCCAATATTCTTGACTTTCGGATTTATGGCCATAAAAAATTGTGATGTAAACCCCTACCAAAAAAATGACAAAAAATTGAAATTTTCCAACTTTTCCAAATTTTAATGCAGAATAATAGCGATTCATAATACGAGCGTAGAACACCAGGATTTTTCCAGATCCATCCATAAATGCGGAAATTATGCGTTTTTCTAAATTAGGATACTCAAAATTTCGGACACAAATTTGTTTATTAAGTGCTCTTCAGAGGTGTAAAAAACAAATTAACCAGAGACTTTAGAATTTGTTATTTTAAAGGATATAGTGGAGTTTGGAAGTATAAGCGTGCTGCTTGGAAACTTTCCTTTAATGCAAAGGTATGTAAAACGATCGATTTTTATACACAATTTTAGTCTAAATTTCAGACATAACTTGTAAAATACTGGCCCAAAGTCGAAAAGTCTTGGTGTTTTAAATTGCTCTAGGCAGCCCCTTTCGAATGGCATACAGGTTTCCAATATTCTTGACTTTCGGATTTATGGCCATAAAAAATTGTGATGTAAACCCCTTACCAAAAAAATGACAAAAAATTGCAATTTTCCAACTTTTCCAAATTTTAATGCAGAATAATAGCGATTCATAATACGAGCGTAGAACACCAGGATTTTTCCAAATCCATCCATAAATGCGGAAATTATGCGTTTTTCTAAATTAGGATACTCAAAATTTCGGACACAAATTTGTTTATTAAGTGCTCTTCAGGGGTGTAAAAAACAAATTAACCAGAGACTTTAGAATTTGTTATTTTAAAGGATATAGTGGAGTTTGGAAGTATAAGCGTGCTGCTTGGAAACTTTCCTTTAATGCAAAGTTATGTAAAACGATCGATTTTTTATACACAATTTTAGTCTAAATTTCAGACATAACTTGTAAAATACTGGCCCAAAGTCGAAAAGTCTTGGTGTTTTAAATTGCTCTAGGCAGCCCCTTTCGAATGGCATACAGGTTTCCAATATTCTAGACTTTCGGATTTATGGCCATAAAAAATTGTGATGTAACCCCTTACCAAAAAAATGGCAAAAAATTGCAATTTTCCAACTTTTCCAAATTTTAATGCAGAATAATAGCGATTCATAATACGAGCGTAGAACACCAGGATTTTTCCAAATCCATCCATAAATGCGGAAATTATGCTTCGGACACAAATTTGTTTATTAAGTGCTCTTCAGGGGTGTAAAAAACAAATTAACCAGACACTTTAGAATTTGTTATTTTAAAGGATATAGTGGAGTTTGGAAGTATAAGAGTGCTGCTTGGAAACTTTCCTTTAATGCAAAGGTATGTAAAACGATCGATTTTTTATACACAATTTTAGTCTAAATTTCAGACATAACTTGTAAAATACTGGCCCAAAGTCGAAAAGTCTTGGTGTTTTAAATTGCTCTAGGCAGCCCCTTTCGAATGGCATACAGGTTTCCAATATTCTTGACTTTCGGATTTATGGCCATAAAAAATTGTGATGTAACTAACCCCTTACCAAAAAAATGGCAAAAAATTGCAATTTTCCAACTTTTCCAAATTTTAATGCAGAATAATAGCGATTCATAATACGAGCGTAGAACACCAGGATTTTTCCAGATCCATCCATAAATGCGGAAATTATGCGTTTTTCTAAATTAGGATACTCAAAATTTCGGACACAAATTTGTTTATTAAGTGCTCTTCAGAGGTGTAAAAAACAAATTAACCAGAGACTTTAGAATTTGTTATTTTAAAGGATATAGTGGAGTTTGGAAGTATAAGCGTGCTGCTTGGAAACTTTCCTTTAATGCAAAGGTATGTAAAACGATCGATTTTTTATACACAATTTTAGTCTAAATTTCAGACATAACTTGTAAAATACTGGCCCAAAGTCGAAAAGTCTTGGTGTTTTAAATTGCTCTAGGCAGCCCCTTTCGAATGGCATACAGGTTTCCAATATTCTAGACTTTCGGATTTATGGCCATAAAAAATTGTGAAAAAAAACCCCTTACCAAAAAAATGGCAAAAAATTGCAATTTTCCAACTTTTCCAAATTTTAATGCAGAATAATAGCGATTCATAATACGAGCGTAGAACACCAGGATTTTCCAAATCCATCCATAAATGCGGAAATTATGCGTTTTTCTAAATTAGGATACTCAAAATTTCGGACACAAATTTGTTTATTAAGTGTTCTTCAGAGGTGTAAAAAACAAATTAACCAGGGACTTTAGAATTTGTTATTTTAAAGGATATAGTGGAGTTTGGAAGTATAAGCGTGCTGCTTGGAAACTTTCCTTTAATGCAAAGGTATGTAAAACGATCGATTTTTTATACACAATTTTAGTCTAAATTTCAGACATAACTTGTAAAATACTGGCCCAAAGTCGAAAAGTCTTGGTGTTTTAAATTGCTCTAGGCAGCCCCTTTCGAATGGCATACAGGTTTCCAATATTCTAGACTTTCGGATTTATGGCCATATTTTTGGTATATATTCACACATTGAACAAAGGGAATGAATGTACTTAATCTTACCTAAAAACCATTTAGTATATTCATGGAAAAAATTACAAATTTAATGTATGTTATTTTTGTGAATTTTTCGATTTCTAAATAAATTTAAAAAAAAAAAAAATCACAATTAATGCATTTTATAAATATTCAGCGAGTACCTTATATTATTTTACAATAAGCCCCAATTTCTTTCAATTTCCATATTTTCTTAAATTATTAATTATATTATCTAATTATTATATTAAAGCTTAAATATAACATTAAATTACTCAGCAAATTTAAAACCCACTGACTTATCAAACTGCCCTCGTATCTCATTCCCAACGTAGACTGATAATGCAAGGACTCACGTAGAGTACAACTGATGGGGATTCACATGGAAGAGTGCCAGCTGATTGATAGATGACAGACTCTGGTCAATCAATCAATTGATCAACTGCTGCAGTTTTCCAGCCCTAACCACAACAGTCATTGCTTGCATGGAGAATGCAATTTATTTCGTCCTTGCATCACTCATGTGGAGTTTTAACCAAGTGATTTACAGTGGACTTTTGTCGATACTTGCGATTATTTATCTGGTCGCTACTTGCTGGTCATTTAATGGTCACTAATTATGCCGAGTTGTCTATCAGGCTGGCCAGAGCTGAAAGTGTGAATAAGTAAGCCTATACACAATCTGCAGTACCAAGGACCTAGCTGTGATAAACGAATTTTTGGTACCTTTTGAAGGGCGGCTGTTTCTCTTTTTTTAAATTTTTATCTTGGCATTTGTCGATGTCTTATAAAAAAAAAATATGAGATATTCCGGGGATTTATAACAATGAATAAAACTGGGTTCATCCAACATCAGTTTTTGACCGTTTAGCTTTACCGTCTATTTATACATTGCGTATACGTAATACGTATACGTACAATTTTTGATTGCATGTATAAAATTTTAAAAAGAAATTGGTTTTTATCAGAGATCTCAAATAGAGTTATGGTTATGAAAAAAATCAAAGCGAAAAAAGTGGTTTGTATGAAAGTCCATGCAGCAATATATAATTTTTTTTAAAGGACCTTACGAAAAAGGGATACATATTTATTTATATTTAATTTATATCAAAAAATCAAATTTTAACTCTTATTTTTAACATAAAAATAAAAATCAAAAATAAAAGTTATTGGGCAAGTTTTATTTAAAAATTTAAAATAAGAGTTACTCTGCAATTTTTATAATAAAAATCAAAAATAATAATTATTAAAACATTTCTATTTAAAAATTGAAAATAAGAGTTACTCTGCAATTTTTTATTTTCAATTTTTAATTTTTAATTACGTCATAACTTTTATTTTTGATTTTTATTATAAAAATTGCAGAGTAACTCTTAATTTCAATTTTTAAATATAAAATGTTTAGTAGTTTTTATTTTCAATTTTTAAATAAAAAATGTTTAGTAATTTTTATTTTTGATTTTTATTTTTATGTTAAAAATAAGAGTTAAAATTGGATTTAAATAAAAATATAATAATAATTTCATAATCTTTATTTTAAATATTATAAGAATTACGGTCCCTAGTTTTTATATTTAAATAGAAGTATATTAATAATAATTTTAAATGTCTTTGATAATATTATTAATTAATATTTTTATCTTTATATAGTCTAGACTTTGATTTCAAGTTTAATGGTTTTTCAGAAACCTTGCTTACAATAATCTTAATTTTAAAACAAATAAATATTTAAGATATTCCCTTTTAAAGCGAACAGCCTTGGCTTCAATTAGCTTTAACTCAGGTTGTAGGGCTCAGAAACAATAAAAATAATTCTTGAAAACAAGCTTGCACCAAATCGTCTTATCAACATTTTTATAAGGTTTCAGCATCTTTCCATAATTTCTAAAGCTTCTTGCTGAAATGAACAGCATCGAAATTTAACGATAAGTTTATTGACTTGCTTTAAAAACTGTAACTGACTAGTTCCCAAAATTTAATTTAATTTAAGACCAATGAAATATATATAAAGAAGTCAAATGGGAAATTATGGCTGAAAAAACATTTATTTATTTATTTAATAAAGATAAAGTAAGTTATTAAAACTAACTTAACTAATCTGAAGCACTGGAGCCTTCGGCTCTGTTGAAAAACATATTTTAAGATATTGTGGTAAAAAACTACCTTTTTTTAAATTAAAAAAAATCTTTACTCCATATTTCTGCAATTATATAGATCATATTCAACACATGTTAACTGCTACTAACGAGTTCTGTTTAATACGCTAGTCCTTGGTACTGAATGGTATTGACTTGTTGCTGCAAATTTTGCGGTTTTTGCAAGCAGATTAATAAATCAATCCACTTTGTGCTCCATTTTGGAGCTATCGATGCACATATACATGCACAGCATATAATCAGATGTGTGTTGTCCGTTTGTGTGTGTTTGCTTTGTGTTGGTTTTAGCGTATCCATGCAACCGCTGTGTGCGTGTGTTGGGCTTTTGGCCAAGAACATGCATATTAAGCAAAGCCTTAATGCGGCTTTCAACACAAACGTACCAATGCACAATGGGCCAAAATGCAAAAATTTTAGATATAAATGCTCGTCATCAAGTAAGCGCATATTCTTATGTAAAAACTTGATATACTTCTTAAGACGACTTTTATAATATTTTATTATTAAAACAAGACTCAGAAAACCATATTGGAAAAAACATATTTATGCAACAATATCTCATACAATTGACCCATAACGAAATAAACTTTCTTAATTCAATGCCAAAATACGAATTTTTATGGAATTTCCGCAACAAAATATATCCCACTTTACAAGCACTGTCTTAAGAACGTTTATCGGTAGAAGATTATATTGTATTAGCAATTTGTAGAGAATTTTATACCCTGAAACTTTTTAGAATTTTTGAAAAAATGTTAAAGCACGTGTAAAATGTTTCCTCAAAAAAAAAAACAATTTTTTTGAACTTTGGTCTTAAATAACTGAAGACGTGGTCACGACATTCATTATTAGTTTTAGAAATGATATTAAATGTCAAGACGAATATTCATATTAAGTTATATAACATATCACAAAGTGGATCTTTCTAATAAACTGAGACTAGATTTGAAATCTTCTTAAAGATATTGCATCAAAATCTTTAGATTATCTTCAAAATAAACAGGTTTGGAAATGCTGCTGGGTTTCTGACAATTTTTCTATATTTAATACGTATGGTTGGATTATAGGAAAGATAATAAACTGCCTAACAACAATCATTTCCATATAACTAATTTGTTATATTTACGCTCCTTTTATTATCTATTTATAACGAACTATCCAATACTATGAGAATTCTCTACAGGGAAGTTCTACTGTACCAAGTTTAAAGTCTATTAATCTTGAAAAGAACATTCTTGGTTTTTCTATACATATATGTACATATGATTCTGATGTATCTAAAAGGATCAGATTTTAGATTACCAGTTCAAAAGTTACCCATACAGACAGAATAAATGAGAGAAAGTGCAGATGGTTGTCCATAACCTTAGGAAGAGTCCCACAGAACTTCATAAACAAGCACTTGAATAAAACCTGCAATGAAGCAGAAAGAAATGACTCCCTCGATGCACTTGGAAAATCTTTCAAGGTCATCGCGAAGGATCGTAGCCGATGCAAACGTTTTGTAGAGGCATATGTCCCACCAACAGGAATTGAAAGAGTGTAATATCAACCTCAAATCTATTATGATAATTGGTAATTGGAATTAAGATTTGTCAGGATTGCTTCTTTATTATTGGATCTCAAAATTATTCAAGATAAAAATTGTTATAGATCATACTATATTTCTTCAGTTTAAATACATATTAGTTTCCTTTAATAAGACTTTTGAGAATCGTTAAGTAAAATTCCTTTATTTATATAAATTATATATTGTAATAAAATATATTAAACAGCTATAATATTAGTATGTTAATTAAAAAAAATTAAACAGTTTTACTTAAATTTTTAAGCATTATTTGGGCCTGTTGCCAAGAGCATCGATATGAAATAAGGGCAGGTTGGGACTATTGCTAAAGCCGAAACTTATTTTTTTTACTAGAGTTTAGAGCGCGATCGTAGGAGTGCTATATTTGTCTGGTTTTGGTTTTGGGCTGTATTTGCTTGGGTATGCTTCTTAGCTTCTTAAATTAACCTGCAGTATATTTTCTACGATGCAATTAGTAGCTTATTTGGAATGATATTTGATTGCTTGTTAAGATTTGCTCCATTGGGATGCGTCGGCCGGGCATAAAACTACTTTAAGGGTTCGGTGCAGACAAGAAAAAAGCCACATATAAAAAAGTGCACCTTAGATGCAGACATAAAAAATAAAAGAAACTTCATAAAAAAAAAAGGTTCCCCAAACGTTTGCTCAAGAAGTTTTCTTGCAGCTGGTATGCAGAGCCAGTAAAACCATAGGTGGCGCAATGATCAAAAACAGCTGTTCGGTGTTGGCGCCACAAACAAAAATGATATGAAGCTAATTACTTGCATAATAACATACAAAAATAATTCAATTGTAAAAAAATACTAGCTTTTGAGGTTATTTTAGAACCCAATATCCAAATGTTGCAGATATTTCCATTGCATCTTAATTACCAAATGGGTAATTACCTGTCTCGTGTACAGTTCATAATCTTTTTTTTTATTGGCTTTGCTATATCGTAGTTTCTTTCATTTTTGCCAAAAAAGAAGAATTATTTGTGGCATGATGAAGAGACATACTAACTTCCTCGTTTGATTGTTAAATGTGATTTTTATTGAACAATAATTGGAAAGTTTTATCTCAACGAAATTCAAAATGGCGGCTTTCTTCGCGTAGAACATTTTCTCCGGATTTCAATTCTACAGCCCCTTGTAGTGAATGAAAAATTCGCTATGGCTTATACTGAATAAGAATAAGTAAGCGAAACATGAGCTAAAATGTTTTGGGGTGTGGCCTTGCATAAAAAAATTATTTAACAGTTTTTTATTTATATTGTTAGTACAATCCATACAAATAATTATAAATAATAATTATTTTTTCAAAATTGGAGCAATAGATCAAGACCTGTGCTTAAAATTCTGATAAAAAACTTTGTTCCGAGAAAAACGCGTTTAAAGTTATTACAAAGTCCCTTAGCGCTATTTCTATAAATACCGATCGCATCGAAAAATCAATTTTCTTCAAATGAAATACAAAATTTGTCCATTATAACATTTTAGATAAAACTCTGGTATATTTTTGTTTGTTTTTTAAATATGTTATAATATAATTATAATAGTTTATAATAGATATTTTTATATTTTGTAGGCAACTAACGAGTCGCCTTCCAGTAAAGCAACCTTGTCTGGATTCGGGTACTCATTTATCTTCGAAGCTACCAATTGTAGAGCGCACTAAAAAAATTGTCAAATTATGTCTGGATGTTTGTTTCAGAACGCTTAATAGTATAGCTCTTATCAAAAATTTAACAACTTCCGAAAAACTTTTAATGACTGAAGTAGTTGCTAACTAACTATCTTATTAGAATTATAACTAGTTTTATGTAGTTATTTTCAAAGCAACATTTTTTTAGAACTATACGTTAAAATTTTGAAAAACGTGTTAAATTTGCAAAGAAACGCAATTTTTTATTTAAATGAAACAGCTCTAAAAAAAATTGTTTTGTTTTGGCAGAATTGCCTTTTGATGAGACAATAGACAACTATTGAAGGAAATCGAAGTGTATCTATCTAGGGTTCAGCTCAGAAAACATTATTACGGAAAAAATTTTTATATGAAAGTGGGACGTACAAAAGAACCTTAAATGCAATAAAAAAAAAGAAGCTATGTGTGGATTAATTTTACCTTGTTCTCTGTACAACTTAAATTTCCCTTCTTAGGCAGCCACAGAGCAGTAATTCATTAAATTCTTTCATTATACGATACTTTAACTGATTTTTTCGGATCTAAGTAACCAAAAAGGCCAAATAGTAGCTACTTTTAACTCCGGATCCGGCAGGATTTTACAAAAACAATTTTCCTCTTTTCAAAGCTAAATATTTTTAATTCTGTCTCCTGGTTCCTAAAAAAATTTATCAAATAATTAAAATCTAAATTTATCAAATTTTTAGATCTAGTTCTGTAATTTTTAATATCTAGCTTTAAGCAAAACACATATTATAAAAATAAAATAAATTGTTTAGCTAATTAAATTTATCAACAAATAAAAAGTTAAATTGTAAGTTACATTATTTTATTATAAATTTGCAATTATTATTATTGTTTAAATATTATAAAAATAATAAAAATAAACAATCTAAAATTTAAAGTTACAATATTTTGGTATCATTTTTGTAATTTCTGTTATTATTGTTGAAATATTATAAAAGTAAAGCAAATTGTTAAACTAAATAAATTTATCAAATAATAAAAATAAACAAGTTAAAATTATAAATTACAATATTTTATTATAATATTTATAATTATTATTATTGTTGAAATATTATAAAAATAATTAAATTGTTAAACTAACTAAGTTAATCAAATAATAAAAATAAACAAGTTAAAATTATAAGTCCCTATATTTTATTATAATTTGTATAATTATTGTTAAAATATTATAAAAATAAGGCAAATTGTTAAACTAACTTAATTTATTAAATAATAAATTTTAATTTTTAATTAAATATTTTATTATAATATTTATTATTATTGTTGAAATATTATAAAAATAAAGCAAATTGTTAAACTAACTTAATTTATCAAATAATAAAAATAAACAAGTTAAATTATAAGTTACAATATTCTATTATAATTTTATAATTATTATTATTATTGTTATAAAAATAAAACAAATTGTGAAACTAAATAAATTGATCAAATAATAAAAATAAACAAGCTAAAAATATAAGTTACTATATTTTATTATAATATTTATAATTATTATTATTGTTAATATATTATAAAAATAAAGCAAATTGTTAAACTAACTTAATTTATCAAATAATACAAATAAACAAGCTAATATTGTAAGTTATGATATTCATTTATAATTTTATATTTATAAGTATTATTATATTGAAATATTTTAATAAATTTATAAAACAATAAAAATAAACAAACTTAAATTGTAAGTTACGATATTTTATCACAATTTGTATAATTATTGTTATTATTGTTAAAATATTATAATAAAAATAAGACGTCTTTAAACTAACCAAGCTAACTAAATTTATCAAATAATATAAATAAACAAGCTAAAATTGTAAAAACAATATTTTATTATTAATTGTATAAATATTATTATTTTTGAAATAAAAACAAACTGAAAAACTTAAAAAACCATGTTGTTTGTTTTTAAAAAAGGATATTTTGTTTCAGTTGCGTTATAAATACATCAAATATTCTGGAAAGAAACCTTTTGTTGTTCCAAACCTATTGAACAGCTTAAAACCGTTACTGAAATTCAAATATTTAAATATACTGCGGACGATTTGGCAAAAAAAAATAAAAAATTTGAATCGATTTTCGCTAATTTTTGACTCTGAACGGATTTCAGCTACCAGGCGAACAGAAATCATAAGCAAGCAGCTGTAGAATAAAAATTTTTCTAAAAGTATCACTAAAAGTATGCCACACTTTTTTTCAAAAATTATTTTTGTCAAAATTTTGTAGCATACTTTAAGTTGCTAATTTAAAGTTGCCTGCTGAATTTCCTGCATTTCTGTTCGCCTGGTAGCTCAGCTGGCTTGTAGACCATTTTTGTATGGAAAAATAGCAAAGTAAAATTTAATTTTTTTATTTTTTAGTTGTATTCAGATAAACAAATTTTTTTGCGTTTGTATTGGACATTTTGTAATGCTGTAAAGCTTCAGTTTAGCCTGCTACCTTGGTGGGCTAACATTTTTAAAACATTTTTTTTAAATCAAAATTTTTATTGAATTTTGTTAATACCGCTGTTTTTGAGTTGTACAATCTCAAGGTCATTTGATTTAGCAATCTTTTAGATCCTGCAATTTCCACAACCCACCTTAAAACTTTGAAATATAAAAGAAAAATGTAGTTTTCGTTTCAATTATTTATTTATTCAAATAAAATTTAATAGCTATTACAATCCTTTTAATTTTGCTTCTTAGTTTCTATATATATAACTAACGTTTACATATTTAAACAATTTTTTTATTAAAATATATACAAATTGTTAAACTTACTAAATTTATTAAATAATATTAATAATAATATAAACAGGCTAAAATTGTAAATAACATTAGTTTATTATAATTTTTATAAATATTTTATTTTATTTATTAAAATCAGTAACAATAATGTAGAAAGCATGTATGAACTTTAAAAGACTTCAAATTCTTAAATATATCAGATGTCCCTAATAATAATTATTATATTTAATTATAACTTTAAGAATTATTATTAAAAATCTTAATTTATCAAATTTTTACACCTAAGTCTGTAATTTTTAATGTCTAGCTCATATTATAAAAAGAAAGTAAATTGTTAAACAAACTTTATCAAATAATAAAAATAAACAAGCTAAAATTGTAAATAACAATATTTTATTATAATTTTTATAAATATTATTATTATTGAAAAAAAAGCTCAAAACCATTTTTTTTATTTTAAAAAAAGAATATTTGGTTTCAGTTGCTGAAAAGGCTCCAAAAATATGTCAAATACTCTGGATGGAGGAATTCATGGAAAGAAACATTTTGTAGTTCAAAATCTATTGAAATGCCTAAAACCGTTTCAAATTCAAATTTTTTACTGACCATTTAGAAAAAAAAAAGAATTCAATAGAATTTTTCACTAAATTTTGACTCTGAACGGATTTCAACTACCAGGCGAACAGAAATCATAAGCAAGCAGCTGAAGAATAAAAATTTTTCTAAAAGTGTCACTAAAAGTATGCCACACTTTTTTTCAAAAATAATTTTTGTCAAAATTTTGTAGCATACTTTAAGTTGCTAATTTAAAGTTGCCTTCTGAATTTTGTGCATTTCTGTTTGCCTGGTAGCTCAACTGGCTTGTAGACCAGTTTTGTATGGAAAAATAGCAAAGTTAATTTTATTTTTTATTTTTTAGTTGTATTCAGATTAAAGCAGTGGTCGTTGGGTTAACATTTTTTTAAATTTTTTTAAATCTATTTTTTTATATGAATTTTTTTATACTGCTGTTTTTGAGCTGTACAATCTCAAGGTCATTTGATTTAGCAATCCTTTAGATTTTTTAGCAAGAAATCTGTAGCATACTTTTAGTTGCTAATTTAAGTTGCCTGCTGAGTTTTAGCTATTTCTGATCGCCTAGTACTTCGAGCTGGTTGTAAGAGCATTTTTAATAGAAAAATTTTGAAAATTTGATTTATGTGTTTGTCTGGTTGTATATACTTGATCCTGGTGATTTTAAGCTGCAAATTAGGAAAATAAATATCTGAAAAATAAAAATATATATAATTTTGTTGTTGTTGTAATTTTTGATATTCTGTTGCTTTGGTGGGTTAAAATTTTTGTTGTTTTTTAATTTTCTTTATTGAATTTTTTTCTACAGCTCTTTCAAACTGCCCAATCTTAGTGTTAGTTAATCTTAATCTTCGATTTAGTAATATTTTAGATCCTGCAACTTTCACAACCTATCTGAAAAATTTTAAATATATAAAAGAAATATTTTTTTTCGTTTCAATTATTTATTTATTCATAAAAAATTAAATTTCCCTTACAATCTTTTTATTTAGCTTTTTAGTTTCTATGGATAGCTAACGCTTACATATTTAAACAATTTGTCATTGTTTTATTTTTTATTTATTAATATTTGTTTTTTAACTTTTATGTGCAAATAATAAGACTAACATTTATTTTTATAAATTGCCTTGTTGAATAAAATCACCCAACCAGCTCGGGGCATATTTTTTGGGGTTCCCGGAAGTAATATATCCCATAACTGAGTTTTGTTACTCTTCTAAAGCGATATTTTTGTGTTCTTCATCGTTTTGGAAGATGAGTTTGGTTAAAGCATCATGATAGGATTTTTATCAAGCAGCCCTTTCTCCAGTCTTTTGGGTGCCTTAATAGACGTTCATTATAGTGAAAATACCAGTCATAGTATATTTATTTTTTAAAAAAATTTCTACTAAATTATAAGAGGTTTTAAGCTTGTATATTTATTCAAAGCGCTTTTGTTGAATTTTTATTTCATATTTTATTAACAATCTGTCTGGTTTCAGACAATAAGTAAATTTAGTAAATAATAATAATACATATATATAAATAAACAGGAAGTTTCCATTAAAACCTACTATTGTGCATTTTGTTGAATTAAAAAAAAAAAATTAAAAAATATACTTTATTTTTTATCTGTTCCTTTTGTTCTCTGAATTTTTCAGTCAGATATTGGATGTACATACCAAATTGGACTCCAAAACATAAGGAGTCGCTAATATGTAATGATTTCATCACGCTTTAAATATATATTTTTTTTTAACAAAATTAAATATAGTATTTAATACTAAACTTAATACTAATTTTACGAGCACTAACAACTGGGGCCTTCGACTCGCAAAATGGGCTTTTAAGCCGATTATTCTATATATTTAATTTTAATGCTTTTGTAAAATTGAATATTTTTAATATATTAGATACAGTGCGTGTTTCATGTATTTGGTATGGGGTCCGGGATCCGAAGAAGGTAGCTCTAATACTCTCAAGATATGACGCTTTAAATATATACAAAATAATGTTAAAAAATATAAATTATTTCATATAAAAAATATTTCTTAAAATAATTCAATATAATATTAACATTAATTTTGAGTCACATTGTTGTTAGTACTCTTGTTTTTAAGTATATTATCCTATGATACAATTAAATTAATAAATAAATAAATAATAATTTTAATATTAATTAATCATTTCTTTGAATAAATAAATTAATGAATAAATTCTATACATGCATAAATTAATTTTGTTTTTATAAATAAATCATACAGCGTTTGGCAGGTGTCCACAGTCATGGATTGAATATTTCAAATAGAGCTCTTAAACAACGTCTCTCTGGAAAGAAAAAAAAGATTAAAAAAATACAATATTTTTTATTATACCCTGTACCGTATGGTACCGAGGGTATATTAAGTTTGTGCAAGCCGAAAATGTATGTAACATATAGAAGGAGACGTCGGAGACACCCCAAAGTTACCTAAAATATGATCAGGGTGAATAGAGAAGTCGATATACCCATGTCCGTCTGTCCGTCTGTCCGTCCGTGTGAACGCCTAGATCTCAGAGATGGTAAGAGCTAGAGTTACCAAACTTTCACATTAGATCCCATATTATTCCATAGGAGGCAAGTTTATTTTATTTTTTTGATATCGGGGATAAATTATATAGCTCCCATGGAGGTGTTTGAGACTACCTCGACAAAAAAAAAGCGTTTTAGATGAATAATTCGTTTGTTTATGAAGATATCGTAACGAAATTTGGTATTCAAAGTTTTTATAGTTCCCAATCACTGTACCAAATTTGACCGAAATCGGTTGACTATATCATATAGCTCCCATAGGACCGATCGGCCAAAATAACTTTTTTAAAGAAAAATTCGCTATATTTCGTTTTTTAATAAAGATATCCTAACCAGATTTGGCGTTTGGAAATTTTTAGACCACTTAAGCAATGTGCCAAATTTGAACATTCGGTTGACTATATCATATAGCTCCCATAGGTCGATCTTCCAAAAATCGATTTTTTAACAAAATTTGTTGTATTTCGTTTGTTTGTTAAGATATTGGGACCAAATTTGACATTCGTGAGTATTTTATAGTTCCTAAGCACTGTACCAAATTTAATCCAAATCGTTTGACTAGATCATATAGCTCCCATAGGACCAATCGGTCCAAAAACACGTTTTTTATACAAAATTCGATGTGTTTTGTTTGTTTGAAAGATATTTGAAATAAATTTGGCATTCTATCTTTTTTAGGGTATTTAAGCACTGTGTCAAATTTTATTGAAATCGGTTGACTATATCATATAGCTCCCATAGGAACGATCGGTCAAAAAAAATTTTTGCTTAAAAATTCTTCTGTTTTGGTTTTTGTGAAGAAATCGGACTTTATTACAAGCTAGTGGTACAGGGTATCCTAAAGTCGTCCGCGCCCGACTTTACGTCCGCCATTTTTTTTAAAGTTAAAAATATGTTTAACCTATGGTGCTAAAAACAAAGCAACAGAAATTGTTATCATGTAATAATAAATATTTTTTATTTTTAATTATTAATGAATAATGACACTATAAATATATATTAAAAAAATAAATCAGTCAATTCCGTTGAGTTATGCTTATTTGTATTTTTCGAGATAATGTTTGCTGCAAGGTGCCACTAAAGTAATAATAAAGTTCTAGAGCTCTTGGAGCTGCTTCTCTTTTATTTCTTTTCAATTTAAAAAATAAAAAAACTGTTAAAATATATACAAAAATAATTGAAAAATCTTAAAAAAACTTTAAGAAATTTTTAAATTAAAAAAGAAAAAAAAACATATTTATCGCGGAAAAAAAATGAATGCCAATATCTTTATTTGTTTACAAAATCAAAGAAAAAAATTGAAAGTCAAACAAAAGTCTAAAATTTAAAAATATAATATTCAGTTTTGGATAAATTATCGGAATTGTGTTATAAAATTAGTCTTGGTAGCTATTGACTAGTAGTTTTACAAAATATGTTTAAAATCAACAAAATCGAAAAGAACGACATATTTTCCATATCTGTAAAAGCTTTCATCCGATTTTAATATTTTATAATTGTAATAAAGCTCCTTATCGAATGCTGCTTTAGTTAAAATTTAGTATCTCTAAGATTTATGAGAGTTTATTCTCTAGTTTTAAAGTGGTAGCAAAAGGAGTGGTTGGTTTCCAGTAAAAAAATGACTGGAATAATTCCGGTCATTTCAAAAACCTCATAAGTCCCTAAATTAGAATTTTTCAGGAATCAATAAAAACTGTTTCGTTCACAAACAAATGAGTTTTAACGGACTTTTTTATGCTTAATTTAGTATTTGAGTAATAAAAAAATTTAAATTGTGAATAAAAACTTATTTGTTTGTGTACGATACAGTTTTTATTGATTCCTGAAAAATTCTAATTTAGGGACTTATGTGGTTTTTGAAATGACCGATTCAATTTTAAACATCAAACGTCATGTAAAAACCTCATAAGTCACTGGACTAATGTTGTTTTTGCAATGAACGTCTTTTTCACGGTATTATTTGAAGAAGGAAGGATTGTATTGACTTAGTAGTTTTTACCCAGAATACGTATCTCCCTTTAAGGAACCATTTTCAGCAAAAAAGCATGTTGCAAAAAAATGTGACTTATGAGGTTTTTGAAAATGACCGATTCAATTATTCTCATTCTGCACACAATCATTAATATGAAAGACACATACTTAATTATTTCTTAAACCATTTTTGGACCCATTAATTACGAAATTGGAATGCTTTAGAATCCAATCAGAAATTTTATTTAGTGGAATTTAACTTATATACGATCAGCAAAAAAAAACACTAAATGTGTTATCATTCCCTAGCAGTTTTATTACATATGTACAAATCATAAAAATCGAAGAGGTCGACCAAAAATCTGACCGGCTTTACTTATTTTCGTCCATATAATACGAAAGCAGATCTTCAAAGCATTTGACCTTTCTCAAAACCGATTTTCTGCAGAAAAAAGTTGTATCAAAACAGCTAGAAGTTTTACTATTTTCTTGCTATCAAATTTTCGGATATAATTTTTGAATTTTTTCCACAGTGCGCTGGTAAGATAATAAGGCGCCCAAAGTGCCAACGTTGCGTATGTGTTATGGAAATGCATGCATTGCGAATAATGCGCATACGCACTGTGTATTGAACAGCACAAACAGGACGAAATGGGCAGGAACAATAGAGGAACATGCTCAGAAAGCTGCTTAATGCAGCTATACATTAGTTCGCTTCTTAGGAAGTCTTACTAAAACATTTTGAATTTTGGCTAAGCTAATGAACTACATCCTCTAAAGGATTCTGCTGCTTTGTTTCCAACAGTCGCCAGAAGAGATGACTTCTTTAGAAATATTTAAACAAAGAGTCACGCAACATAAGTTTAAAAAATTCGTATGTGCTATATAGGGAAAATTTTTGTTTTTTTTTAAAGGTACATGATTAGGCTACCTTCTTCTCCTTAGTTGGACCTCCTGCAAAATACAACCTGACAGACACACTAGCCTCTTTGGACACACCTCTTTTGGAACACTAAAAATTACTGGGTAGAAATTTTTCGTCTTTTCGACTTCAAAATAGGTTTTATTTCTAAATAAATAGTAAATCATTATGTATGATAAAAATCTTTAACTATGCTTCGAGACTTGTAATAGAGCCCCTTTGAGCAACCGGAATACGACGTTTGGCCATGGAGACAGATCATTATCGCCCGCTGCTCAGAGGGATTATGTATGCTGAAATTTTTATTTATTTCGTGGAGTACATATGGCTTCTTCTTTTAAAATTGTTTGATTATTAATGCGGATATGAACGTTATTGTAAATGTCTTTGAAGACTCATAAATAAAATTATTTTTGTAGAAAACTTTTCCGATCTTGATTAAATTTTATGTATATTGCTCCATCTTGTAAAGTTAAGGAGCTGTGGAGGTGTTGTAATAACTTGAATTCAACGTACCCATTTAGGTTAGTTTAGGTTTAATTTGCAGTTTAGTCAATGTCTGGGATCACACAAAGACCAAGCGATTCGTTGTGCTGCCTAATTGTTAAAAGGGTGGATCGAATTGGAGAAGGGGAAGTGGAGTGGTGGATTAAAAACTCTAGGGCAACCCTAGTGTGCTGCCTAATTGTGAAAAAGGAGACAATGAATTGGAGATGGGGTGGGGAGGTGGAGTGGTGCAGGAGTATCAAAAAATATAGGGCATCCCTAGTCACCTAAGTCTCTCTTATGGCAAATACACAGCAGAAGCTCCAATATCATAATTTAGGGTGCAAAATATTGTCTCTATGGAGTATCCGACGACAAGCTCGAGCCTAAATATGATTGAAAATATCTTAGAGATCTCATTTAAAAACATTTTTGTTATCATCACAAAGTTGGACTACCCAATATTGAGGAAAGGGTGAAGAAAGCCACAAATGCACTGTATGCATCGCAAAGGATGCTGAGTAGCACGTGGGGTCTGTCACCAAGACTAATGCACTGGGTCTTTATATCAGTCGTGAGGCCTGTACAACTCTCACAGAGTTCTGGTATGGTGAAGAGCCGCAGAGAAGTCCACATACTTACAAATAATGGAAAAGACTGAACGACGGGAGCTTTAAGGTCTACTCCAGCCAATGCACTAGAAGCTATACTTGGAGTCCACTCCCTACACATTCAAGCTAGGCTACTTACAGAAAACAGCATAACGTCACTTTACAGCAGGGAACATGGTCCTTGCGAACTACGGGCACAGCGAAGTTGCAGGGGTAACATACAATAACACGGACATATAGTCCCATATATAAACCCCAATAAGTAACTTCTCCAAAACTGTCACGCTTTTGGGATTTGATGACTGGAAAATCGGCAAGGACCAACGAGCCATACAAATTTTCACAGACGGATCCAAAATGGAATCCGGCGTTGGGGCCGTGGTATACTGTATAAATTCACCCATGGAGGCATCTTTCAAGTCACCGGACCACTGCAGCATTTTCCGGGCGGAAGTGTTTGCCATAAAGAAGGCGGCAGACCTAGCGCTCACCCGAGAGCAGAGGCAAATATATATTTTCGTTGATAGTCAAGCGTCAATCAAATCCATGCTACCTATCAGCATTTAATGCAAAGGAGTA
Source organism: Chymomyza amoena (assembly GCA_037043745.1). Taxonomy (NCBI): domain Eukaryota; kingdom Metazoa; phylum Arthropoda; class Insecta; order Diptera; family Drosophilidae; genus Chymomyza; species Chymomyza amoena. The sequence goes on from JBAMAX010000437.1 coordinate 105,467, forward strand.
CTGGAAGCAGGGATACATTAGATGAACTAAGCACCCTTAAGAAGGTGTGCATTTTTTCGGTTCCCAGCCACCAGGGCATTGATGGAAATGTAATAGTTGACAGGCTCCCAGGTGCTGTATCAAGCCAACCGTCGCTTAAGGATCTTAAGTTTCCATTTAGAACGATTTACCACAGAGCAGAAGAAGACGCTGTAACCAGATCCGACAGAAGGTGGTACATCACAACGAACTGCAAGATAGCTTGCAAAATCAATAACAGACTAGCCCAGTATTTTCTGCAACTGCCAAGAAGAGACTGTAGAGTCATAGTGGGCATAATTTCTGTTCATTACCTGATCGCAGCTCACGCTGAGAAGCTAGGCATTGCCAAGAGTAGGGAGGCAGAGGCCCAAGAGGCTCTGGAGCCGTCATCTGCCGTTGCCTCGCCTTATGCGCATCAATACTTAAATATCTAGGAAAACCCTCGACAGACGTCTCACATGGCGCAGACACATTGAAGCCAAAAGAGCACACCTAAAGCTAAAGGCCAGCAAACTTCATTGGCAGATTAACGCAAAATCACCTTTAAGTCTGGATCATAAGGTGCTACTCCGACACTCAGTCTTAAAACTTATTTGGACTTACGGCTCTCAGTTGTGGGGCAATGCCAGCAAGAGCAGCATTGACATCATCCAGAGAGACCAGTCAAAGATTCTAAGAACTATCACCGGGGCACCTTGGTACGCTCGGAATGAAAACATTCAGAGAGATCTGAATGTACCACCCTTGAAAGATGTAATAGCCGAAAATGCAGCAAAGATTCTAAGAACTATCACTAACATTCAGAGAGATCTCACTATATCACCCGTGAAAGATGAAATAGCCAAAAATGCAGCAAGGTACTACAATAAACTGTCTTCACACCATAACCATCTTGCTCAAGATCTAGCACGGCTAAGCGACAGATCTCGGCTACGCCATAGGGATCGTCCACCCCAGCTACAAATATTAGGGGCATCATAATTTTTAG
>JBAMAX010000438.1:0-71258 GCA_037043745.1 Chymomyza amoena
TGCTTGAATGAAAAGTATACTGTAGGTGAAACTTGAGGACATTTACACCAATACGAGTCACATAGGACACTAGCTTACAAGCAAACCAACAGATGACCGTAAATTATACCTATTACAAAAAAAAACAATCCATACTTAAAGTATAGCAATAAAATTATAAACAATGTATCAACAGAAAATCAAAATGTAGTCCTGAGATGACATTAAATTAAGAGGCAAACACTCTACCAATTCCTTATTGCTGCGTATTGCTATTCGAACAGAAAAACAGAAAAAAAAAATATACTTAATCCATCAAACTAAAGCTAGAAGATCTACTATTTCAGTAATCGAGTACTCCTTTTTGAAGGGTAACAATTGCGCACCATATGCATAATTCTAATCCGATTCCCTACTTTCTCTACTGAAAGTCTCACAACTACAATCAGATTGAACTATATTCAAAGCAATATTTAAAACGTTAAAACAACATTTTCCCTAGTACATCTTTTTATCTATAAGCCCGTAAAATCTATTAAACATTATTGGCATTTCATAAACGTGTGCAAATATTTTAATTTAAAACAGCAAAAACCAAACAATCAGCCGTAAAACAAAAGCGAGCAACAACAAACATGGCTAAGCCAAGGAACAGTTGGATCAGCAGGCATAAAGTCGTGATACTAACAAATTTCATTAATGTACACAACACCGGCAACAAGTTGCAGCACGGATCTGGTGCAAGCCCAAGTCAGTTCAGTCCTCTGGCTGGCATCCTGATCTGGCATGGCATAGCATGGCTTGGCAATTGCAACGATTCCATTCATAAAATCTGCACACTTACAAAAGCCACAGACAGGGAACACTAAGAGCATTGCATGATTTTGCATAATTTTATGTAAATTTTTTGGACGCGAGTCGAGTGCGCAGGCGCAGCCGACGGAACAGACGGAACAGAACAGAATAGCATAGCTCTGGGAGGGGGGGATTGGGTGAGAGGAGTGCAACTGCGAAAACAACATGATATATGCCACATGATGACGAGAAGAGGCTGCCAATGCGGCAAACAGTAGCAATTGCTTTTGTTGTACAAGGACACGATTAAGGTACGGCATTGGAGTATATAAGGAGGAAGAAAGGATTGTGTGCCATATAGTATTAAGTTTGGCCAATTTATGCAAACGTGCGGCGTCCGAGAGAGCAAAGATATTCATATATTGATTTTATTATATATAGGTATGTATATAGATTTTATAAACAATTTTTGTCAAAAAAATCTACAACAATGACATGAAATTTATATGCAGCAAAATATTTAATACAAAATATGTTTTAAAGAGTGAGCGGAGCGGGAAGGGGAGGCATGGCCTCCGGAAAGACAGTTCCGAGTAAAGACTGCGGAGCGGGTATTTTACTGCCCCCACATATGCAGCCTTTCCTTGAATTTAACTTGTTGTTGCTGCTGCTGCTGTTGCTGTTCCTGTTGAGGATGCACGTCAACACTGACAGCAGCAACAGGCAGATCGCAAACATCGACGACGAGTTGTACCTCACTTTGTGTGGTTGTTGTTGTTGTTGCTGTTGTTGGATGTCTAATCAGATTCAGATGTCGACAAAAAAATGCGCGACGTTCTGCAGCAGAAAAGTTGCAGCTCCAGCCGCGTAATACGGTAGTAGGTAGGATGAAGGAGCACGGTGTGTCCAAAGCAGAATGACGAAGTCATAGCCGCGATGCGTCAATTTTAGATTCAACAAAAATGATTGCAATGCATGTTGGCTGCAGACTGGGCGACTGCCAGGCACAGGCACATTGGCACAATCCTCAGACCCTAAACAACCGAGACACACAACCAACAACCAGTTTGGACCAACAGAACAGTCAGTCTGTCAAAAGACCTTCCTGTCTGGCCGCTTGAAAACTTGTGAAATGCCAATTTATTCGTTAGCAAATATTGCATCTGATAGAACAACAGCCAGCAGGAGCTGCTGCAGTCGTAGTAGCTGCTCCTCAAGTAGCTGCTGACTGTGATTTGACTGCATCGTCGGGGTGCGAGTGCAACATATGCAGACATGACTGGGACACAGAAGCTCACTGCTGGCATTGGCATTGGCATTGGGTTCCTTCTACCCGGGCCACTGCCACTGAATCATGTGTAAAAATCTTAAGTGCAAACAATTGTACGCGTTTATCGTGTCTCTGGGGCGACGACCACCATTGAAGCTGGCACGGACTTGGCCAAAAACCGTACCTGAACCCTAACAGATTCAGCAAAGTGCTGGAACCCACTAGCTTTAATTAAGCGCATGGCATTTTGGCATTTTGAGTTTAAGCATTTTTCGGAAAGCCCTCCAGACATTGAGCAGCTTCACTTAGTCATTTGTTCGTTCAATCGCTCAAAGTTTGCTCGCCAAAAATCCATCAAATTGATCAATGCTCATAAATCATAAAATGCCAAAAACCGAAAAATACAAATTTCTTATAACCCATAGCCGAAATGTGAAAGATGATTAAGAAGAAGAAGACTAAGATGGTCTTACTAAGTAACAAAAAAAAGGGGCATGCTTTTACTGGAAATTGCCTCGAGAGTGTGCAAAAGGGTTTTCGATCGGACTAAATTAGTTTTCGTGGCTGTCGTTTAATTTACGTTATAGTTGTTGTTGTTGCTGTTGTTTTTGTTGCTTTGGAGCGCGCCGAAACTGACCCAATAATTATACTTTTATATATAATACCTGAAACTGAGAGTGAAACGCAAAATTTTTTAAAAGTGAACAGTGTATAAAAATATTATAAAATACTACATAGTATGCTCAGTAGTACAGTGAATACCCGTCAAGTATGAATATGGAATTATGCTAATAGTAACGAATTTTTTAACTACAAACGTTGAAAAATGAATAGTTTTAATCAAATAAGTTGCTAGTGACGTATGTATGTATATTAAAAATGTTTATCAGTTGGGGCCATCAAAGGCTTATATTAGTGGAATTTTAATACATTTGATGGGGTAGCCCGGAGATCTTTAATACAAACCGTATAAACTGCAAAATTCGTAGCTAAAAATTTCTGTTTTTAACTTAATGCATTGCGGTTTAGAAACTTTTTTTAAATGTTATTAATTGTGAATGAAATATTTAATATTTTTGAACGTTTTTGTATTCTACGCTGCTTAGAGAAAATATTGTTGTAAGAAAGCCGTTTTTTATGGAGCTTAAACTGGATGAGATTAGAATGGATTCAGATTCCAGGTTCGATTATCACTCGAGACATTTTTTTTTAATGTATCACATACTGTTTAGAATATATTTTGTTATATTATAATAATTTACAGTTTTGTATATAGGGTGCGCCATCTTTTAAGAAGATATGTTTACATTTATTAGTTTTGATATTTATCAACCTATTTATTTGAGTGTATATTAGGGTGGCCATCGCTGGTAATGCAGATTTTTAAACCGATAATATCAACAAACCCACCGCCTAAAAAGTTGACATTTTAGCGCCTGTTAAATGAAAAGACGACCCGAAAATATGATATATATATACACTTTTCCGTATTTGACTGTATTGTTCTACATAAACTTGAAAAACTTATTTCTTATCAAATAATTATGGTTCAACAAGTCCTAATATATACTAATTAAAACATAATTAAAAAACACTAGAGTCGACCTGAATAAATTTTGTAAGATCTTAAATTAATTAAATCGATTTATTATTCTAGTATACAAATTTTGATATTCTCAGCATGTTTTAGTCGTTTGCCGTAGTATGGCTTGCTAAAACTGAAAATGAAGTCAAAAAATGTTTTCATGAAAGATAGTTTGACATATTGCAAAAAACCCGCTTTTCGAAAGTTAAAAAAACAGTCTACTTCACAGCAAATATCTCTGGTTATATTAAGCTGATTACGATAATTTTTTGACTATAGATAATAAAATTACTTATCGATATTTATGCATTCATATAAAATTTTTCGTAAATTTTTTTGGTCGGTCGGGTTATTAAAATCGTGAGAAAAATCCTACTGTATATGATTTTGAAATCTTAATCGAAATAAACTCGCTTTTGCATATTTCCTAATCCAAAGTATTTTTTTGTGTTTGAACTATTTAAGCAAGACATGGACCATATAAAAATTAAAAATATTTATCAACATTTATTTAACTTGAAATGGCCATAAATAGAATATCAAAGAATATTTAAAAAATTATTTCAATATAAAATTTGAACTTTTTGCAACCTATTTTGCCAAATCGTTTTAATTCCACCTGCAACATAACATTCGGTTTTAAATCATATAAAAAATAAATTTTATTTATTAATTAAAAATAGGATACACCCAACTTTCGGTTTAAAAACAAATCCGAATGAAATGTTGGCATTCGTGTTCGGCCGTGAATATAATAATAAATTATTTGCTATTTTTTACGATTTTTTATTCAATATTTTGCATATAATATTCAATAAATAAAAAAAAAATTAATAAGAGGTAGAAACTTCTTTCTTAGCGGCATCAAGAATATCTCCATTTTTAAACATCGTAAATTATCCTATTTTCAACTTACATTTTTACTTCAAGCTGAAATCTAGAGCGAAACATTTTATTGAAAAAACCCCCAGTTTTTGACGTGACAACGTCTTAAATTAGGTTTGTATGGGAGGCACCATTGAAAAAATCTAACGATAACCATAACGATAAGTCTAGCGATAAATAATCGTAACGATAAGTGGCATTTTTATTTTTGGTTTGCGCTCTGCTCTTATCTATAAACGAACCAGCGACTTTTTGTGAATCGCAGCAACAAGCAACGCACAGCGTCAGCCGCACCGCTTAGCGCTCAGCACCAAACCGGCACTGCTCACAGCGGTGGCTATTTTTAGTTTTGAGTGGGCGCAACTGATTAACCCCAGCGGCGCATAGCCTCTGCGGTCTGCCGAAATGCTGCATTACCTCCGCAGAAAACGTAATTGATTACAAGCGCTGCGTTTCGTTTGAGGGATTGTAAGCGGAGGCAAATAGAAAAGCAGTGATCTGCCGAAAATCTGCATTACAACTGCGGAAAAAGTAATGCACAAATAGAAACTCGCACTGCGCTACCTTAGCAACACAAAATTTTGTTATTTTGTTTGCATGCTAACAAGCATAGTTCGGCCTTTCTTCTGTCAAACCATTCGTTTATACCTTTTTATTTATTGTCTACTGCCGAGAAAATTTTATTTTATTAAGAGATACGAAAACGTAAAGTCTGACAACTCGTTTCATAATTTCATGAAATATACGTATAATCTTGATTGCGTATCAAACGTTTCTAAGTCAACTACGTTAAAAGAAACAACCATCGACTTGACTTTCGCAAGACACATTACAGCAGAAACACTTCCTTTCATTTCCTATTTCTCCTATCATCGTCCTATCCTCAACAAAATCACTCAAATAGGAATTATTATTGTGCAATTTAATAATATTCATATCAATAAATATTCTACCGAGAAAAAGACGTTGTCACGTAAAATCTTCGCCCGTAAAACCGACTTTACAGGCAACAGTTTTAATATATAATTTTATATAATAAAATAAAAACAACTTTGCCTAAAAATGTATACCAAAATATAAATGATGCATAAAAATAAATTATAAAAAATAATTTATCAAAATATTTTGCAGTTGCAGATTTTGACCGCATATTTTTTGGCAGTAGATTTTTTATTTTAAATATTTTTTCTAATTTTTTTTTTAATATTTTCTTTAAAAATTTTAAATATAAATATAATATAAAAAATTTAAATTTTAATTTTCTAAAAAAAATTATATTTTTTAAAACAAATTTTAATTTTCTAAAAATTTTATCTTTTTTTTAGATTGACTGGAATTGAGCCGAAATCATTAACAATATTGTGTATATCATACTTAGTGTAACCAACTGGCCCGGAAAAATCAGGACATAGGCTGGCTTTGGAATGAACCTCCCAGTATCCCGATGATTACCTCCGGGTGGCCTTGATTTGCATATTACTAATTAATTTTACAATTTTTTGAATGAACATCCCATATTGCTTAGGCAAATATCTTCAGAAGAAAACAAAAAGTAGATTCAAATTATCTATAACGCTGCAATCGTCTAATAAATTTCAGTTAAATAATAAAGTTTTTTCACTAAATAAATGGCCTGGTTTTGAGTTCAAGTGGATTTTAGTACCTTTTTCAAATACGTACCGGTTTCTCTTAAAATTGAGCTGGTCACACTAACTATACTTCGACTTCTACCATCTTATTTACCCCAGCCTGAATATCAAAGAGGGTCGTACAAAAAAGGGCAGTTGGCTGTTAGCAAATTATTCTTAGATTTCAAGAAGAGTCTCCACTGTATATGCTCTACCTATATTTTTCTAAAAGTATGTGTATAACTCTTCTTGCCGTGGGCAGACATTGGCACGCAGGCGCATACAACAAAAAATTTTGGTGCTTATCAGCTCCAGCTGCCCAAAAGATTTTTCCATGTTATTTTTTAACTAATGGTCGCTGGCATCAGGCAACAACTACAATATAGCCAACAACAACAAGTTGTTAGCCAAATTTTGTATTGTTATTATTATTGTGTGTATTTGTGGCCGAACTGTTGCTTATAGCACGCGACATTGATGCGCTGTTGACCGAGCACGGGTCGGATTGTTAGATTGGTCAAGTGGTCAAAAAGATTGGTCGACTAATATTTGGCTGTTGGAGTGCTTAGGGCCCGCGGGTTAAATGTCACACTGCCCGTCTAGACATCTTCTATGGAATGGCCGGAGAGCAGGCTAATCAATTTTAAATGTGTTTTTGCGTGTCAATCGCTTGTTTGCGTGCCACAAAAACGCAAAACGCTTGCTAGATAGACAAATCAACTGGCCCAGTCATTTATTGGTAACTTGTTGTTGTTATTGTTGTGTTAGTTGCTGTTGTTGCCGTTTGGCAATAATTGTAGTTTGTAGCTAATAAATTGGTTGCCTTGAAATTTTGATTGTTTGAGTGAAATTCATTTGATTTATTGCACACACAAACACACACATACTTTGCCACAACCCAAAAAGACAGCAACAAATAATGAAAGGTTTTTAAGGCTCTTAAAATTAACTTGCGGCATTTCTGGAATGTTGTACATATATCAACTAAAAAAGAAATTTCTGGAGATTTTAAGAGAATCTTTTGTACTAATTACAAATTATAAACTATACTATGTATAGGAAAAAATATCATACTTTTAATTAGTTAAAATTACTTCTATTGTTTAAATAGATTTATTACAGATAATATTTTTGCACATATACTTATTTCTAAGAGGTATGTCGTCATTAAGAAGAACCCAAACTCCCTAACCGTCCCAATTTTCAACTCTAAACTAATTCGGAAACTTCAAATTTGGGATTGCACTATGAGAAAGTAAAAAATTCGTAAGTGGGCTCTTAAAAGTGAAAATAAATATATAAAATGGATTCCTTTACCCCAAAAACCCCGGCCATAAACATTTGGCTAGAGAAAATATTACTCTTTTTGTCTATTGAATTCAACGTCTTATTCGATTTATCAATATTAAAAAAAAAAAATTATATTTCAAAAATGTGTGCGATGATATCTTGGTCAAAGTCACTTAGAATGACCCATAGAACCAAATTTAAGACATCGTAACAATAAAATGTTATCTTGAAGGATTTTTTGGCTACCTATAAATTGACCCGCCCTCTTATATGCTTATATGTTTATAACTTTATTTTTAAATCTTTAAAAATATTCTATTATGAAAATTAAATTTAAAAAAAAAGAGTCTTCAGTAAGAATCGAACTTTGTTCTCTAGACGAGACGACATTATTTTCTAAGGCTCTAGCATTACAGCTGCCCTTTATGGGACCATTACAATTCCCGCGTACCCTGCGATAATCTCCGATATTTATGGTTCGATGATGATGATATCTTGTATTAAATAAGTAATATATTTATTTTCCACATTTTGCTCATACAACCTTAAGCTTATGAATTGTAGTAAATAAATTTTAAATTTTTTGAGGGAAGATGATAAAAAAAACAATACCTTAATATCATCATCATCATCGTATGGCCATTACAACCCGCTCTCGGGTTACGGCCGACCTCAGCAGCTCTCGCCAGGCGCCTCTGCTTTGCGCGCGCCTTCTCCAATTAGAAATACCAAGGGAGGATAGGTTCTCCTCCACTTGGTCTCTCCATCGGAGTCGTTCCTTCGTCGGCTTTCGCTTCGAATACCTTTTTCGCTGGAGCATCATTATCCATACGTACGACATGGCCGAGCCAGCGCAGACGTGGTATTGTGATGCGCTGGACAACATCCATGCCGTCGTAGAGCTCGTTCAGCTCGTGGTTCATCCGTATGCGAGAGCCTTCGTCAAAACGTACGGGACCGAAGATTTTGCGTAAAATTTTCCCCTCAAACTGAGCTCCTGAGGTATTTTTAATCATATGGTACGGGACCTACTGAACTAGAGGAGGATAACAAACGACTGTTTCAGTGGACACAGATACCAGGGCATAAACACTCAAAAATCCTTCTCTCTAACTACAATCGTAAGTGGTTCAAAGTCATGATAATTCACGTGAAGAATACCGTGACAATCCTGACGGGCCCCGCAAAAGATACAGGAATACATGTAGGCCATAGGACTTTTGGGAGAACTCTGAGCCATAAAGGGGTACAATAGATCCACTTGAGGCGCAGTACATTTTACACCCAGTAACAATAATAATAATCCATAGCGCCTTAAATTGAATTGATCAGGACCATGTTTCTATTGCACTCAGGATTGGGAGCGCTTAAAAGTTTTACTTTTTATTGTACAAAAAAAAGTCTAAAATGCAACATAGAGAAAGAGACGTTGAAGAGGCTCCAAAGTTTGTAAATTTAAAATCAAGCTGAGTGGAGAAGGCTATATGGGCATGCTCGTCTATCTGTCTACCTGTCCTTCCGCCCGTATGAACAACTAGAAACGATTTTTTTTTATCTTTTCAACTCGAAGTATATTCAGCATTCGAGTGTTTTTAGATATTGTATTTGGAAGCCTTCTTCTTTTCACTTGATTTAAATCGACTAACTACATCATATAACCGTCATATAAGCGATTGGCAAAAATAGAAAGTTTTCTTGTTATCGTACACATATTTACCATTTGAAAGTTTTTTAGAGTTCCCACTCGCTGCGCTGGGAGGATCCACCCCCGTAAACATCGCCTTGTACCTACAGCTGCCACCTTTTCGCGCACCCACTAGAGTCTACAGGCCTAAAGTTTGATCTCTGGTCCTCCGGGTCACATATCAATTCTTTTAAATAGTCAAGAATCATCAGAGAAAAAATCGTTTGAAAACGTTCTCTACCTAAAATCTACAGGCGAACAACCAGACAGAATTGGCAACCCCAACTGTACCCAATAATACGATCTATTCTATATTTATTCTCAGCCTGAGAACTGCAAAGCTAAAACTCGATAATTTTTTGTCAATTTGATGGGAATGGTAAACTCAACTCGATTATCGAGCTTGAAATCTGAAGCTGCTTTATCCTTTTCTTAATATAATAACTGCCATTACGAACTTCCAAAAGTACGGAAACAACGAAAAACGTTCTACAGCTATAATCTCCGAGCAAACAGCCCGACTGAATTGGCAACCCTACCTGTACCCAATTATACAATCAATAAGCCTGAAAAGGTAAAACTCGATCATTTTGTTGTACAGTACTATATACAGTACGATCGCGGTCAGAACAAAGTGTGAATATAATGATTTCCAGAAATTACCTGTAGATATACTAAGTGCCGTTGCCCTGCTAAGGAGCGGACATGAGTCAGTAAGCTAGAAGAAGAACTGCCGCCATTCATAGTGAGCTAGCTGGTGGTGGCATGCCGTCGGCCTTTGATCGGGCATTATGCAAGGCAATAACAAGCTGGCCAACAATAACTAACATGCGCTTTACACTTGTTCAACGCATTTACCAATTTGGCACGCTTGACCATAAAAAAAATGAGTGAGCTTGGCCTGGTCCGGTCCGGTCCGGCTTGGAACGGCTCCGGTTTGGTATGGATAGGCATCATGGATAGATAGCCTAAGAGAAAAAAAGTGTGAAACTAAAAATGGCGTCGTTTGCTTGCTCTTGCCTTTTTGGCACACAATCGATTAGCATAGTTTCTATACAAGTATCGTAGATGTATATATGTACATAAGTACAAGTATATATATATATATATAGTACATATGTAATATGTAAGTGACAACTGCATTAGGGTGAGGCGTGGCCGGGAGACACGCGCAGCAGCGGAAGTTTAGCTCATTTACGCTATGCGCCAGCGGAAGGGATTTCTTTTTAAGCGCATCCTGGACACACGGCCGACAGTCAATGTATATAGTATATAGTATATTTGTATATAGATATGTTTTATATCTCTATTTGTATTTTTTTGCTGTTTTTTAGCCAACTTCCTGTTAGCGCTATTTGTGCGTTTGTTTGCAAGTGTAATAAATTTTGTCAAGTTCTTATACAGGGGTTGCTTTTGGTCAGCCATGGAAATGGAATTTTTAGAGAGCTCAGCAGCTTTCCATTTAACGTTTATATGTTAGATGGTATTTATGTTTCGGCTGGCTCACGCTACTGACTTTCATTGGGGCGCCCTATAAACTCTTAACTCAATAGATAATTAAAAAATAGTTTTATGTGTGGCCTCTTGTTTTGACTAAATCAAAACCATAAAAATTAAAATTACAATGCATAAAATGATTGGAAATAAAAGGCATACGAGTATAATAAACATTATAGACCCCGCATCCTACGCAGCCACCCAGTTAAATATCTAAACTGATTGCTTATTTCTTTTTTTTTTTTTTCTTCACTTTTATTGCTGCGTTTTTATGAGCCACAAAATCTTTTTTTGGTCAACTGTCGCATCAATAATATTGTAAACAAAAGATTGTGCACAATATGATGTGTGTTGTTGAAAGTTTGATGAGGTGAGTTCGTCGTATATATTAGATAGAGCATACATATATACGAATATGTACATATACTCTTATATAGTATATGCTACGAGTGGCATATTAATGACCAATTTGGGAAATACTTAAAGTACGCTAAGCCATTGGCTATGCATAGAATCCTGCAATGAAACGTTTCGAAGTGGCGGGATTGGAAACTTCCGCATAAATTATTTTATAATAAAAAAAAATTAATTACCGTCAGCAATTTGTTTGAAGAGATCGCATAATTGATTATTGAACATAAATTGGGTAATTTAAATTTATTTGACTTATTATGTAGTTTTCTAAAATGAGTTGGATGCATGGCAATTTGTCAGAAGGTGTGAGGTTTTTTGCTCAAGAACCCATTAGCCTCCACACATTTTTAAGTTACCCGTGAAAACCGGACTTTTTGAAAAATATATTTAATATCAGATATTAAGCGATTTCTTAATATGGTCCTTACAGCATGATCCCTTTGGTCCAACAATTTTGATATACTATACCAGGTAACTTAAATTTAGTGATGATCTTTTTATTCGACCCAAATCTCCTAGCATCCGACCATTTCTTCAGATTTGAAAAAAATAAATACTATCTGGAGAGAATGGACAATCGAACAGCGTAATTCATGAATTTGAATTTGGCCATTCACCCATCGCTGGGACAAATGTTACATACACAAATATTCAATATTATATATTATTTAACCACGAAATATACGGTCTATACAATAACATCAAAATTGTCGCCCAAATCAAAAAGCTGAGATTAAGGGGCATGTGCATCGAATGCAGGAGAGCTCCCCACGAGGCGTGCTCTATATAGCAACCCAGTTGGTGCTCGACGTCGTGGTAGACCGAAGCAGTGTTGGTTTGAAGCTGTACAGCGGGATATAGATGCGATGGGTATCCGCGACGGAAAAAATATAGAGGAGAACAGGGAAGAATGGAGGCGAGCGATACAGGCCTAAACCAACATCGGATTCGTCGCGCCATAGAAGAATATATAGGTTGGGCCATCTGTTGCTTGTCTTTATGTATTTAAAATTATACCGCGGCGGGAACATCGTAGTTTTCGATGACTTCTCTTCGAGAAAAAGGGTTCAAATGGCTGCAAATTCGGCCCAAATGTTGTTCTGTTAGTCCGGTGCCAAATCGCACGATCCAGCCGGCCAATTTAGATCGGTTTTACGCGAAATACACCTCTCGCATTTTCGTGTAATAATGCGAATCAGGCCTACATATCCTGAAGCAAAGCCCGTTCACATCTATATATTCTATTTAAGTGCCATCAAAAATTGGTTACCATGGCTTCGTAACGATGGGAATTCACGGTAACCGCCTGGCCGCCCTCATTTTCAAAGAAGCTCGACCCAATGATGCAACCTGCCCATAATCCGCAACAAACAGTGTTTTTTTGTGGACTTTCATGATATTCCCTGGGATTTTCAGTTCCCCAGTTAGCTTGTTGATGTAACCAGGGAGATGAAAATGGGTCTCACTGCCGACTTTTGACAAAAATTTATGTGACTAATTTACCAACCATTAAAATGATTAATTATTATTATTAAGCGACGCTGATAATGATTTGTGGACTTTTATTGTTACGTGATTTAAATCCTAGTTAGCATAATGTAATTCCTGCCAACGATGGCGCGTCGATGTTCCCGACGACTTGTTGAGACTAGTTTAAAGAACGACCATTTTTGTAGTACGCTTATATTATAACTAAAATGGAGTAGTTTTAAACTTGACATATATCCAAGAACATCCATATGGGTGTCAGGACACTATACACAATTTACAGGCAATAAAATAGCAGATGAATTGGCTAGAAAGGGCACGACCTATACCCTTCTACCGGTTAAGGAGTATATTCGTCTGCCAATGGGAACTTTTAAGCTAGAAACAAGGGACAATCAGTTGCCAAATATGGCATAAAATCTACCCAAAAGCATCCATAAGGCTTTGTGGACTTAAACGGTAGCTGGACACTGGCTTGTCGGAACTCAAGCGACCAGAATGAATGTTCCGAGCCATAACTTTTGCAGAACCTGCAAAGACGAAGAAGAAGTTGAATCAGTAGAACACTTCTTCTGTTCCTTTAACAATCTAGGAACTTTTGTATTGTCAGACGGAGAAACGGAACTGGATGTTAACAGCAGAATAAGTAAAGCCCGCAGCGCCTTTGTAAGGCTGTCTTCAGTATGGAACTGTAGTCATATTTCCTTGCGCACCAAGTTAAGGCTCTATGAATCCAATGTCAAATCTGTACTGCTGTATGTCTGTGAAACCTGGAAAGTCTCTACCTCGCATCACGAGAAGATTACAGGCATTTGTAAACCGCTGCCTTCGATACATTCTTAAGATCCGATGGCCGCATAACGAGTCAAAAGCTTTTGAATGTCGAAATTAGACAGCGGATTGGTCACACGTTAAGGAGACCAAACGACAGCATCGTGAAACAGTCCTTCGAATGGAATCCTCAAGGAACACGGCGTAAAACGTGGCCACAGCTGAAGTATCTGGCCACAGATCGGGAAGGATGGAGGAAGTTTGTCGCCGCCCTATGCACCACCCGGTGTTGAAGGACTTGAAGAAGAAGTTCCTGAGAGGCTCTTAGTAGACGTAGAAATAAGCACCTGGGAAATTACTTCCTTCATAACCTAGCTAGCTAGCATCTATATGTCCGAGAACGATTGCAAGCTACATCGTAGCAACGTGATGGGAATCCTTTTAGAGTGATTATTTTAAAATAAGAGTTAAAGAGAGATCCACGGTTTCACATCAGGCCGGTTTAGGCCTAAGTGTACTGGCTTTTCAAGCCAGCAGCCGCCCTTACCTACTTACCTACCTAAGAGGTAGGACCTCTAAGCTGTAATTAAGGCCGTAGAGCGAAAATTCGGGCCCGGGGGAAAATGTACCGGCTGCACTATTACACCTTTAGCGAGAATCATTGCGTCCTGTAAGTACGACATTAAGGATTCCCTACTTTCCCCCTCCGTCTCGACAGCCTTGCTGTAACAAAACTATCGTTTTGTATCAAACATAAAAATTAATCAACTAACTTTTTGAAAATCACTCCGAAGGCTCTGATGTGTTTCGCTTAAACGTTTCCCTTCACACATTTTCCACGTCTTCACAGTCACGTGCTTCCTTATTTCCCATTTCCCGGTATAACACTTGTTTCAAAACATACAATAAATTTCCAACAGGAACACGGCTTTTCACGCTTCCAAGGAATACGGAAGTGCTTATGCTACATCTTCTTAGTACTTGTGGTCAACAAAAAAAAAAAAAACACCTAATAAAGATTTCAGCTTTTACAAGGCACACGTAACAACAAAACTAGACACAAGTTAATTGAGTTATGAGCAGAGAAACTAGATAACTATCAGCAAGTCAAGTGCAGGATATTATTTAGAGACATTTCAAGGAAAACCTTGGAAAGAATTGCACGTGCAGCAGGTAAGAAAAAATTCGAAAATGTGTGTAACCATATCGATATTCCTAGAAAAACCAAAAACCGAGAGTGAAAGTGTTTGGCCTAAAGATGCTTATCCTCTTGGCAGGACTTCTGTACAGGTGGCGCCTAACGTTGCAGAGCTGCTGTTGTTCCCAATGTCTTGTACAACTTTCTTTACGTTTTAGTTATTATTTATGTGTGAATTTGTCGTATAGTTGTTGTTACTTTTGTTGCTATTGTTATTTTCGAATATATTTATAAATTACTCGATACACTGAGCAAATGCATAATAAACAAATCTACCAAATACTACAAATAAATATAACAATATTTCCCATAATGGCAACGATATAATAAATATATAATAAAAAATGCAAAACACGCAAAGCAGCAAAACAAATGTTGAGCTTGCTTTCATTTGGATATGTCTATAGGATGTATTTGACTTGGTTTGGTTTGCATGACTGAAATATTTGTGGGTTATTGATTGTCAACAAGCTGGCAGTAATGGCAGCACTTAAACTTTGCCTGACAAATGAGCGAAACTTGGAGCTCTTTGGAACTGTGGATTAGTCATTAGACATTAGACATTGTAATGACAGGCGATCCCCCAGCGAACCTTCAAATTAACCCTAACCAAAACTGTCCCAACATTTAGTGCTATTTGACTCTAAGCTGCGCTAATTTGCATGGCATGTCGAGTCCAAGCCGAGCTCTTGATAGGCGCCCCCCAGGTCCGCTGCTTCCGTAAAATGGCTACAACTACAAGGAATAATTTAAAAAAAAGCCACCTATTTTTATTTTATTTTTTTTGTATGTGCTCTGCGCACAAACACAAAATAGAAATGAAATAAAAATAAAAAAACGCGATCGTCCGATCGTCAGTAAAATAACAACGAAAAAAACGACAATCAGAACGAACAATATAAATGGTCGCATCAGAATTGCTAATTTGCTTTTGAGTTGGTTCAGTTTGGTTTTTTCGCTTTTTTTAGATTTTTTTCGATTTTGTTTTTTTTTTTTTACCTTTTGGAGACTTACTTGTGATCCCGGCACTGTCCCTGAGCTAGTGACGGGGGGAGTAGGGGTCTACAGTGCGTTCCTGCGCGCTTTTGCTGTTTGTCTGTTTCTTTTTTTTTTATTTACTCTTTGTTTTGTTGTGCGACATTTTTGACATGCGGATGTGCCATGTTAACGACAATCCAGACATATATAGTAACATGTGTAGCAACTGTACCCAACATACTAGTAAAAGTTTGTCAGCAAAACATTTAACACATTTTGCTCAAATTCCGTGCAGCAGCAACAACAAATCCTTTTGCTATTTACAATAAATTGAATCTGACCAATGCTGTTGTGGTCAAGCTTTGCTCTACAGCTCCAAGGAGCACCCTACGCAGAACAATCAGAAAAGCGAGTGGCTGAAGATACAACCAAAATGCTCAAAACCGCAGGAAATTCGTCGAATTTGCCATGCGGTGAAAGAGCTGGCCCAAAAAGGATGTGCAGGCAGGCAGGACTTGCCAGCAGCTGAGTGTCTGGGAGTCTGGGAGTGTGGACAGTGTGTGAGAGTTGGGATGCCCCTTGGCGTATGCATAATTGATGCGAATGTTTGCGGTGCCTAGCCTAGCGTCCAAACTAAGCTAGAAATAGAAACTGTTCCAGCACAGTTGAGTGTTGGTAGCAAGCCAAAAAAGCCGAGAAAAAGAAAATTGAAATTGGCCAATTGCAACAAAAACTGAAAATCCTTAGCCGAAAACAGTGATTTTTTTGCTAACTATATTATGGCAGAAATGCTATGCAATTGTTGCAGTAGCTCGAAAAGCCGCAAATTTTTAATTATTTGGTACTAGGAGTACAAGCCATTGCTAACTTAAGTTAAGAACAGTCTTAGAACTTAAAGCCTGCAAGGATACATTTTTTCTATGTACGAAATTTTTTAGCTTATAGCCAGGGCCGTCGAGAGAATATCCGGGCCCCGGTGGAAATCGGATCCGGGTCCCCTATTAATTTAAAAAAAATTAAAAGTGTAAGATCCACATAAAAAAAGTATAGGAAGATTTCTGAGAGATTTGATTATTTGATAAAAACAGCTAAGGTGCGCACTATATGAGCCATATAGCGTCTCTCCCCTAATCAATCAATCAAGCATATAAAATATCTTAATTGGAGCTCCATAACACAAACTTTTGTATCACCATATTATATTCTATCATTATCATAATAATAACATTCGATAATGTTACGGAGCTCTGATAGAATGATAATTTACTATATTTTTTTAAGCAAAAAACTTCCCGAATGAGTCTCAAATCCGGGCCCCTACGAGAGCTCCGGGACCGGGCAAAAAGTCCCCAATCCCCCATCACGTTGGGCCTGCTAATTCCAAGAGGTTTACTTTTTGATTAAGTTACGACTTTACAGATCTTTGAGACTACACCTAGCGAACCAAACTACAAACAAACTTATAAATATACAACCGTGTTCCGGTAAACGAAAATTCGAAAACGAACAATTTCATTCGGATTCGTTTTTGCATGCTCCGGAAAACGAATTGTTTTTCGATAACTTCCCTTTTTATTTTCGATAAATATATATAAATTTCCCTAATTTTTTCAATAAATATTAAAAAAAACAATTTCAATATAAAATGCGTGCTTTTTAATCCAAAACAAGGAGTTTGGCGATTCGTATTCGGTTTCAAACTACAGGTAACCCTCCTACAACGCGGGTTTCTGTAAAGCTACTCCTACAACGTGATTTTTACGAACTGGGCAATTCTCACAATGCAATTTTGTTGCTGGTTTGCATGTTAAATTTTTATCGAGATGATAATTGATATTGCTAAATATTTAACTTAAATCAGTCAACAATAAGAACTATTAAAAAAAACGAAGGAAAAATTAGAAGTTCGGTAGCATCTGGATCCTCTGCAGTCGCCAAAATAACTGCTCGTCCTAGACCAAATTTAATGTAGAAAATGGAAGTACCATCGTAAGTACAATCGCTTACGGTGTGGATAGAAGATACGACGAAAAAACGATTGCCTTTAGATGGGAATGTAATTTAGCATAAAGCACTAAAAATATTTAATTATTTAAAGGAAATAGGACAATCGTCAATCGATGAAGACAACTATCAATTTTTAGCTATCCTTTAAGGGATAGAGTTGAAATATATAAACGAAATTTTCAAAACAGCCTAATTCCCTATCAAGAAATTTACAAAGATTTTCGAAATAAGAGCAAACAAACTTCATTAGAAGATTTTTTCAAAGCAATAATCGATGAAAGAATGCCCCAATCTGATAGTGGATCAAGCTCAGATTTTGAACTAGTACGAACAAAACGTTCGAGACAAATCATACTACTAAGTGATGAGGAGGAGTATGAAGTTATGGCTCTATTTTTGCTTTAATTTATTAATTTAAGTTATTTCAACTTGAATATGTTACGTAGAATTTAATTTTATTTTGTTTTTGTTTAAATAAAAGAAGTCTTATCAATCAAATTTTATTTATATCCCATTTTTTACTAACAATTTTTTATTTGGAACCAAACACTGATTTTTGTATGGAGCTCGTACCCCCTACAACACGATTTCTTACAACGCGGCATTTTTTGGGAACATAGTACCCGCGTTGTAGGAGGGTTACCTGTATATACAAAATTCGGTTTGGTAGAAATGGGAGAACCAAACATGTGGTTTTCAAATGAATCCGAGTAAAATATTCGGATTTGGTTCCGGCTGATAGTCTTGATTTGTCTATGGCATCTTAACTTTCAAAAGAGCTCATAATCTAAAAGGGTATACTCGGTAAAGGTACTGCCCCCAGCGATTTTTTATAAATTTACGTTCATATGCGGAATTTAAAATATTTTGCAAGCACTTAATTACTAATTCAATCTCTGATTACAAACCCCAAGTCGAGAATCAAACAACTTGCAGCCTAGGCCATTAATTATCTTGTTCATCCCAAAATAAAATACGATCAATAAATACAACCAGCACATTGTGACCATGTTAGACCATGTCCAAAACTCTACCGTTAGATGGTCATATCTTCACTTTCCCTTGCTGCCTACCTGGACACTTTAGTAGAGCAATAAATTAATCAAAACTCGTTTGCGAGTTTACTTTTTTTTATGTCACTTTTTCTTTGGAAAATTGCAGCTCACACCTACGCGATCTGAGCAAGATCTGTAAATGATTTGTTTGACAACAAACACAGTGGGACACTTTTTGTGCTTTCCTTGGAAAGGTAGCCCAAAACATACGAACTATCAGTGCAAATGATCGTGGCAGCTAACATAAGGGAAATTGCAGTCGAGGATGGGCTATGTGGCGCTACTCGATGGGTCGCTCGCTCGTCTGTGTGGCCCAACAACAACAACTCGAGTGGACATCATTAAGTATTTCCCAAACAACAACTACAGTAACAACAAAAGAGACCTTTACAAATGTCAAACGTCATGGCACTTATTGATGTTTGTTCCCTGCGTTCTGTTTGTCGATGATCTTATTAAACAAACCGAACAGAGGTTATACCAACGCCATTCCAAAAGGGGTTTGGACGCACACGTGTGTGCACCAATTATCACCCCCATCAAAAGGAACAGCTCGGAATATAAAGCAAAACGTCATCACTGATATGCCAAGTCATTGGCCGAATGGTCATATAATATATCCATCCATCCATTGATGGAACTCTGGACGTCACTAATGAATAAGCATTATAATAAAGAAGAATGCAATACGTTTATTTTAACAAAACTTTGTTTCGATCATATCAAAATTGATTGGTTGTAGTTAGCTAAATGACAAACATTTCAAATTTGGAGATACTGATATCAGCCTAAAGTTCGGGGGTTAGTAATTAAATGCCACGTTTCGGTGAGGGTATTAAAAGTAAGACTTAGCTGGCTGCCTAACAGCAAAGTGGTATTTAGAGGATTTATGGCATTTAATGGGAATGACTAAACAATTAAGGTACTAGCTAGTTTTTGTATAATTTCAGTTCAAAATGTGGTTGATAAGAAATTCAAGATTCTACAAATGGGTTCCAATTTAAATTTTGAATTTTTTAAAAAATTTAATCACTCCAGTTTGGGAAGCAATGAAAGGAATTTCAAGAAACTGATTTCTCGAATATGTAAATGGACACTTCCATTTTGGTGGAATGTTATGTTTTGCGAAGTGTGCCTGAGTTAGGGTTACCATGTGTCCATTTTTAAGTGAACATGTGCGCTCTTTCTGCCTTGTGTTTGTTTTTTTGCATAAATGCTTAGATGAACTTTTGTCATATACATTTTCATACCTTGTACTATACTATAAGTATTTGTACCACAAAAGTGAATTAGAGTACGAAAACAAACCCGCAAATGAGAGCATTTACAAATTTTTGAATTTTTTTCTGTTCCAATAGATCCTCCCTAAAATCATATAAAAATTTCTTTGTGAGCTGAATGTTTCTTGTATATCATCCTCTCTTATATTTAAATTTGCCATGACAAACTGTTAGCGTTAGAAAAAGACTTAGATTCGAACGCCAATTTTCGACTTAAAAAATTAAAAGTATTCTCTAAAAGCCCGGTTCTGCTAACCCTACCTGGACTCAGGTATATGAATGTTGATGCGGTTTTTGAATGATGTCTTTTCTTCTATTTAACAAACCATGATTTAAAGGTCAAAGTTTTTGGCAAAAGTATCTGTCAGATAAGACTTAAATCAAGGTTGTAGGTTTAAAGTTAAAAGTTGGAAATCGTTTTTTTTCAAATAATTTGCAAATATCTCAAAACCGGTAGGTTGATTTTTTTCGGAAATTTTAGTCTCATGTGTGAAAGTATTTAAAATTATCTACAAAATGAGTCCTCTATCACTTTTCATTTTGATAATTTTTTCATATCTGAGAGAGAATAATAACTACATAAATTTGTACTGCAAAATTCTGATTATTTATCGAGTTATCGATAACTGAATATTGGACTTTTAATTTTTAGACTTTTCTTGGACAAGCCATATCTCCCTAACTTTTTCGCAGTGAAATAAAGCATAAAATGACACAAAATTTTTTTAGTAATGAAAAAAATATAAATAACTATTCAAATAGAAAATATGAATATAAAATTTTTCTTTTTTTAATGTAATATTTGAATACCAGGAAAAAAATTTGTGTCAATATCAAATTTATATCACACCTATTTTGATTTTTAAAGCAAATTTAAAAAAAAAAACTTATTGATTATATTTTATTAAAACAATAAAAATATGTATAATATAAATATATTATTTTTTTATTCATTTATCGTTCACCCATCGGGCTAGATATGCGGATTAGTCATAACATAATTTTTCTTTTCTAAATAAATTTATTGTTTTTTCTATAATATATATTGTCAACTATGCCTAGTTGAACTCCTTAAATAAATAAATAAAAAGAAAAGATTTATATTAAAAAAAACCCACCCGACGATTATATTTTTTATAGGTCATTGTTGTTAAAAAACATTTTTTTTTAAATTTTAATTTTTTTCGCGTATATAATTATTTTTTAATCCGATTTTTGAGTGAAACTAAGAAAATTTGAGTACAATTCTTGGTGCCATTCTATACGGCAATGATAGGTTATTATGTGTTTGATTCTTCTGAACTGCTGCGATCTTACAAGAACAAGACCAAGACGATGTAGAAGTTGTAACCATATTTGCACGATAGGCCTACTGTTCTGCAGTAGCTACGGAAATAAGGAGGAGATAGAAAGATCTGCTAAATAATTCCAGGCATCTCTTAGGAAACACACCCAGTCTCTGGACACACTATTCTTTAAAAAAAATGTGCCCATAGTAGACCTGGCCACTGTCATTGAATCCTCAAAATGGTCATGCTTTTTCTTCATCTCCATAATAATGCACCACAATGGTCTATGGGTGATCTCGGCTTGCTAACTGAGCAGCATATCTAAGCTCACCCGACAGAACAGTCTTAACAGACTATCTAAAAGTCGTCAGCGCCCAACTCTAATGTACACCATTTTTTTTACCATATTTTGAGAAGTTTTATATACCATCTTATAGCTGACAAAAAATTCAAAAAAATTTGTTGTATTTTTATAATTTAGGCAAGAGAATCGCAACTTAAGTTTTTTTTTTTATTTTGATAAGCCTAAATCGATGCATCAATTATCCATTGAGACAGCATAACTATTTTCGAACGAATTTTGAACTTCTTTGATATATTTAAAAAAAAAATTACTTAAAGCAAAGACTTACCAAACAGAAATACTGTTTCAAAATAAAAATGAGAAATTGGCCTAATCTGGCTGAATCTGAATATTAATCAAAGGGGCACAGAACTATTGTCGTCAACAAATTTAAATTGTCCTAAATATAATTTACAAAAATTGGTTGACTCACTTCGCTTTTTTTAAGCTGGCATTGATTGAATAAAATGAGTCTCCTCGGAATATCAAAATGAGCTTGACAATATCAAGAGTATTATTTTCAATACAAGGCTCTATTAATTAAAGACACCGTAGGTTCCTGTTCTGTTCGAACAGTTATTAACAGAAACCCCCTATGCCCCTCCACCAAAGGGTCTAACAGGGAATTATTTATTTTTTAGTCTTCCACTTAAAGCAAACATGTCCTTGTCTTTTTTCTTTTATGATTGTCAAACGTCATTCTTTCAAGTCGACACAGGGATAGGTTTAGATAATAGTAATTTTTTGCAGCAATGGGCGTTGTGTGAATATCTAAACATCTTACCTTATCTTAAAGGACGACTGACACCAAAGAACATAAAGGAGAGTAAATCTCTCACATTATTGTATTTCAATTTAGTTGGTAAAAAGTTTTAGGCGACGGAGCTTTGAATCAAACAAAATCTTGTTATTTTTGCTTGTTTCACTCTCATTCACTTTTTTACTCCCACACTGCTTTATCTTGAAAACAAAAATTAAACCAAATGCGCCATTTGGCAAATAAACGTTACGGCAGCACTGCTTGCAATATTCGACTGCTTGAACTTATACCTCTTTAAGCAGTCGCACAAAAGAACCAGTCAGCGCAAACTAGTTCTTTAAATCACTGCTTGTTGAACTGCTTTGCGCACTGCGCGAATTTCAATTTAACTGTTGGCTAAAGACAAATCATCTTGTAGGCGCTTATCAATTTAAGCATATTATTATTAAAAATTAATAATTAAGAATTATATATTTGGCAAACTCTAAAATTATCGATAGGAATAGTCTTAATTTTCCCTACAACCCCCTCAACTCTTCTGAGCTGTGACAACAAATATGCAACAGCAAGGTTCATCAAACAAGCCGACAATTACCTTGGTAACCTGAAAAATTCCGCCGTAGTTGTTTATTTTGATAGAACAAAATTAAAAAGTGAAAATATTAAGCCAAATAAAAGCTAATAAACAAAAATATTTGCTCATCTTGTGAAATTTATCAAATGTGCTTTGAACTATGTGACAGTTTTAAGGATAAATTTTTTTATACATAACACAACATCACCGACCTAGCTATATTTATGAATTACTTATAAAAAAAAATATTAAAGTAAATAAAAGTGCAAAAGTTGCAGTCATAATGCCTACAGTACCCAAGCGAGATTTAAAGCCCATGGGCAACAGAGGCTCTGGCATGGATTTTCTTAGCCGTGGTATTACACGTACCGAGGTTACGGAAATGCATCTAAAATGGCAGGATCAGCCATGTCCGGCGCCACCCTGCAAACAGGCCTTCTGGTGGGCCTCACAGCCAAAACCCGTCAAAATCAAAGGATGTCCCAAGTAAGTTATACAAAATTTCGTTTATAGATTTATAGCTTTTTCGGAGTGGGTCAGTTCAGAGGTCAATGATGTCTGTGACATTTGACGCCAGCTACTAGCCAGCTGACCATGCCTACTCTAGCTACAGCACAACTTGTGCAAGTGAAAGGAAATTCATAAAACGCGTAAATAAATAATGAACTATGGGAATGTTGGGCTGGGCATAGGGAGCCCATGACTAGACACGCAATTTGTATGAGTTATTGTGCCAAGTTCTATTGTTTACTAAAATAAGAACAAGATGTGGGCAAGGGGTTTGTGGAAGTCAAATAAATTGACGCACTTTTTGTTCACAAATACTAAGTCGTAAGAGGTAGGACGCTAACTATGTTACTTTTTCTAAAAGCAGTTAAAGTTAGTTCTGTGAAGAACTTACGGTTGCTTAAATTCAAGGACTTTAAGTTGTTTGCTAGCTGTTGCTTTTTCTAAAAACTGTCGTTGATAAATAATAAGTCAATATTTAAAAAAAAAATGTTAAGATTGATGTGGACAGGGCCTTAGAGAGAAAATCCAGTCCGGGGGGTAAATGTACTGGCCGCTCTATTACAGGTTAAATCACGATAGTATGACAGTGATTACACCGGGCCCCTGACAAAACTCCAGGTCCCGGAGAATCCTTGCCATTCTCTACTTTCTCTTGTCGGGTCAGAATGTGGAATTAATATATCCGTTTTTGTGGTCTATGCTATACTTTAATTGGTAGACCCTAAGTATAGCCGGGTCTAAAGGACCAGCTAGTTTTCTTTAAAGCTGGGGAGCCAAGTTAATACCAAGAAAGCCAAGGGATCTA
The DNA here is from genome assembly GCA_037043745.1 of Chymomyza amoena. Lineage (NCBI taxonomy): Eukaryota > Metazoa > Arthropoda > Insecta > Diptera > Drosophilidae > Chymomyza > Chymomyza amoena. The sequence continues at coordinate 24,086 of JBAMAX010000438.1, forward strand.
AGATTAAAAAGATAGTCGTAATTAATTTCTGGATGGCGGTCGGACCACCACCTCTTCCGAAGAGGCCGACATTTTTTTCAAGTCCCGTGAGGTAGGTAGGTTAAGGCGGAAATTGGAACTTAAAAAACAAGAACAGGCTCTTTGTGATACCGATAATGCGAGTAAGTGATAAGGATATTGAATAGACAGGAAAAATTAAGAAAATTACATAGAAAAGTGGAAATATCATGCTTCGTGGGATTCGAACCCATGATAGTCTAGTGCACTGTCGCTAGGGTATTAAGGCCGCTGTCGCGATCTAAGATGAAAAATAACTCGAGAAGCGCTACGCCATTAGTTTTTATTATGAGCTGCTCTACAGTAATCGAGGGAGCTGGAAGGAGTAGGAGCCCGTCGAAGGCGACTAATGCGACGTTTGCTAAAAACTGTTAAAAAACGGGAAATCGATAATCGTCCAAGGAGCTTAGAAAGCGATCACGGAAAGTGAGTTTCAGAAGGCGATCTCGAAATTGTAATCGTGTTATAGAAGTTCCTTAAGAGGACAAGGGTGGTATTTTAGAAACTACCTAGGGGATCGATACCGATAGTTCAGTAAAAAAATATTTTAATTAATTCCGCCTTACTTTAGTCTTATTTATTTTTTTATATACTGACCCAAAGGATATGTTTATAAAGAGAGGCACAAACTTACACACTTATCAGATTCATCAGAGTCGATATTTAGACTAAAGACAAAAATTAGAAAAAATCGTTTTACTTTGTGGGGGGGATACCATCCACATGAAGGTGTTTAATCGTCTCGTATTAAAGAAGCCCTTTTGGCCACATACAATTTAAAGGAACAAAATGCGGAAGTATCCGTACTAGACGTGAATAATCTTTTCCTTTGTCAATAAATTTGGAAAATATTTACAAACTCCCTCTATAACTCTATTCCATATAGATATATCAAACTAAACTAAAGCTCAAACTCTATGTCAGGCCAATACTTTGAATCAATATACTCCCATTTAATATAAACTTATAGCTATTATTAGTGAATTCCATTGTATTCCCCACTAAGTCTGCCCAAAACTCGTTAGTGGCTGTTACTACTTTGACCTTCATCATGGTCAGCGCCCAACAAATGATTATGATTATATCAGCACTACTGCACTCATGACTTATCAGCAAAACTTGTCCAAAATATAAATGTGACCTTGGGCATTGACTTTACCAAGTATTTCAACAATTCCAAGTAGCTATATAAGTAGAACTAACGCCTTTTCAATGTCAACCCAAGTGTTAACATAGAAATGCCTGAAGTCATCTTTAACTAGCGGTTGGGGAATTTACGGGGAATTAAAGGAAATGTCGCATTTAACGCAGCAACTAGCTAGAAACTGGCCAATTTCAAGGACACGCATTTGACTAAGTCAGCTAAGCTAGCTTTTAATTCGGAATTCTGTCAAAAATTAATGCCTAGCTGGGATTAACATGAAACAGCTCAAGTGCTGTGACTTTGATTTGGAGGCACTTTGTAGAAGGTATGTGCTGATGGTGACAGTTAATCGTCGCATTATAATTTCATATGGCGCAACACCAACCACGACCATGGCACAGCTGTTGGTTGGCCCAAATACAACAACAAATACGTATAGAGAAATAAAAGAATGACTGACCAAAAGGCATGCAAAGGCAAAAGCCGAAGCCGGGTCCGACTAATGGTCATTTGGCATTCGCCAGTCGAGCCGTGCGGTACGCGTTGTGCTCCTTAAGAGTGCCGCTCGTTCCAACCCTGTGTTTTAAATACCTCAAAGTGTGTGAAAAACGGAAAAAATATTGATTAACTTAAGCGAGTGTTGTGTTCCGTGTGTGTTTTGGAGCTATTTATAAGGACGTGACTAAAGCAATGACCAGTTGGCGTACTTGAAAACAAAACTACAAAACGGTAGAGGAAGCAAAGCCATGCCAGAGACGAACAACAGCCATGAGCAGCACATAAATCCAGCCAACTTCCCAGACAATAGAACCAAACAGCACGAGGAGCAGCAGGAGCAGCAACAGGAAACAACGCACCAGACCATACACGAACAGCCACGCGCACAAAACTTTAGTTTCTCCAGCAATTATCCCTTTGCACCGGGTCGTCAGTATCAGGATAACAATAGCTCCTATCACGTGCAGCGCTATCAGAGCCCTTATAATTTCCAGCACTTGGTTACCAACTCCTTTGCAGTGCTACAACCTGATTCAGCCGGTTATACGCCTAAGCCTAACGCCATAGTGCGACCCATACGCCGGGACGAGCATAACGCTGCTCGCGAGCCCGCAACGCAGCAACAAAATGCTGCGGAAGCGTTTGTCGAGGCAGCTGGTGCGCCGACGGGCACAGCGCCACTGACCAACCGTGCCTTCTTCTCACGCAGCACGCAGGAAGTGCGCAGCTTTGCGGATGAGCTCAGTCAAAAACTAAGATTTCTGGCACCGGAGGAGAACTTCGCCAACAGCAGCTGGATGCACTCGCGTAATGTACGCACAAGCAGCTAGTCCATGTCGTTACAAGCTCCTAACTACCTTCACATATTTCTTTGTCTCTCTGCATACTTACAGAACAGCGGCACTGACATGGGTCTGATGCAGCGTCCGCGTTTTGAAACCACGGTGCCTACTGGCATATTTCTGCCACCACCACATGAGCTGCAGTATCTGCCCGCCTCCATGCTGCGCCGTCATGTCTATGCCTATTCCTCCTATCCCATGATATTGCATAGTTATTATAATGCCAATAGCCCCAACAACAACAACAATAGTAATATTTATAGCAAGGACAAAAGCCCGCTAGCCAATGTCGATAAGGAAATCAAAGTAACCGCCACACGTCTAAATGGCGTGCGTGCCACAGCAGCGGTAGCAGCAGCAGCAGCAACAGCGGCTGCGTCCACCAAATCCCATTCCCAGGCCGCAGCGCTGCCCGGTGGTTTGCATATCACAAAAGCACAGTTCCAACAGCAGTTGCAGCAGCGACGCGGCTTGGCTGGCAGCGACAGCGACAGTGCTGCCAAGAGGTAAAAAAAAAGGACATGCAAATATGGGGGAACGGAAAAGTGGAGCAACCGGCATGGGTCAGCCATGTCATACAATGACATAAATGCAAAGCAAAATATGGTCATAAATTAATTTTATCGAGTTGTGCTAATTTCTAGAACTGACAGTTGGCCTTCCTCCTACTTAGCAATTGGTGGTAGATATAAGAAGAAATAAGAGCTCTTCTAGTTTTATCGATCCTGTGCGTCGACAATTTAACTAAATGTTGAGCATTTCAATTGGCATGGAATTTTAAGCTCGTTAATTTATTTATTGACTTGACCACTTTCTAGACATATAAAGAACATGCGAACCACATCACCCAGACATGCAAGCAGTTGTTATTCCTTATAGCTCCTTTGTTATACTAACTTACATTTAAATAATTTGATGTAAATTTTGTTTTACGGCGTAGAAAAAGGTGTAGTGGAAAATTTTCAAAACACTTTTAGCAGAAAAGTGGGGTCAGTCTATGGGATAGTCATTTTTTACACGTAATCTATTTTGTTGAGCAGGCGTGATGAGAGTGGGAAAGAAGGGGTTCCCCTTGGGCCCAAAAATTTCTCAGGGGCTCGTTGTAATTACTGTAGTGAATCAAGCTAAATATGTAATAAAGGGGTCAGTAAATGTCACTCCGGGCTCGTATTTTCTATCTACGGCCTTGTCGTTGAGCATTACTTATGAGATATAAGGATACATTTTTATTTTTAAGTAAATTCTGAAAATTGCCGTAAAAAAGGTTTTCGATTCCCCTAACTTGAGAATCGCAACGTTAAGTGTAAAGATTCACGTAAGCGTCACGATAAGCCTTATACATAGTTTTTGGGAATGCTCAGTTTGCACTACATAGACTCAGGAGCGTCGAGAGGATGGGGAAAGTAGGGAGCCCCCTGTGTCCAGAGTTTTCTCAAGAGACCGGGGAAATTACTGTCGCACTGTCGTGATTCAATTTAAAGGTGCCGGTACAATTTTCCCCTGGCGCGAAGTTGTTCTCTACGGCCCTAGACATATCCGAATGTCTGACCGTCAGTATGCATGATTAGATTTTGAATACTATAAAAGCTAGTACAACCAAACTTGACATCTGTAACTTAACAAAAGATTGCGTACGTTAAAGTAGGGCGCGGATGATTTTGGGATACCCTGCGCCACCAACTTGAATAAAATCCGATATTTTGCTCAAAAACACCAAAAGACATTTGATTGCCAAATTAGGTTAAATACTTCCCAAGATAAGATACCTTCATAAACAACCAAAAACAGACGAATTTTGAATCCAAAATATTATATTAAATAGTCAACCGATTGACCAAATGTGGTACAGTACTTGGGAACTCCAAAAAACTTCTGAGGGCCAAATTTGGTTACGATATTTTAATATAAAAACGAAACATGCAGAATTTTCTACAAAAATAGATTTTTCTTCCTTTGAAACACCCCTATGGGAGCTATATAATATAACCCCGATATTGAAAAAATAAAATGACATCATTCCGAGTCTACTCTGAAAATTTGGGTGCTCTAACTCTCACCATCTCCGAGATCTAGGCGTTCAGACGGACAGACGTACATCGGTATAAGAGTTACACTTATCATGCTTCAGATAATTGTGGAGGTCTCCGTCGTCCCCTTCTGTACATTAGGTTTTCGGCTTGCACAAACTTAATATAACCTTTGTCCATACGGTACAGGGTATAAAAATAAGGGTAGTGACTCTAAACCTTAAGTAAAACTGAGCAAGTTATGTCGCTAAGTCCCAACTGCTACCCTAACTTAACCTAAAACTGAGCTACCAAAAACACCTTGGCTATTGCCTGACTCATATAAATTCTCAGCAAGTAAGAATTCCATAGAAGGGCAATATCGACATGGCGAACTTTTGAACTATTTGACGCCTTCCTTATAAGTGTACTAGTTCTACATAATATTATTCAAGTAGTGCATCATTTTTTTTCTTTGTTGGGTTTGTAGTTCAAAACACATACAGCTCACCTCCCCCTAAAGTGACCAACAAACACCGCAGACATTTGCAATTCGCGGCAAGAACTTCAATGTGACTTCCTGTTAGAGCGCCAGTTTTGCGCCATGGCGTACCAAAAAAAAATTTGCATAGGTCACGAGTTCAGGTTCTATGTAACGCCAAAGAAGTGCAATGTCTGACAATTTACATAACGCCAACGTAAATATGTACAAATGTATGTAGAAACATATGTACATAGTATGTGTAGGATATAAATTAGCTAGCCATAAATAACTAAACAAAAGTCCGTATGGGGTTTGGATTAAAGTTGTAGCTTTAAAGCGCATTTTTCTAATGCTATTGCAGTGTATATAGTACGGCCACCCTTTGACCCAAAAGAGTAGTGAACTTACCGGAAATTGATTCGAATCGGAGATGACTTGAAGTATGTGTAAGGGGTGTGCACAAATTTGATGATTATCGCCTTGAAAGTGCAACAGATTTGGGCTACACAAAAATGGCATTGCCCTAAGGCGCACATTGAACTCTATGAACTTTTCTCTCCATTTATAAAACTGTGTCGAGGTTTACTAATTTGCAATCATTTTTACAGGCCCGTCGTGCCACCACCGGAGCCATACAAGAACATGATGTACGACAGACGTGTCCTAAAAGGCAGCAATTTTGGCGCTGCCGCGGTCATCGTAAGTGTTAAACAGGCGAACCTCATTATAAATCCAGCCGCAATTTCTGCAGTAGCTTTTAGTTACATACCAATTATTAAAGCTAATTGAGCTCTTATTTACCTGCAGGCTGATGTAGATCCTTTTGACAAAGCTGCTGAATTGCGACGACGCAATATGTTGCGCAAACGTAGTTTGCAATGCCGCAACCAGCGTAATGTTTTAGGAACTCCACCTCCAATTACAGGCCGCAAACATGAGAAGATTCAGACAGAGAAGTACTTGGAGAAGTTAGTACAACGCCCGCCTGAATTTTCAGTGGATACACAGACGGATTTGTTTTTGGAGAAACCGCCAACGCCGCCGTATGTGCCGGCTAAGGTGGGCATTGATGTGGGTACGGAAATAGGTGAAGGCGAGCTGTTCCACTTTGATGCAGAGGCGCAGCCAATTATTGATGTGCTGGTTGATGCGTGCATAGAGCAGAGCATGCTGGAAGTAGCGCATGAAATGGAGCTGGATGCGCTGCGCAAAAAGCAAGAAGAGTAAGTGCTTTTTAATCAAAAATCTTGACAAAAATAACTTAAACTAAAATTTGTAGATTCCTGGCACAACGCGAGGCTGAACTGGCCGAACTACGCCGTCTTGAGGCTGAGGAGTTACGCTTGCAGGCCGAAAAGGAGCGTCGTTTGCGCCAAGATTCAATTGCCAAGGAGTTGGATATGGAAATGCAAAAAAGTGTTACAGCAGCCAAATTATTACAAGGTCACATTGCCAGCCTTGTGCCTGAGGTTCTGGAGAATATTGAACCGGCTAGCGATGCTGTTAAGAAAGAGCAGCTCATGAACAGTATATGCCCATGGCTGTCCGCCGAAGTAGCTAAGGAAGTGGGACATATTGTGGACTCTCGTGAGATACTTACAGCTATTATACAGGAAATCATCAAACAGCGTGCAGAAATTTACATGGGCTATAAGGAAGAATCACCAGAAATCCACGAAATCGACTTGGGCGAGGAAGAGGGTATTGATGAAATGGAGGCCTGCCCGTGTGAGCCGGAAACAGAATTAGAGGAATGTCCCGAGCCTCCGCCACCGCCTCCAACGCTATAAGCATCGAGAGTGGAAGAAAATCTACGTTTTATTTAAGTTCAAGATACAAGTTTAAACCAAATTAAAGCTGCAATTTTGGCAAAATTGTGCAGCGTTATTGTGTGCGGTAGCACAAAAAAAAATGCTTTTTAGTGCTGCCATGCACAAAAATAATGCACTGCCATAAATCAAAATTTTGCAAATAAATGTAACTTAATATTGTTATATATTTTTTGTTAATTAAATTTAACGAAGCAGCGTAATAAAGAAAAATTCATATATTTTGCAAGTACGCATACATATACATATGTGTGTTGAACTTTTGGCGGGTCATTTACAACTAACGCAAGTAACATTTTTTTTAAAGTATGGCAGTGCTGCTGTCAGTTGCCGGCACAATAAGTTTTATGCAAGTTGGCAGTTCTTATAGGTACATTTCACAAATGTACGCAGTGACCATACGCAGTTATAAATAAAAAATGTCCAAAATATTTACGCCCACAAACCAAATTCGCCTCACAAATGTGGCAATAGTGCGTCTAAAAAAAGCAGGAAAGCGTTTTGAAATTGCTTGCTATAAAAATAAAGTGCTTTCTTGGCGCAGCAATAGGTAAGATGGGCTAAAAACTCAGTAAGTGCTTTCCAGCTAAACGAGACCTTTTTCTACAGCGAAAAGGACATCGACGAAGTGCTGCAGACACACACAGTTTTTACAAATGTGTCCAAGGGCCAGGCTGCCAAGAAGGACGAGCTGCAAAAAGCTTTTGGTAAAACTGATGAGACGGAAATATGCAAGGAAATACTCAGCAAAGGAGAGCTGCAAGTTTCCGAAAAGGAACGTCAGAATGTCCATGACTCGCAGCTCAACAGCATAATTAATAGTGTGGCATCTTTGTGTGTCAATCCCGAAACACGTCGTCCATACCCATCTACAATTATAGAGAAATCATTGAAGGATGCGCACTTTGCTATCAAAGCGAACAAGAATACAAAGCAACAAACTTTGGAGGCCATTAAACTGCTAAAGGAGCACATGCCAATAGAACGCTCACGTATGAAGCTACGCGTGTCCTTTGCTGGCAAGGAAGGTGGCGGAAAACTTAAGGAATCTGTAGTTAAATTGGCAAATACTGTGGAGCTTGAAGAGTGGGAGGAAGCCACCCTACACCTGACTTTACTCATAGACCCCGGTCAGTATCGTGTCATAGATGAATTGGTACGCAATGAGACCAAAGGCAAGGGACTGCTAGAGCTGTTGGAGCTCAAAGAAGTCGTGGAAAGCGACGAAGTGTTTTAAACGCAGTGTGATTGAATTTTATATTGTAGAAGAATACACATAGTTTTTTATATAAACAAAACCGAACATAATTAATGGATTACACTGTTTACTTAGCATATAATGCGCTCACTTGCGCTTTTTCAGATTCTCAAAGCGACGAGAGAGCTCATCGAAATCGATCTCATCGTCGTCTTTACCCTTTTCGTTGCCACCAGTGGGTAAATCCGGCAAATCGTTGGGAACATTTGGTAGCGTAGGTAAATCCGCCGGTGGTGGAGCACTTGGATGAGTTTGACCGCCAGGAGGCAACTTGGAACGTGGTTGTGGTTTGGGTTTATTCGCATTCTGAAAACAGTGATAAAACGTTTGCTATTTATGGAAATCAGAATACAAGTGCACGATGTCAAATATATACAGTCCCATGTGTTAAAAAATATGCATTAATTTGTTATCAGGTTTGGGATTGTCTCAATTTTGATAATGCGAAATGTTTAAAAAATTAGACTATTTTAAAACACCATGGTTTGCATTTATTTTTTTTTAGGCTAATAATTTTTTAGTTTTGCTGAAATATAATTTTGCAAAAAACAAAAGAAAAATAAAGACTACCTGTAAATTAACCGGATTAATTGAGGAGTAACGCGGCGGCGGATCATTATGCATTTTTTGGCGCTAGTAATCAAAATAAAAGTGTCAAAAAAATAATTAAACAAAATAATAACATATGAAATGATAAGGAATGGTGGTCAACAAAGTAGAAAGAATTGGAGGCTATGACTCATGGGGTGACTAGACTTACACAAACATTTTCGAAGACACGCCGTCAAAAACAAGAGCGGAAGCAACAGACGCAAAGTACATTAATGATATTATTTTGGGTTAAGAACGAAAAGCCAAGTTAGTTTTAGAATAGCAACTATGGCAAACACTAAACACCTACCAAAATATTTTCATCGGGGCTGCCATTACCATCTGAAACTGAAGCCTCGTTTTCCTTCTGCAGATGCCATGCAAAATCATGCAAATTAAGAACTACTTAGGAGAATTATAACTTTAAACTTACACTAATGAAGTTTGTATTTAAATCCTTTTGCTCATTCGTGGAGGTCGCAGTACTGCTAGGTGCTGGTTGTTGGGGCGGTATGTTATAAGCAAATGGTGGAGGTGGATGGCCACCTGCAGCAAAAGAGCCTCCTCCACCGCCTCCTGCACCAAAAGAGCCTCCTCCGCCGCCTCCAGGAAATGGTGGATAGTTAAATGGCTTGCTGTTGGGTGGCTCTGGCATTTGAGGCAGCGGGGGAACGGCCGGGTAGCCTATAAATCCCATTTGTGGAGGCGCATGGTGTCCCCCGCTAAGATTGTTGCGATCTGATAAATCAATAAGATGATGTTGAGGTTCAGGTTTCTCTGCCTCCTGCATAACCTGCGGATCCGGTTCGTACTCAATGTTGTAATTCTTAGCAATGGCAATAAGATAATTTTCAACCAATAGCTTGGGTGGAGCCTGTAGAGTTAACTTATGCATAAGCTTTTCAGACACGAAATGATCCCCAGTGGCTGTGCGGGAATGCTCCGCAAACTCCGGGCCATATTTGCTCATAAAAATGTCAGAGATGACCTTCAGCTCAGCTATGTCACTTTGCATGCGAGGGCACACCCAAACCAGGCTAGAGACAGCCTCGGCTATGCCTGCATCTAGCTCTTTCATTTGAGTAATCAAGCCAAATCGAGCAAGCAACAGGTCACAATACATTTCCACAATTTCCATCGCTTCCACCAGATAATCCTCGCTGTGGGTAGCAGTAAAGCTTAGTTATGAAGAGAACTTTAAGGATAACTGCAAGCTTTGCTTACCGTATGATGTGCTCGACGCGTATGCGGGCGCGTTCTGTCTTGCCAGTAGCCAGGTAATCTGCAATTTCCTTCCGAGATTTTTGAGTAATCTCCGACTTCTTTTTCTCCAACAATTTAAGACGGTTCAACGCAAGGCGAAGATTTGTCTTTAATTTATTATAATTGGGGCCACTGGAAAACATCTTAGCTTGTGGAATCACAGAACAGTATGTAGTTGCGTTGTAGTGTTTAATTAAAATAAAAACTGGTAGTGATTCATGTATTGAGAAAACAAACCCAACGTGACGTCACAAAACAAGCGCTGCCATCTGCTTTAAAAGCAATGGATTTAAAATATATATATATTTATAAAAAATTGCTATTCTTAGCTATTTATTAATGTGTATATAAAATTTGGACATATTTTGATATTATTTTTTTTAAACCATTTTAGTACTAATTAAAGTTTTAAATACGTTAGAGCTAATAAAGCGAGTTGTCAGCTCTGCTGTTGTTAACGCTGCTGCTTCTTCAAAATATTCGCAAACACAGCGCGCTGCTTTCGCGCTCCACAAAACAATATTTAAACGCGCTTTGGAACGCATATTTAAAAGGCCAATTTCGTTTAAAAGAAACAACTTAATTATCGGAATATGTCTAAAATGAAAGCCCTCAAGTGCCGTGACAATTTAATGCTGAAATTATTGAAAATTAAAAGAACTTCAATGTTAAGTGCTTTAAAAGCATTTAGTGGTACCACTCAAACTACGAAATGCACTACATGTCAAATAGTGGTACCCTTAACCATTAGACGTAAACGTCGAAAACGTAGACGCCGATAAAAGTGTGTCAAAACACAACTCTGATTATGTTTGTAAACAAGCAAACGAACCGCAAGAGGGCGCACTACCGCGAATGGAGGCATTGCCAGACCGCATGCAATGGCTGCTGGCTGCGTCGCCCTCTTCGCCATAGTACGCCATATTTAATTCTGCTTCAAAAGAAAGCAATTTTCATGAAGCTCGTAATTTTATATAAAAAATTGTTAATACCTATCTAAATGTGGTTGAAAATATTGCACGTGCGTTCAACTGGTTATCGACAATTACTAGCGCAGGCGGGAGCACTGATTGGGTGTGTATTTATAGCCAGTTTAAGTAAAATTGTATTATGCAAATTGGTGGTGTGTCGCCTTTACATAGATATAGAGGACAAGCATATGTATGTAAATGTGTGTATTGCAATTTATACGGATTTGCGGCAATGCCAATTGATTTACTATGTGCGGCATGCATAACTTGATATTTTATATGTTTGTAATCATTTATGGGTGAACATGGCCTTGGCATACATGTGGCCCAAATATCTGATCATCTCTTATAAGTAATTATAATTTTTTTATAGTTGTATATGAATGGATCAGTTCGTTTTGCCAATTGATGACATGGACATGAAAGCCGTGTACTCCGATTTGCAAGTTGTGCAAGTTCCCAACGAAGAAGTAGGTGTAAGTATTAACATTAACATTTTTGTCGGAATTAAACCTTAACTCGCACTTTTAAACAGTCACTAGTGCTTCAGGACGACCAGCAAGTGGTGTTTAATGACAATCAGCAAGTCGTTTATCAAACTACTGCTCCAGCTCAGTATCAGCAGCCTCAGCAGGCAACACCCGCTACACATTTTATTATAGGCAGTGATGATTTAGCTCAGCAGCAGCAACAGCATCAGCAGGTTGTGCTGCACCAAACGCTAGCCGAACAACACCGCCAGCAACAAGTGCATTATCAACAACAGCAGCAAGAGCAACAGCTACATCTGGAACAACAACAACAACAGCAGCAGCAGCAGCAATACGTTCAGCAGCAGCAACAATCACCTATACAACATGTGCAGCAAACCCAGCAAATTTATTACACTTCCGAGCAAGTATTGCAACCAACAACCATTGTGCAACACGCTTCCATGGCCGCTGCCCAGCAGCAATTGCAGCAAAAGAAGCAACAACAGCAGCAGCAGGTTCAAGTATTACAACAGCAGCAATATCAACAACAGTACCAACAACAACCCGCCCAATTGGTTCAAAGTTCGCCGCAACAACAGCAACATCAAATGCTGCAGAGCTCGCCTCAACAACAACAACAAACGCTGCAACTGCAAACCCAGCCCGCCCAACAACAGCAACCACAACAGCATCAACAAATTGTGTACCGCATGGCAACCACTCAGCCGCAGCGGCAAATCAACGTGAGTACTAATTCAGAGATGATCGCTTTTCAACGTCCGCTAATGCCCATGTCTGCGCAGATGCTGAACAACACACATGTGTTGGTGCAGCAACCGACTGGTCAACAAGTGCTCATACAAACGCCACATAATCAGGAACATCAGTTAATTATGCGTCAAGCTACGGCCATACCACAACACATATATAATTCCAATCGTGTGGTCTATACGACGACGCCCCAGCAGCAGCACACCTTACTACAGCAAAGTCCGCAGCATGTTCAGCAGCAGCAGCAGCACGTGCAGCTACAGACTTCGCCTTTGCATACCCAGACAGCGCATTTAGTGCCAACGCGTGTTGTGCAACAACAGCAGCAGGGCAATGTGGTCTATCAGCAGGTCCATATGCAAAAAGCCACACTGCCACAGACGCCTCAACAACAACAACAGCAGCAGCAAGTTCAGCAAGTCCAGCAACAACAACAACAGCAGCAACAAGTACAACATCAAACTGTACATCAAACTCAAACGCACAGCCAACCAACCCAAGTCGTACGCACTGTTTATCGTAATAAAGCACCAACTCGTGGTGCTGCTGTCGCGGCACGTCAAGCCACAGGCACTTTAATAACAACCAGACCACAATTGACGCCCACTGGTGGAGCAATAATGCGTCAGGTAAGGCCACGAGGCTCGTTGCAAACTGTTGTGCGTACCATGCGTCCTGGCATGCGGGCTACTCGTCCTGGCACGCACGTTGTATTGCAGACGCAAAGCAATTCTACTGGAGAAACGCAAACCATGCAGTTAGTATCACAATCCCCCAATAATTTAGTGCAAGGAAAACCAGTAACCATCACTAATCTCGGCCAACCTATTGCGACAGCCCAACAGCAAATGCCGCGTCTATTTCGGACACAAATGGTCAGTGAGTCTGCGCCTCAACAGCAGCAACAACAGCACCTGCAAATGGTACGGCAAGCGCACATACGTTATCGAACGCCAGCAACCATAAGCGCTGCGCCACAGGCTGCCGGTGTAGTCAACAATAATTCTACCACCGGAGGTGGCAGTACCAGCAACAACTTGGGTCTAGACCTAGAGGAACGCATACAAGCAGCTGTGGTTAAGAAGGACCAGCAAAAGCCAGTGCCTCCTGCCGCCATCCCTATGCAGATTGGCGCTGGTACTACATTAACTACATACTATCAAAGCAACAATACTTCAGCCAGCAGCGGATCTACCAGTGAAGAGGAACAGCAGGCCATACGAGCTGCAAGTGGTGCAAGCATGTCACTTGCAGAGTTTAAAAAACGCAATACACTAAATGCTTCGCCCGGCTTGGCTACAATGCGACAGGTTAGCAGCAGTGGAGCCACCTTGGTTCGTGCAGCTAACTCGCCTGCAGCAGTAGCCAATAAGATGCCAGCAGCAGCGGTTCCTCAACAGGTACAACAACAGACGCAAAATGCAAATATGCAGACAACTCGTATTATACAGCAGCCGCAACGCCAGCTCCAGCCCGTGCCCGCTTCAACAGCAGCTGCCACTCCAGCTATACCTCAACCCCAAGCCTCTTCCGTACAACAAACATCCCATAACAATTATGAGATTCACTCCCAACATGTTCTAAATAATCGCGCAAATCAGCAAATAGCTGATAGAGATCGCAACAGCGCTAAAATGTTAGTTATACTCGCTTCAGGTGAGCAACGTTTGATTACGTTTACGTTGCCGCGCGAGTCCTGCACTGTGCAAGATTTGTTGGAACAGGTTTGTGTTCCTTTTGACAATAACACTACCATACAATGCGTGGAGCATCGTGGAGCTAACGTGGATTTTGTAGTAACTGTTGGCTTTTCTGTGAACGAATCAGCTAGCGAGCTAATATCTCGTGCGGAAGAGAGTCTGCAAATGAATCGTCAGCAGGAAAACGCCGCAGCCACTGCATCAGCTACTCCCAGTCCCACAGCACCTGCCTTCAGTCAAGCCACAGCTGCAGCAGAACAAGCAAAGCGAGAAGCTGCAACGACTGCCAATGCACCTAATGCAGCAGCAACAGCAACGGCCAAAGCAGCGGCCAGCAGTGAGGAGCCGGCACGTAAGCTTATAGATGGCTTCTATGCGGTGTGCCAACTCTGCGGCTTCACAGGCATGGATCATGCGAAATGTGAACGCTGTAAGCGTGTATTCCAAGAGCCGCCCAAGCGGAAGTCCTATGTTGTGAAAGGCAACAACACAGCCAACGTCAATGCAGTGACAACAAGTGAACAGCCTGCTGCTACAGCAGCTGAAAAGAAACGCGAGCTGGCAGCTGCACGTTTTTCCAAACAAATTAATTATGTGGCTGGGCCAAGTGGGCGTGGTGGACGCGGCAGTTTGCCTATGCGTGGTGGTCGTAGCAGAGGCGCACGCAGAGCGGCAGAAGCAGATCCTGTGGTGCTACTGAGTAGCGAGGATGAAGGCGATGCTGATGAACCCAATGGCGAGGGCAGCAATGTAAGTATTAATTTAAATTACATTTTCTTTTTTTTGTTTTCAATGACGATAATCCTTCTAGCAATCAACTGCCAATGAGATCAATGTTAATGCTGTGCAAGCATCCATGGCATTCTCCTTTGAGCCCATGATGGATGAAATTGATGAGGAACCCCTTTATAAAAGTGAGTTGCAATTTGGCCATTTTAGTTGTAAAAAAAAAAAGATTTTTGTGTTATTTACATCTGGCAATGCTGAGGTTAATATACAGTACGCTAGGTGTCGCTTTTATTTTATACGCCATTTTCTGCATGCTGTCGAAGAAGAAGCAGCACGAAAGCCAGAAATCGTATCGACAACATTTCTAACTTTTCAATTTAATGCAAAAAAAAATTAGCAAAATAACGCAATATAAATAAATAATAAAATATTACATCGGTTATGTGATACTGCGTCGAATAAGTTTAATATGAATAACGAAGGTAGCTATATAAATACATATAATAGTTGTTTATGGTGTAAAAACAAAATCGTATGTACGTGCGTGTATGTATCTAGGTGCGTGTATGTGTGCTTGAAAATGTGACCTTTTTGGGTTTTTTTTTACACTTGTGAATTAAATGCAAGTGTATAAAATAATGCATTTTTTAAACAAAATTATTATAAAACAATGATTTTTATTTTTTGTCAAATTTGCAGACTTTGTGCGTGGCGATGTCACCGATTTGTCGGATACACCCGACGCAGACAAATTCAGCACAGCCCTCTCCTGTGTATGTATGCGTTTGATGCCCCACCGTTTTGAAATCACTGAGCCGGTAAATAAAGCAAAATTACTTCAAATGGCCTAATAAAATAACTGTTGCATTCCTATAGTTATTATTTACGACAAAAGGTGTTCGCATTGTTGGTGTTATACAAGGCAAGAAAGAAAAATTCGTGCTTAACATTTATCGGCATGAGGTTATAAAGGTTATTGTCCATTTTGCCTCCACGGCCAAGGCACAATCTTTGGTAACGTTGTACCTGCTAAAAACGTGCGCGCAGTATGTCAAGAAAACACTGCATATGCCAGACGATGCGCCCAATGAAAGTAAGTAGCAACGAATTTTCAATATTTCCTAAATGTATATAATTTTTTCGTTTATTTTCTGCAGGCTCTGCCTTCACTACTAATGGCAGCTACCAAATGCGACGACTCGTTTTACTCTTTGACACTGTTCCAAATGCCACGCGTGATACAATTATGAATATGTTTAATTGCGTTGATGAAATTTCGTCAAGCGATGCAGCAGAAATATTTAAGCGCATTGCCGACTCAGAACGCAAGTCCTTGGAAAGTTCTCCACCGCCCAGACAGCTGCGTCCCGATGAGCAAATAAGCTTATTAATGTATCCGCCAAAGGGAACAGGTGGCTTGAACATACGCATGGAGGACTTTGTTTGCTTAACTAAGGAATCCTATTTGAACGACATAATTATTGATTTTTATTTGCTTTGGTTGCGTAATACCATTATACCAGAGGCACAGCGTGAACGGACACATATATTTAGTACGTTTTTTTATAAGCGATTAACAACACTGACGCGTCCCACGGATGTAAAGCAAACTGCTGCTCAAAAGCGGCATGCTCGCGTTCAAAAGTGGACCAAAGGTGTTGATATCTTTGATAAGGATTTTATTATAGTGCCCATTAATGAGCAGTCACATTGGTTCCTTGCTATCATATGCTTTCCCTGTCTTAAGGGCCCGGTTACTTATGATACCAATCAGCCGGTGGAGCCGCAGCAACTCAAACGCACACGCGGCAAAAAAGTGGCCATGCAAATAGGGAATACAACAATAACACCGTTGTCCAAACGAGAAGGCAGTTTACCTACGCTACCCACAGAAATAAATCGTATCGGTGACGATGAAAGCGAACGTGATGAGGCCGAGGGCGACGACAGTGATATGGCCTCCGAGGATAGCGAAAACTCGAATTCAGCCACAGCTTTGGCCAGCAGAAATAGTGCGAGTACACCCATAGCTAAGGAACCGCTGCCCACGCCCACTTCCTCACAAGCTAAAAAAGATGATGAGATTCCCGCGGTGAAGCAACCGCTTATACTAATTTTTGATTCGTTGGCTGGTGCCTCTCGTAGTCGTGTTGTGGCCACACTGCGAGACTATCTTTCCTGCGAGTATAAAGTTAAGAAGCCGGATGCGCAGGCGCACGTCTTTAACAAGGATAACATGCCAGGACATTGTGTTAAGGTGCCGCAACAAAACAACTTCACCGACTGTGGTCTCTATTTGCTGCAGTATGTGGAACAGTTCTTCAATGAACCCATACGAGATTATAGACTGCCCATTAAACAATTGACTAATTGGTTCGATTTGCTGACAGTTACAAAAAAGCGGGAAGACATTGCCATATTAATACAGCGCCTGATGGATGAAAATAATACACAGCGGCGCCTGATACTACCTGTTATTGAGTTTCCTACGCTGAATGGACAGCTGGTCGAATATCCGGAGGAATCGGAGAGCGCAGAGTTTGAGGAAGAGGAGGGTGCCGACGAAGAAGAGTCCACTACAGATTTTGTAAGTTTTGCATTTACTTTTGTGACATTAAAAAATTGCAATGCTTTAGTTAAAGTTGAGATATAAATAATTTTTTGTGTCCTCAATCCTTATTATGAAATTTATTTTGTTTTTATTTTTTTCAGCATGACGAGAACAATGCGCCCACAGACATGGAAGTTGATCACACTCCCGAGGAGCTACAACAAGTCAAAACCAGTAACACACGCATTGCTACGCCGATGCCGGTTGGAACCGTCCTTAATACTGGTCCAGCACGCAGATTTGTGCTAAAACGTCGCCTTGGCATTGGCGCATCCGTCTCCAGCTGCAGCACGCCCAGCAACAATGGCCCAACAACAGGCAACGGCGAAGCTATCATGCCTCATCTGGTTCCTACAAATGTGACAGGCACGCCGCGTCTAACAGCGACGCCTGTAAGCGGAAGCTCGGGAAGTTTGAAAATAAGAAAAATTGAGCAGTAACAAATAAAGTTGTAAATAATTTATAAAGTAAAGTAAATTAGCTATAAAAAATATGTGAATATATAATTGAAGTATAAAGTTATTCAAAAATGTTTTTTTTTGTGGGGAAAAAAATTTCTATGACTATGATTTTGTTGTTCTATTCGGATTTTAGCTTGCTTGTTCTTGCGCAGCCCGCGTCCCCTTACCCAAACCAGTTTCAGTTTTGCGTATCATGTATGCTAGAACTGCCATGTAGCGGTCGCGTTTATATACATGGTGAGACTCCAAAGCATAATTCAATTTTAGACGAAATGACTGATATTTGAACCTATTGTTTAACTCTTTTAAGAAGAGAAGCTAAATTTGCACATAAATTATCTATTAGTTTGGTATTAACTTCAATAGTTTTTAAAATTTAAAGTGTTGACCCACACCACACCCGATGTGCAAATCATGTAAGTGCTTTATACATGCAACTACATGGTAGGCCACTACATGGCAGCCCATATGTCATGTAGTCTGGGCGGCCTTAAAAGTTAGGTTATGTTTACAATAGTGGGCTTAGCAATGTATGCGTTATGTCAACGAAGAAGTATCGGCGGTGGAGGGCTGCAACAACAGATGTACGAACGACAAAAACAAAGTGGAAAAAACGATTTACTAATATACCACCTTGCGGCCTACTGGAAAGATACAATAAACACATGTTCGAAATGTGTATGTGTGTTAGCTAAATGCAGTCAACATATACATACATACATATATGCATTTTTAAAAAGTTTGTTTACGTTTTTTGTTTATTAAATGCAATAATAACTGTGTGATAAAGAAAGAATTCATTTTATTTTTAATTTAAGAATCTTTTTTAATAATTTTTTTTTTTGCTTAGTTTTAAATTCAATTAAAATATACAATAACCACATTTTCGTTATATTTAGTTTGGAATAAAAAGCATTAACTAATTGCACATAGCGACGGTCATTTGCATATTGCCATTCGCGTTGGCGCAGCAACATTTTGTATAAACACTAAAAATAAAATATAGTTTATTTTCTGTTGCACTTTATTAATTAAGATATGCTTTAAAAAAATGTTAAATTTAAAACTTTACAGTTAACTTGCATTGAGGATAAATTTTAATTTGCATTTATCGTTAATATTCCAAATAAAGCGATTGTAAAATATCAGCCCATCAAATTGTATTTAACCATATCGATTTACCAGTCTATCGGTGTCATATCAACAACCCTGTCGACATCTTCGCGTTTGTGTGTGGCGAAGCAGAGAAAATAAAAATAAAATCTGAAAATTTAAAGCCAACGCCGTCGCCACACCAACTGAGCCGTGCAATATATTGCAATTTAAAATGTAACGAAATTTTAAGTTCTTTGTGCCGAACGTAATTCCCATAAAGTGTAGCGCTTAATTTTGTTACGGCAAAAGCGAAGCAAAAAGGAAAGCGCAGTAACGAAAAAAGAAAATTATACATATACACAGAGGGCTGCGCGCTGTTATACTATACTATTTTGGAAGTGATATAGTGATAAAACAAATCATCGGTATTTTGAAGCAGCTTAATTTAATAAATATTATTGTGAAAATTGGAGTAGCCGTTGTCGTCGTCGTCATCCGTGTTTGCGCTCGGTGGAGCCGTCACCACCACAACACCTTATGCGCCATTTGGGTAATTAAAAAATTTCCTCCAACCGTGTGTGCCTCCATTTGCATGTGTGTGCGTGTGTGCAAGCGAAAAAAAAGAAATTGAGTATAAGGAAATGGGCGTCGAGCAGCAGCAGTAGCAACAGCAGCGCTTAAGTTAAATGACATTTTCGCACGTAATAGCCTGCGAGGGGTCTGCTGTGTTAACATAGTGAAAAATATATGTATGTGCATACATATAAATTAATAAAAATAAATACACACGGATCATAAAGGCGCAAAAGTTGCAGCTATTTTTCTTTTCAAAGTACACATGCCCGCCCAAAATTCAGCAGTAAAAACATTACGTTAAACTAATACAAAATTAATAAAAACTAAACAAATGTTTGTGTGCTGTAAATTACATGGCAATTAAAAGAAAAGCATTGGAGACTCGCAAAATACAGAGAGACCAAACGTTCAACCAACAAATGAAAAAGTGAGCGGCGCAACTAGCTTGGTGTGCAACTGTGTCTATAGCCGTACGCTTCTGGCGCATGCAGCGCAACAATGTGTGTAAATTGTACATGCGCCGCCAGTGTGTATGTTTGTTGGCTGTCTGTTTTGATTTTCTCTTCTTGAAAATAAGCGCGCGAAAGGGGTGCGCGTGTACTTTCTTTTACCTTTGCACTTATGCACGTGTGGGTGGCTGCGTGTGAGTGTATGCATAAGTGTATCGCTATGCAACCCGTGCGCTACAACTGATAAGAGCATTCATTGTTGTTGCTCGTAATTTCATTTGTAGCTTGTAATGTATTATCGATAAAAACACACATGTTGCGCTTATTTGCCGCCAGTTTGGTTTACTTATACGTCAGCATGTGTAGGTGTGTGTGTGCGTGTGTGTCTGTGTTCCCTTTTGGGCTTACAGTAATTTGAGCCTAATTTGTCTACACTTCACGCTGCCTTGATTTTTATTGACATCATACGCGTCAGTTCTTTGGCTGCTTTTGTCTGTCGTTATTAATGTGTGTTTATTTATCGTCTTTAGACTAGCGGCTGGCTATCAAAAAACCACCAAAGATATAAGGAATACGCCAAAGGAATTGTTAAATAAATAACTCGTAAAGCGTAAAGTTTCCAATACGCAAGCAAATATAAATGGTTTCTACTTTCATCGGCCTATTGGGTAAGTTTAGACTTATTAAAAACAAAAAGTGTGCTCAATGTCTCCAATCTTACAGACATTCAATCATGGTGGGAGATACCGTGTATTTCACATTTTTGTTCATTGTTTAGTTCTGCTTTCGATTTGCCAGACATTGACATCGAGGTAAGGTGAAAAATTAGAAAAATGTATCTATATATATTTATTTTATTTGCAATATTCTAAAATTTTTTACAGGATCTCGAATCGGCGCTGCTCTCGGATGGTACCAGCGATGAGGATCAAGTTGCCTTAGTGCCTGAACTTATTGTGCGCCTTCTTACGGGCTGCGATGCGCTACGTTCGGTAGCCAAGGAAATCACACACAGCAACTATCAGATGTTCTTGCGCCGCTTCCTGCGCCAACAGTGTCGTCTATACCAAACCGAGAATCACTTTGACACAGATATTGACTTTCAATCGCTGCCAGTGCGCAAGCGCTTGCAAATTCTGCACGATCTGTGCCACTTTCGTCTGGACTCAGCTGATGTCCAGGTCATACTAAGCAATCTAGAATCGGATAGTTTGCGTGTCGAACCATTAGGCTACGACGCCAAAAACTCTGGTTATTGGTATTTTTACGGCACTCGGCTATATCGAGAGGATAAAGCAAGTGCAGCTGGCAACAGAAGTACATCGGCAGCTGGCAACAAAAGTGCATCGGCAGCTGGCACATCCTACGTGGGCAGCAACGGTACCATCTGGCAAGTCATTTGCTTTACTGAGGAAGACTGGACAAACCTAGCCTCCAAGTTCAAAGCATCTACCAACGCAAAGGAGCGTGAACTCTATCGAATACTCGATGCGAATTTTCTGCCAAAGTTACCGCAATTGTTTCGTGAGCGAGAGCGTTTAAGACGTAGAAAGTAAGTATATATGATAACTAGATTAAAAAAATAACTTATGTCAATTGCGATTCCGAATTAAGATTGAAAACTTTTTCAAAAAATCAATCTGCATTAGTCTAAACCGACTTCTCCAACTTCCTTATATATATTGATTACAACCCTTGTTTTTCTTATAGACTACTACAGGTGCGCAACTCCAGTCGCATTCGGAATTTAGCCGAGATTAAGGCGCGCCAGGAGGAAGAGCGTCAGCAGAAGGAACGTGAGCGGCTGTATCGCGAGCGTCAATACGCAGCATACAACTCGAAGCTGGTGGCACAAACTGCAAATTCAGCAAGTCAAAGTCAACGCTCGCGCAAACGGTTAGAACGCGCTGATATATAAGCCCGTCGCATCCAGAACTCATTCATAATAACACATACTCATACATATATATAGTCTATATAAAACACACAGAAGCTCACCATTGCAACGCATATTTTGGTTCTGTTTTAGTTTTTAAAACAATTTTATTTCTTACCAAAATTTGCTAGCAACTTACTTGTGTGTTGATTTTGAGTTTATATATCATCAAAATTCATCGTCAGTTGCATTTCCGCTGCATCGAAAAGTTTTGCGAAAAAAAATCTACAACTAAATAGGAGTGGAAATAAGGCAAAAATATCAACTGAAACGGATCGACGCGCACTTTATTTGAGTTTTGCCCATAATTTAGTTTTGTGTGGAAATTGATTGGATTTCGTTTTCAAATCAGAACAATTATGTAAGCATGCTTTTTTATATATTGAATTCTATAAACAATTTATTGTAACTTATATTTTTATTTATTATTATTTGTTTTAAACTCATTTCATCAAGAAACTTCATAAGCACACAAACTATTTACAAACAAATTGCGCATTAAAGCCAGAATCAAATTACTTTGGTTTAAAGTTACGAGAATGATTGTAAACAATACTGTAGACGCTTATAAATTAAATTTAAGTGGAATACAAGTTTTCACACTTTTATAGCTTGTTAGTAAACTGCATTTTGTAAGTAATAGTTCATATTTGGTGTAATGTTAAAATAATTACTTTAAGAGAAAATCAAATTGTTCAAATTTGTGAGCGTTTACACTATTTCTTAAATATTGTTGTATATTATTTATCTTGAACTCTAATTTTAATTTTAATTTCTATATTTTGTGTCCAAAAAACAGCTCACAGTCGTCGTCGACGGGTAGCGGTATATCCACATATGCAAGCTCATTTAGACGTACAACAACAACTAATTCGAGCGAATTTTTGTGCCACAGGGAAACATTTTGTCTTACGCCTGACGACGAAGACGACGAGGAGGACGATAACAACAAACCCAGCGACGAGGCGCAGCATTTGGAAGTAGCAGAGAACCGCAACAAGTCAGAAGAACACCAAGTTACTGCTGATGTTGCAACCCTTCAAACGAGCCAGGAGCAGCAGGAACATAAACTTAAACGCAATAGCAAATTCATTTCATCTCAACTACCTATTGAGAAATCTCAAGCATCAACAGAATTAAAATCAAAGAGTCATCATCACCACCATCACAAAAAGAAGAAGTCCAGCAAGAAGCAAAAGAAACGACGCAGAGATCATCATCATAGTTCCCATCATCATCGGCGGCGTCATAAGCATGCTTCAAAGGCAGAGGACGCCGGGGACGATAACAATAACAACGATAACCACAGCAGCAACAGTCGCAAACGACGTCGTAACCGACATCATCAGTCTGACACACCTGAAGAGGACACCACGCAACACGCTACTTCATTAAGTCCCGAGGATAAGGAGAACTTTTGTAGACAGTTGCAACTTTTGGACGCCAACTCGGCGGCCATTGCTGTTTCTACAAGCATAGCGGATTTGAGTTTGCCTTCGCCTGAGAGTGAGGAACAACAGCAGCCAGAGGCAATTTCACAACCACCAGCACAACAAACACCAGTCAAGCGCGAGGAGCAGCAGATGGCGCCTGCTGCCAATGTTAAGCTGCCGGGAAGGCAAACCAACAATTCGCTTAGTTCACTGACGGGCAATATTTTTATACCAGGCAGTGCACAGCACCAACAGCAACAACAACAACAGCAGCAGACCAACAGCAATGGCACTGCGCGTGGAAGCAGTAAGAAACAAAAGTCAAATATTTCCAACAACAAAGCAGAACGCGCCGAACGGAGTAGCAGCAGCAGCATGGTTGGAAGCAGCGGCAATAAAACCAAAAAATCAGTAGGCAATGCGGTGTCTAGTGCATCCTCTACATCCAGCAAAGCAGATAAAGATCGGCACAGTGGAGCCAGCTCGGAAAAAAGTGCTGACGAGTAAGTGGTTAAAGGAGCAAAATACAATTTTTCAATGGGAATCATTTATAAAAATTTATTTTGACAAACTTTTTTAATTATTTAATTTTAAAGTATTTAATTTTTAATTATTAAATTATTAAAAAAAATATTTTAAATGGTAAAAGAACTAAATAATAGCGCATCAATTTCCTCATGATAGCTTATAAATGATTCCTTAATGTTGTTTCCATACCCTATAAATCACTCTTCAACCTATTCTTTATATTTACGCTAGTTGCTTGGTTGCTCTCCCTATTTTCCCACTTTATTGTTTTTTTTTTTTGATAAGAATATTGAGGGTTTCTTTCTATTTTATTTTTGTTTGTTTTGTACCCATTTTTGGCATGCATGGTCTTTTTACATTTAAACTATAGATACTTTCCTCACAGTCACTAAAATGTAAATATAAATGATAAATAATTAACGAATTTATTATTATTGTAAACATTTTGTAAAAACGCAACCAACCGTAACGACAACAACATTTTGACTGTTCATCTACCATATCAACCAATCAACACATCGAATTTAAGTAGCCATGTAAATAGTAGCAAACGTAGCACCAACAACAATAGCAGCCTTAATAACAACAACAAAAACCACCAAAACAGCCATAGCCACAAGCACGCGTCCCACCATAATCACAACAGCCATGGCAAAAAGGATGCCACTACAATGTCGCATGGAGCACAGTATCATAGCTATCAAACACATAACACCACCAACACTTTCCCACATACACACCCTAATAATCACAGTCATAACAATAACAAAAACAAATCAAAAACGCAGTGTAACCAATTGTCCTATGCGATAACCCACAACACAAACACCAAAACAATAACACATCCACCAACAATAACAACAAAATCAAACAACTCAACGTACAACTCCTCCAATCATGCGAATATTCTTAGTTTCACCGAAACGGAGGAAGTGCTACAAATTGGTATGCACAAAGTGCTCGTCTATGTGAAGAACCATCGAGATGCTTGGCCCTTTATGGATCCAGTGGAGGAGGACATTGCCCCACGATATTACTCCATTATTAGAAGGTACATAGTAAATATTTTTAAATAAATATAATAATTTGTATTTAAGCTATATTGAAGTGAGAAATTATCCCAAAATATATTATAATGCATGTCGCAGATGTATCTGAGTCATAAAGAAATATGAAATTTTTTCAATAAATGACGATTCCATAAAACGAGTTCTTCCAAACCCTTGGCTACTGCGTGAGTTTCCCACATAGAAAGCAAGAACCCAAACTATAGAATGCGTGGTACTTAAAGAAGTTTGCTAAAAGCAATCCTAGTGTAAATTTAGGTGCAGTATTTCTTAAGTTTTAACTTTAATAATGATTATATAGCTTTATCTATGCACTGAATTTTTAAGCTTATCTTTAACGTTTTGTGACTTGGATATTACAGACCCATGGACCTGCTTAAAATGGAGGATAAGTTGGACAGCGGGGAGTATCACAAATTCGGCGAATTTCGCAATGATTTTCGCTTAATTGTCAACAACTGTAGACTGTATAATGGCCACAACAATGGTAGGTTCCACAAATCATTTGCAATTGGCATTTAACAAAACTATATTTTACTTCGTCTACAGAGTACACTGAAATGGTGAACAATCTACAGGATGCCTTTGATAAGGCTACAAAAAAATATTTCGATAATCTCTCCGATGATGATGATGACGATCCGAATTTAAGCTATCCAGCTGCTGACTCCAAAATGAATGTGTTTCGAGAGAAATATTTTAATACCAAGAAGCTCAAAGAAGAGGAAGTCGACGCACTGACCAATAAGCGTCGCTTAGATAGTAATGCCAGTAGTGCGGAAGAGAATTTAAGTGCTGCGGAGGAAATAGCAATACCGCAAGAGAGTCCACAGCGGACGCAGAAACGAAAGCGCAAAGAAAAGGATAAAAAGCGCAAAAAGAAAACCAAAAGCAAAGGCGATAAAGCCAGTAGTTCTCATAATGATGAACAGCTAGAAACGGATGAGGAAACCTTGGAACCAGAACCACCGCCGCCTGTAACAACTAAAAAGAGCAAAGCAAGCAAATTGCAAAAGGAGAAGGACAAAGATAAAGACAAAGATAAAGCAAGGGAGAAGGAAAAAGAGAAGGAAAAGGATAAAGAAAAAGATAAAGAAAAGGAATTGTCTTCATTAAGTAATAAGCGTGGACGTAAAACAAAAAGCGATAAGTTAACATCGGCGGCCAATAAAACACAGCAAAAGACCAAAAAAGGGAGCAAAAAATCAACGCCAGAAATGGAACCAAGCGGTCCAGAAAGCGAGGATAGTGATGATGAGCAGTTAATTAGTCTGGCTAAGCCAAAGGTAATAAGTCAGCCAAATGCTCGTACCATAGCAGCGCAGAAAAAGAAAGCTATAAATCCAGAATCAAAAGTAAAACAGTTAACACCTGTTAAGAAACAACAGAAAGGCAGATCCAAAGCTGGTGGTCGTTCAACTAAAGCAAAGAATGAGGATGTCGAAAGCGAGCAGCTTTCTGATGTGGATGCAAAACTGCCGCCAACAGCAGCAGCGGCATTAGCTGAATCAGCTGCTGAACTAGAGGAAGATGAACTAGATGACGATGGCTCACGCTCGCGTAGCATGTCGCCATTTAAAGTTGATCTCCACAAAAAATACTCGAAAAGTGCACTTAACGATGATCTCTCTGAGCTGCTGACCACTGTTAAAAAAGTTCCCAGCGCAGAGACAAACAAACTTAGCGCGCGACATCAAGAAACCGATGACGATGATGTAGTGGATGATGAATACGCCTTCAAGTCTCCAAACTCCAGTCGAGAATCCTCTGTGAGTAGAGAGAAGCAGCGACTACCCTCGCCACCTGTTAAACGTGCAAAAAAAGCGGAGACAAGCATCGCTAAAAAGGATAAAAAGCATGGTCATGACAAGGAAAGATCGCGCAGTGCCAAGCACAAGAAAAGCGCAGCGGAATCTGCGGCCGCCGCAGCTGCTGCAGCGGAGCAGGCGGAGCTGGAAATGCTACTTCCTTTTATGGATAAATACGATGTCATTAAATATAGACGCAGTCGCGCTCAGCAACTGAGTGGGTCTAGTGCGTCCGTTTCTGTGGCGCCTTCTGAGGATCCTAAACCGCCTAGTGGTAGTACAAAAAGCAAGGAGAGCGCAGCGCCTAAGAAAAAGCGTGAGAAATCCGCAGAGCCTGCAAGTAGCCCGCCAAAGAGCACAACAGATTCCAAACGAGGTCGCAAGGGCAAAGAAAGCAAGCGTTTAAAAGATACCATAATTCAAGAAAAGCCTGAAAAGTCATCGAAAACGGAAGAGAAAGTTATTCCACAGAAAGTCAATACGCCAGCAAAAAACTTGGAAAAGCCACAAGAGCAGCCGCCTGCCCCAGTGGTAAAATCCGAGGCGGCCACCAAGGAAAGTAAAGCGAGCAATTCTGCGGGCAAAATCAAGGAAACCACCAAGGCAGCAACTAAAAAGCGAGCGGATAAACAAATGCCCCCACCGCCCAAACCTGCGGATAAAGTCAGCGACAAAGCAACAATTAAAAAATCCAATTCCAAGAAGGCAAGCGGTTTAACTAAAGCAGCTGCCCAGAAAGCTCAAAATACTCCAAACAACAATACTAACCTTGAAGCTCTCGATGTGGAAACTGAACAAACTTTAAAAGACATTAATCGCTGGCTAGAGCACACTCCACGCTTCTCTGAATTTAGCTCTGCAAGCAATTCACCTTCACGTTATAATCTGCTCGATGATTTTGATTCAAGCATTGGCAGCAAACTTGACGCTGCCGATTTTAGGCGACCAGTAGCACTGGCTGCACCTAAAACGGAGCTGGTACCTACCAAACTCGCTGATGCATTAAACGACCTGGTCAGCGATGATTCTAAAAAGAGTGATGTTGAATTGCCATCCGCTGTAGTCCCGCCAGGGATCATTGGTGGCACGGCCAGCAGTGTGAGCAGTAGCTGCGGCACACCCCCACATTCGGTCACCTCTGGCAACTCAATAGGCAGCACATCGGCCACGGCTGCCTCTTCCAACAATTCCTCTGCAAATGCACCATCTATTTCATCGATTACCTCTGCTGTTACTGCTAACCAGCCTACGTTGCTTATTCAACCGCCAGCCTTAACTCCCCCTCCAGTAGCGCAAGTGCAAAGCAAACCCAAAGAACCTAGTACCACACAGTTGCTGTTAAATCCGCCGCCACCTCCACACATTAAGCAACAAATGGCTAAGGAAGCCAAGCGCAAGTCGCTTAAGGATAAAATTGCAGCCAACGCGCAACAGCAAAAGAACAAGTCAAATGTTATGCGCACCATTGACCGACTTCAGCCGGGCAAGGCCAAGGGAAATCTTTTGCAAACTCTGAGCAAGACGGAGGACAGCACGCCATCGGGTGCTACAGCCACTACACTTTCCACTGTTGCTTTAAAGACTAAGGAGCTAAAAAATGCACTTACTATTGAGTCCAATGATAGTGCGCCTAAGCTAAGTTTAGGCACAGTCATCAAGACGCAAGATTTTACGCTAAGCAAAACAATGGATGAGTTAGCTGGCAAAGCGGCGGAGAAATTGCCACGGGATGGTGAAGCCAGTGCTACTTCGTTGGGTGCAGATGCATCTGTAAGTACTGATAATGAGCTGTCGCTTACGAAAGTTAGTAAGGAGACATTAAATCCTTTTGAGGCTTTGGCAGAGGCAAGCAAAGCCAGCAAGCCTACCGAATCCATCAAAACCGATGCGACCAAAGAGAAACCTAATCTAAGCGCCTGGCTAAAAGCCTTTGGCGTGCCAAAAGTTAGCAAAAAACCCGACGAAGACGATAAGCAACCGGTTGAAACCAGCAGCAAGTCCCACGAAAGTTTGGTAGCTCCACCCGCGAACTCTCCCGCTGGTGAGAACTTCTCGTTGCCAACTGTAATGCGACATCGCAAACCTAGCACTGGTAGCACCACCTCGGAGCGTTCCTCTTTTAGTCAGGATCCAGATTCGCCACGCATTGCCATTGATGAACGTTATGGATCTTATGCCGCAGGTTCTTATACCTCACCCATAGGCGCTTCACCTATTGGAGCCTCGCCGATAATGGTTTCGCCTAAACAGCAAGACGAGATTAACAAGCCTACATCGCCTTATCCTTTAAATGGAGCCATTAAGGTAGGCTTTTATCAAGACACAACGACCAAAAGCAGTCCTGACAAAAGCTGCAGTCCACGAGAGATGACCTCACCATATCCGCAATACTCACAACATATTTATAGCTCGGCATCATCACCAAATGTTTCCACACCTGAACTTAGCGGAACTTCGCCTTATGGAGGCGGCAATAGCTACAATCCTTCGGGCTCAGAGGCCTCTAAGACGCCTGCTTACTCGTCTACTTCGCCGTTGCCTATTTGTTATGATCAGTATAAGCAGCCGCGCAGCCAGGAGTCTGACTACAATTCTTCAATGAGCCCCAGCACGCCAAATCCTCATTCACCTTACCAGCAGCCACAAAATTCGCCGTATGCCACGCCGCAGTCCACTCATCCGTCGCCGTATCATGCACAATCGCCCTATCATCAGCAACAGCATTCGCCTTACCATCAACAGCAGCAAGCAACGGCCCAGCAATCCCAACAGCCGTTACATAGTCCTGCAGCCCATCAACAGGCTCATAGTCCAATGCATAGCAGTGTAGATTCGCCAGCTTCCTCGGCGGCCACACAGCCACCAACGCCGTTGGCGCAATCACCAGCAGAGCAGCAACATTCACCTTATCAGCAGCCAGTGCTGTCGCCTTATCAGCAGCAGTTAAACACTCAGCCTGCGGCAACTGCAGCTGCTTCATCAGGTAAGATCAATAGCAAATTAGCAGTTTATTGGAATATGTAAACAATTTTTTTTGTAGTTGCAGGAATGAGCAGCAACAGTGCCTATACTCCAACGCCTACAGTTAGCCTTGAGAGCTATCAAAAACAGCAGCAGCAACATAAACAGCAGCATCAACAACAGCAGCAACAACAACCGCAGCAACAACCGCAGCAGCAACAGCAGCAACAACAACAGCTTCCACAGCAGCAACAAGATCAACTTCGCCCTCTATACAACCCGGCAACGCTTATTAATCCACTGCCGGGTGCAACCATAGGTGCAGCGGGAGCTGCCAACAAACCAAACAATGAATGGAGCCTGAATCGCAGCCTTTTGCCATCTAATATAACAGGCAATTCACAACAACAACAGCAAAAACAGCAACAGCATCTGACCAGTCAACAACAACAGACTGTAAATCATGGCCAAGCAAAACCAAAGTATCCCACATATGCACAATATCAATCGACGAACGCAGCTGCCAGTGCTGCAGCAGCAGCCAATGCAGCCGAAGCCAATGATTCGCAGCAACATCAGCATCAACAACAGCAAAAGATATCACCGCCAAGCTACGCTAGCGATATGGCCAGTTTTATGCAGCATCAAATGCAGCAGCCAGCCGCATCACTTAAAACCGATACACTCATCAATCCTTTGAAACGACCAGGAGATGACATGGAATACAGTGGTGTTAACAAACTGCAAAAATTAGGCGACAATTTGCCGCAGCAAAAGCAGCAATTGCAGTCTAATGTCCAACAACAGCAATCACAGTCACTGCTGGTTAATAAACAACAACAAATGTTTAATAGTTTTTTGGGCTCCATGGACTTTAGCAAGCCGTTGGGAAACATTGCTCCGGACAAGGCATTTGAGATGTATAATCGTGCGGCAGCCATGACGTTCCCTAAGGACTTTGCAAAGGATACTAGCTGTCAGTTGCAACAGCAGACTGCGGATAAACAGCAACAACAAGCAACAGCGCAGCAGCAACAAGTAGCATCACAACAGCAGCAACAACAGCAAGCCACTGCGCAGCAGCAACAAACGCAACAACCACAGCCTCATTTGACTCAGTTGCAACCGCCACAGAATGCCAGCTATCAGCAGCAGCAAAAAATGCCGATGCAGCAGCAGCTCCAGCAACAACAGCCACTACAAACAGCAACACAAGCAGCCGCGCCGGCCAGTACACTAAATAAGCCTCTAAATTATGGCAATAATAGCAACTTGCAGCAGCAGCAGCCACAACCAGCGCAGCAACAACAACAACAGGCACTCAATGCTTATCAGCAACCGCAGCTGAACCACAATTATGCGCCTACACAACAACAGCAACCGCAGCAGCAGCAACAACAACAACAGCAGCAACAACAACAGCAGCAACAACAGCAGCAGCAACAACAGCAGCAGCAGCAACAACAACAACAACAACACGCAAACTCTGAGAAATCTTCAACTGCTCAACAAGCCGCATCTAGCGATAGCAGCAACAACAACATGCAGCACATGCCCTCAACTGCACATCAACATCACCTCTCGCAGACTCATCATTTAGCTGCTTATAATAAGGCCACACCACCTCCACCGCCTCAAACATATAATAGTCCGCTAATGCATACTTTAACTGAGAGCATACTAGGTTATCCTACAAACTACTTCGATAAGACCATACCGCCAGCTGCGCATATGTATAGTGCCTCCAGTGCGGCGGCCTATGGTAATCCAGCACAGCAGCTGCCGGGTAACTATGTGCCCACTGCGATACCGGGCGTTAGCAGTACTCAACAACAACATCAGCAGCAGCAGCAGCAACAACAGCAACAACAACAGCAGTCCCATCAACAACAAACACAACAAGCGCCTGTTGCTGCAGCTGCAGTGGAGGTCAAGGCGCCAGCAAAACGTGGACGCAAAAAGAAGGCTTCTACAATAGCTGCCGAGGCGGCAGCAGCAGCATTAGTGGCATCCAAGCAGCAGCAACAACAACAGCAGCAACAGCAACAACACGCTGCCGCTGCACAGCAACAGCAGCAGCAGCAACAACAACAAGCGCATCAGCATCAACAGCAACAACAACAAACTATGTCCCAATATAATATGTCGCAAATGCCAAGCACTGTAACTTCCTCTGCCGCTCATCAATTGCAAGCTCATGCTCAGGCGCTACAACAAGGCTTCCAGCTCTATGCAGGGCTCAAGTCTGGTGGTGTTTCTTCGCCTTTAACTGCTGCTGGAACAACAGCTGGCTCAGTCAGCAGCGCAGGCACACCCACAGTTGGTACAAACACAAGCAACCATGCGGGCAGCTCTGGAGCTGCCGCAGATGCAGCGGCCATTGCGCTAAAGACCTCCAGTGGTATGGTGCCTGGCAGCGCATTTAATTTTGCGCCCGCGCCTGGCGCACTAGGCCTATATGGAGACCAATCTGCTGCTGCGGCAGCTAGCAGTTATTTAGATCAATTTAGGGATGCACCGAATCCTTACTATATGCCACCGGCGCCAGCGCACAGCGGTGCAGCTGCTAATGCAGTAAGCAATACAACAGACAAATCCCAAAATGCGCTAAATACTGCTGCTGGTTCTTATCCCTTCCTTGCCGCCGCGCATCCCTCGACACGTGCGGCTGCAGCAGCGGCATATCCTTTTGCTGCCTCGCAATTGGATGCTAATTCTCAGCTATATCAGCAGTACCTGCGTCGCGACGACTACACGCGCATGATCTTTAATCAGAGTTTGCTTAGCGGACCAGCGGCAGCTGCTGCGGCTGCTGGCTATGGCCAGCCACCTCCGCCTCCTGCGGCCTACAGGCCATCGGCGCTAGGTATGCGCAAGCCGTACGACATTAATATGCAAACATGGTTTTAGCAGTACGCCAGTGCCGCCAACGTGGACCTGCAGGGAGACGACCTAAATGGGTCGACAGCAACAACAGCAGCGACGGCGGCAACAGGAACAACTGCAGCAGCGACGGGTACACAGCGTTGAGCTGCAGCGCTTTAAGCGGTTTCATTGTGGTGCGTAAAAAGAAGTGTTTACACTATTTGGTAGTGTAAACGTAGCTTTATGTTTTGATTTGGCTTCCCTCTCTGTTTGCCACTGGCGTTTGCTGAAGTTTTATGGTGCGATTGCTTTTAGTATCCGTAGATGTTTTCGCTAGACTCGAATTCTAGTTTTATGAAATTTTAATTGTGTCTCTTAACTCTTGACTGTTTCGATTGTATTGTATGTGTCCGTAAAATACTGAATTTGTTTACACTATTTAAAAAGATACGATAAAAAGCTTAATTTTAGCGCTTTATCCGACTTTTTTTAAAAGTGTTAACATAGCCTAAGCATTTCTTATAGCTAGCCTAAAGAGTGTATTACTGCCCCCACTCCAACCGTGTGCAATTTTTTTTTCTGCCCATTGACTGATGCAGCGCTCCACTTCAGCACTTAGTAATTTGCTTTATGACGTCAATAGTTTAAATTGTTTAATTGCTGCCAAAATAGCAATGCAAAACCATAAAGTGAAATGTAAAAATTCAAAGAATTGTTTAAAAAAAAAAACACATTTTCAACTATGAATAACTTTATTTAATTTGTTTTAAGAAATTTATTAAACTTAAGCGTATCTAACTTTTAATTGTATAATAACAAATTTTTATTATCAAACAGTGGATAAATTTGTTGAAATATTTATTAATTATATTTGAAACTACATCTAGCCTCACAACTTTGCGAAAGTTTTTAGTTTATAATATATAACATATATCTTTATATATATAAAAATGAGAAATACTATGAAATTGTATAAATTTTTGTTAACTATGCTAAGTAAAAATTGTAAGTTATTATTATGTTAGTATTTAAAACTAAATGAAAATATATGTATATGTATTTTCACAACTCATAGCTACATCAATATATCCACTCATACATAGATCAAACATGTGCAACTTAATTGTTGTTAACATTCCGCCATGCTTATTGTACCACAAAATCCAACATGCAACCCATAAGAACTACAAGATCATCTCACTTTTAACTACTGTACATATAAAATGACAAATGAATATTTGTAAGTCTAAACTTAAATGCAGTTTTTCCGCATCTCAAACTGTAGCTTTAAAGTGTATAGAAAAAAATACATTTACGTAAGACAAAAAGAAAAACTCATGCCAGCAAACAATTGAAATTTTCGACAAAAGTAAATGAAAACAAAAAGTGAAAGTGTCTTAGTCGCTATAAAGGAGAAAAACGGATACAAAATTAAACAAAATAATTAAAGTTAAGTATAGTGAAAAGATGAATAAATTGTAATTAAGTTGTTAACGCTTATGTTTCAGAGAGTAAATTATAAATTTGATAAATATGATATATGCAAGAAAGAATTTTTCACACTTGCACCTAAAAAAAAAATAAATAAATAAAATAAAAAAAATGAATCGGTACCTAGATTAAAAGTGCAAGAAGCACACTAATTAAATTAAAACAAAGATGAAAAAACTTATTTAAGCAAATGCTTAATATATATTATTACTACAAATAAAACTTATACTTAAAAAAAATATATAATTATTATTATATGCTGTAAGTGCAGCAGGCACAGTAAATATTTATTAGCTCTATGACGACAAATTAAATTACAATAAAGAATTATATTGCATATTGTACAAAAAAAAGAAAAGCGTGAACAAATGTTGGATTGTGCATACTCTGGTCGAACCAAAAAGGTGGGGTATCTATGATGCATGATCAAATAAGACTCTAGCATGCTTCCAGACGAACTGAAATTTGTAAGCCAAAGAGTCTAGTACTATATTTTAAAGATTCGGTAGTTTCAATGACGGATCCACAGGGGTGGTGATCGGGTCCGGACACCCCAAAAGTTCGAAAAATGGGTTAATCATCTTGCAAGGTCAGATATACATACTCTTCGAAGTGAAAAGCCCCGCAAAAATCAAATCCCAGATCCGCTCCTTGGTAGGTTTCACTATCGGAATTTTCAGTCTTTGATTTTTATTTAAAGAAATTGAATTTTAAAAAATTTGAAGTTTAATTGGGAACCTGCGCAGAACTGAATGGTCTTCAAGAGTGTTTACTAGTCAATCTTTAAATGTTTTGTTATTGGATAACTTACTCGTGTTGAGTTTGCTCAATTATTATGCAATTTAGCCGGCACACGCGTTCATTTACATACAATTGCCGTAAAGTGAAATTATTAAAGCTCAATGAGCGATGCTGACGCTGACGATGTGCCCTTCACCAGCACCATCATAGGCGGGGGTTGGCGCCGTGTCTGTTAGCCACAATTCTCAATCAAAATCACAATCATCAGTTGGTTGCAGTTCCAGAGGCAACACCTGGTACAACGCAGCTGCAGGGTATTGGAAATTCTAGTCTCTCAGCTGCTTATAGAGCAACAAAGGTTCTAGCTTAATATTACCAATTAAACTCAGTTGTGCTCCATACTAATGAAGATAATTTATTATTTTTAATTATATATTTATTAATATATTATATGTAACGCAATCGTTTGCTGCTGGGCTTTCATTTTGGTGCTTAACAATTAGAAAAAAATATAGCCACACAAAAAAAGTGTCGTGATCTGGGGATAAGATCTATGTTTGCTGTGATTTGCTGTATACGCCTCCTCCAATAGAACTGGGGGCTTTTAATTCCTGAAACTAAATCTTAGGTCAGAAAAGCTCCAAGGTTTTTAGGATATCCTCCGAAACGGTTCGTTTTATAGCATTTTGGAGGTTGTCTGCCAACCCATTTTGAAGTGCTAATGTTCGTCGAGCTATTTATATTTTTCTTTGGTCGCTATATCCGAGCTACTTCTAAGGACTATCTAGCTTATGTGTGACTCCTCCAGGGGTCAACCGGTACAAGGTAACCTACATCTGAGGTCCTATATACGCGGGCCATACGGGTTTTACAATAAACATTATAATAACTAATCTTAATTTTTGAGGCTGTGTTGCCGGCATTTATTTTACTTGAAAACGGATTCGGCGACACCAAAAAACATTACGGAAACACGGTTTGATCTTTGGACCTGAAAGTCGCTTTATTTTTGTGTGGCTGTGTAACTGAACTATTGTATCTTAATTCTTAGCTAATTAATAGATAATTTCTTGGCAAATCCCATTTAAATCGCTAAGCTGCTGGTCTTACTCACATAAATCCTGTCATGTCTAAGTTTAGCTACAAGAAAAAAAACGCCCATTTCATAAAAAAGCGTGAAATTACTTATAAAAGTTGGTTGACATTAGGTATACTATATATAACCATGATCTATTTAGAATACAAAGCGACACCTGCTGTTAATTTATGCTAATTTGGGTTAATGTTTTTTTTATACACTGTAACGAAGGTCTATTATTATTAGTTCGTGTGTAATGGGCGTAAGTTGGCTTTATCTACAACTTAGAGTATGTGTAACAGATGTATATGGATGGTCAAAGACGATTCAATATGGATATATATTTCTGGTGATAGACCAGTTTCAGAAATGATAGGAGCTAGAATTGTGTCCTTATAAAAAATAAAAACCCCGCTTGGAGCGCCTTATCCATGCAAGTTGAACGATTTATCTCAGTAGGAGAATTTCGTTTTTTGCATTCACACTTTAAAAGATGTTCTGAAGGATTTTAAAAGCTATACTACATAGGAATATTATGGTATAAAAATATTTTAAATTGATTCCATATTTTAAGAGGAGTTTCTTTCAAATTTGGTCGAGAAAATCTTTTTTTTATGATGAAAATGAAAAATGAAAGCGTAGCATATTTTTATAGAAATGGAGCGTCTTGAATGCACATAAGTGTCGAGTGTTGAGTGACTTTCTAAAATCTCTAAACACATTTTTCTCGGAACCATGTTATTCATCAGAATTTCAAGCCAAGGTCTTGATCGATTGTTCCAATTCCCTTAATTTAAAGCATTCTTGAAAGAATATCATTCTTTGTACGACTGCAAACGGTATAGGCAAGGTCAATAAAACGATTTTTTTTTCCAACTTCCACATTTCACTTTATTTTTCGTCAATACTCATTCTGATAAAATTAATTTCAATAAACAAAAAACATTTTTCATTTAATTTCTCAGCAAGAGGCTGGAAAACTGAAATTTGGGTATGTTGTTCGGCAGAGCCAGAGAAGAGACGCCATTTTGCATTTCGTCAAGATAAAAATCAAACTATCAGAGAAGTTGCTGAGGATGTCGGTATATCGCTTGGCTCGTGCCATGAAATTTTTTCTAACGTTTTGGGTATGAGTTCCGAAATTGCTAAATTTTGACCAAAAGAACCGTCGCATGAGCATCGCTCAAGAGCTGTTGAATGACGTCAACGTCGACCCAGACTTACTCAAAAGGGTCATAACTGGTGACGAATCATGGGTATATGGTTATGATATCGAAACCAAAGCCCAATCGTCCCAATGGATGCGGCCAGAAGAGCCAAGAACGAAAAAAGCACGCCAAGTTCGATCAAATGTCAAACTGTTTTCTTCGATAACCATGGCGTGGTGCATCAGGAGTTCTTACCATATGGTCGTACGGTCAATAAACAGTATTATCTGGAAGTTATGCGCCGTTTGCGAGAAGCAATACGAAGAAAACGTCCAGAATTGTGGAAAAACAATTCATTGCTTTTGCATCACGATAATGCCCCTGCTCATTCATCTTTGCTTGTGAGAGATTTTTTGGCCAAAAACCACACCACAATCATGCCTCAGCCACCATATTCACCGGATTTGGCTCCATGTGAATTTTTCTTGTTCCCAAAACTAAAGAGACCTATGAAAGGACGGAGATTTGCAACGATTGAAGAGATAAAGACTGCATCGCTGGAAGAACTCCAGGCTATACCGAAAAGTGCTTATGAGAAGTGCTTTGAGGATTGGAAAAACCGTTGGCATAAGTGTATTGTATCTGAGGGAGATTACTTTGAAGGGGACAACATAAATATTGATGAATAAATAAATATTTTTTCTTAAAAATACAAAGTCACCTTACTTTTTGAACACACCTCGTATACAGCGTATTTTTTTAGAGGTTCAAAATTTTGAGTTGGCAACACTGCTTCATCTGGCAACCCAGCTGATAGTTGCTGAATGAGGTTTAACGTTTGTAAAAATCTTAAACACGTCCTTTTTCAAAATGCAGGCAAAACCAAGATATGAATTTTGAATTTTTATCCTTTTAGGCACAATATTTGAGGGAATATAGTATATCACTGTTTATATGAATATCTAGATCTCAGAGAACATAAGTATGCATCATGGTAATGTATTATGATGGTATCTATTCCCTTTTCCCGGGATAAAAAAATTAGATCTTTTTTTAAGATGGCAACAAATAACATATTTCCTATATACATTTTATGGACAATTTTATCTTTTATACGAAATAAAAAAACTTTAGAGGACTTGATCTCAAATCTGTGCGAGACCCGATAACAACAAAAAGTATAAGTCCCTTCAACAACAGCTATATAAAAATATACAGATGAAAAAAATATAAAAATCTTTAATCGAAAAGCACCTTTTTCATTTTAGAGTATCCCTTTGTCTTGACTGATCTACATGTTTTATCCAACTCCGGTAGACAGCAAGGCGTGTATATACCCATTTATAAATAAAACAAACTTAATTGAAAATAGAAACTTTGATTAATGATCCGTCATGTCAGCTGGAAACCAAAAGATCACTTGTTGAGTTCTTGCTGAAATTTCATCCGGTTAGCATTTGACCAAGTCAAGCTGAAATCCAGTATAAAGCAATTCAAGCATTCCAACAATCAAACGATCAAACTATCAAGCAATCAAACAATCAATTGATCATTCAATTAACAAATTAATTAGTTTATTCACCAGCAATTTGTTTTAAAAATAAACGAAACGATTTTTAATATTGAAATTTATGCAATTTTTGCATTTATAAAAATCAAAATTGCAATAATTAAATAAATGATATCCAAATGAAATCAAGTCAAACCGGCGCGTAAACGAACATTAAGTCAGCTTCGAAAAATTTATTCAACGTATATTACGTGAAATTTAAATATAAAAAACATAAATTTAAATATTGTTAATTAAATGCCGGCAGTTGCGCAATGTTTGGACGCCAGCGCTTAATAATTATATCAAGATTGTTTTTATATACAGGGGGGAGAGGGTTAGAATTTTTTGTGGTTGAGTGTGTGCGTGTTCTTGTATGTTATTGACATGCAAATATTATCAGCTGGCATTTATTATATATTGTAAAATGCAAATTTCATATAGCTTCAAACACTATTAAATAAATCAGAGGAGAGGTGGGCTGAAGTATTCACGTGCCAGCTGGTTGCCTCTAGCTGGGCAGCATTCTAATATAGCCTCCGGATCGAACTTATTTATTCTATTTCAACAAGCCGTACAAAATAAAATTAAATCATTTCTTAATGCACATACTTACAAATTAAAAGAAAAATAATAATATTAAGAAAGTCAAATTTGGCAAGCCTACTTTTAAATACCCTTCTTCAAATAATAAAGGGACCAAAAAATCTTTAGATTTTAGGCGAGAGTTGAGAAATTCATTTGATTTACTTTTTGAGTGTCGCCAGAGGGCGCTTTGATCATAATTTTGTATTCTGTTGCTTTTTTATAAAAGAAAATTGTCGAAATTGTTGCGAAACTAAAAATATAAAATAATAATAATAATAAAATAATATAAAATATAAAATATAAAAAAAAGTTTTGCAACATCAATTGGATTTTTTTATATTTTGATTGAAGCTTGATTCTACGGCAAAGTTGCTTGGAGTGACCCTTGGTATGGGCTTTTGCCACAAAGAATTTGGGCGGGTCTTCTATTACACCTTTAGCTTTACTCCGGGCCTGGGGCCAATTCCTCCTTTTCACGCTCTCGTCGCACCAGACCCCACTGTACACGGATCCCAAAGGTTCAAGCATTTTAATAAATATCTCTTAAAACTGGCCATCTATTAAAAATTTCGTGTTCGGTCTCAAAATATTAAATTACATGCATCTAGTAATCAAAATTTTGTATGTACTAAATAAATAAAAAACAGCGAGCTGGAAAACGAATCTGAACATTTTATTCGGAAACGTTTTCAAATCGAATTTTGGGTGCCTCCCAATTTACCTGAACGATTACGAAATTTGAATGGTTTGAAACCTAATGAGTTTGTTTCAAAGTGAAATCAAATCGACTTGGCCAAATAGGCTAAAAAGCTGAACACATTTTAAGCACGAAATAATTTTAGAAATATTTATTTTCATATTCTTAGTTTCGTATTTGCGCCAATACCAAGTTAGCTAATTGTTGGATTAATATTTTTAGTAACCCTGTTGACTGAAAAGTACAAAGGGTATACTCATATTTGAGCGAATGTATGTAACATATGTCCTTTATACCAAATATGCTTATCAGTTAGCCTCGAGATATGACGATAGAAATAGCTCGGAGACTAAAGAGAAGCTATGAGTAGACATCCAATTTTACCAGCTGGTGCGCATATTTCCTGAGAAGATCCCAAAGTATTGTTGAATCTTGTCGATATCTTCAGATCCGTTCCCGCCCAGTAAGATTTTCGCGGTCTTTAAATGGCAACACCGGCATTAATATTGTTTATCCGATAATGTGAACAGAGTCAATCTAATCTCTGTACCAAATATTTTTTATTTTTTTCTAAACTGGACCAAAAAAAAATATCATGGACCTCTCGAAACCTAATATATATTATAGTGATCCATACTCTTGACATTTACGAAATAATGTGTCTATCTTGCTTAAATATGTTACTTTAAAATTATTCCTCGAAAGTTTTAAACGCAAGCGAAATATGAGTATATTGTGACTGCAAAAATTCGGAATTGGCAAAACTGAATCCGAATAAAATTATTGCAATTTTTTTAAAACCTATACGTAGCACACAATATTAACAAATAAAATCTGTGACATTTGTGTAATGAGGCGCTAGGGACCACCCTGTATTTTTTTAGACCCATTTTTACATGTAAAGTTGCCGCATACGCAGCGACAAAACTTTACGAATACAAATGACAAAACTTCATATTGATATAACATAAAAATGGTGAGATTAACTTTTTAAAGGCCCATACGCAGTCATTTTGTCATTCTATTCGTAAGTTTTGTGTGCTGTGTATGAGCCTTCAAAAAACGAGCTTTACGAAAATTAATAAAATAAAAAACTTTGAAAACGAGTATAAAAGTAGAATGAAGAGTAGAAAAGAAACGCTTAAAAATAATTGTTACAAATTTAAAAACCAAGAAGTAGAAGCTGTAACTAAAATTTTTAGGAAAATCTTTTAAATTCAGACTTATCGCTATGATGAGTATTTAGTAAGAGCCAAAGTTCCCGAAAATGCCGTGGTACACTCTATAAGAGTATTAAATTTATAAAATAAATAAACAACAATCAAAATTGTGCGTCGTCGTTACGTTTGTGACCAAAAAGGTCATGCAATTTATATATGTAGTAAATACGTATATACGCTTATATAAGTCATTGTTGCTGCTGTATGTGCACATACACATGTAAGTGCATCGTACATGGTTATGTATTATACATACAATATCGTATATATAGTTCTAAAGCTACAGCACATTCTTAATTATTATGTTAGATTGTAATGAGCACGATAGGTTTGACTTTTATTGATATCGTGTGTAGTTAATCAAGGAGAATGTGCACGAAGCATGCAATTTGCAAGTTCGTTGCTTAAGTCTTTCGTTTGCTTAGTCAGCAGCGCGGCATTTGCGTTTGCTTTAGCTTTTACTTTCTAAATTTAAATTACATATTAATATTACATGTTAATTTTACAAGAACTTTCGAGGCGCAGGTGTTGAGACTTCCGTTTGTGATTCAACAGTAGGATATCAGTTTGTCAAAAAGACCAGAGCAACGTAAGCCAGTGCGACCGACCGATCGACCAATTAATGCCGGACAAATCAAATTTACTGAACTTAAAAATAGCTGTATCTCTCTTCGGATTGTTGGCAGCTCCAGCTCCAGCTCTTTGTGGTGCTCCCTTGGCTGCTGCTGTAGTGCATTGAACTTTGGTTTGAAAGTTTTGCGTTTTAACCACAAAACACGGACGGACGACCTTAGGTGTCAATAACTGTTTGCTTAGCTTTTGTTTTATTGTATTAATTGTTGATTGTGAAATGTATAGCGGGTGTGGCATGAACTTGGTTTTTGCCTATGCGTAACAAATTGATCGATTTGTTTAATACCATAATTGTTGAATAAATTTAAATAATTTTATTTCAAACAAGTTGAGTACCTAATGGGCCATATCATCTGCTATGCCAATTGCGTTTATTAACCTTGTAAAGGTTGTATCTAATAAGGCAAATATTTTTAGAAGGTTGGAGAGGTGAAAAGATCTGAGCCGACTAATAAACATTATACATACATGGTTGCTAAGCGGGCCACTTTTTCGGAGGACGTCTTCGATTTTGATAACCACATAAATATGTATTGCAAAATATCGATTATTTATGAAGTTATCGATAACTGTATATTGAATTGTTCAATTTTAGACTTTTTTTTGGCAAGCCTTAAATAAAGAAATCAACGATTTTGTTTTCAATGAAAGATACATTTTTTTTTTCTCTCGAATATTTATTATTGGAAATCAACTCTTAATTTTATGGGTTATAATCCAACATTTATGAAAAAGTAAGTCACTATACATTTAAAAACATTTTGCGTGGTATCATTTAGATTAATCTATATATATACATACAATATTTAAAAAATGAAGTAGATTTTATGATATGAAACGCCTTCTGAGGTCTTT
Organism: Chymomyza amoena; assembly: GCA_037043745.1. NCBI lineage: Eukaryota > Metazoa > Arthropoda > Insecta > Diptera > Drosophilidae > Chymomyza > Chymomyza amoena. Next base: position 66,492 of record JBAMAX010000438.1, read on the forward strand.
TGGATGAAGGCGTTTTAGGCGTCTTCTTGGTCTATTTAAAATTTAAAACAAAATTAGTTTTAAAAAAATTTTAATTTAATCTTTTTTAACGATTTTACAATATTATAATAACTACAATATAAAAACACTAGTAAAAATAATTTTAATGCACAGCTAAAATTTTGTTTAAGAAAATTTATTTTTGTGACCTTCACCTTACCTTACCTTTACTACTTATATTTACGGCTACTATTCAAAAACTGTGTTAAAATATCAAAATTAATATTAATAAAATATTCCAAGTTATTATCTTTCAAATCCGAGGAGTTATGCTTATTTTTCGAGGTAGTGTTTACTTTGGCACCCATGCAAGGTTCCTCCACTAAAATAAGCCAAACTTTCTGGATTATAGGATTTACTAGCTTTATATTTTTTTTTGGTTTTTCTCAGTAATTTTACACCCATGAAATTCCATTAGCCCATTTTTTAGAAAGAGGGCAGATAATCTTTGAATTTTAAAATTAAGAAAAAAAAATTGTTTGAAAACGTTAAAAAACTGAAAATAAAAATGTTTTTTCAAATTCACATATACGTCCTCGCTCTGGATGCCCAAGCACGTCAACAACTGATGAAAACGTTCAAGCAATGAAGAAAATTGTTTTGAAAAATCGTCCTTTTTAGTATTTTCGTCGCAATTTTGTTATATTTTCTCAACCCTAAACAATCCTTGGACTTCTACGAACATTTCAAGACCAAAATTAGCCAAATCGGTTCAGCCGTTCGTGAGTCCATAAGCTTAGAAGGAACATAACATTGTGACACGAGAATTTTATATATAAGATATTTAATATTTTAAAATTGAATAACTTTTAAATCATTTTTTTTTAAATAAATTTAAACTTAGAGAGCTTTAAAAAATGTTTACCTCGAAACAGGTATTTTTTTTAAATAAACTAAATTTAAATTAAGCCCCAACTTTTCTTATATTTAAAAAATATGTGCTAGAATTATAGCATTATATATTCAGGATAAAATAAATCATTTTATTTACAGATTAATATCATACTTTACAATTCAGGTTAGGTTAGGTTAGGGCGGGAGTTGGGACCGACGTCCCAACTCATTTGGCCAAGGATTCACCACATTTTCCCACTTTATAGGTCCCCTACGAAAGTTGAGGAAGCCATCCGGCTGCCTGAATGAACCTTAAAAGGCATTTTGGACTCTGTTCAGAGAGCTGAGATAGATCATTTAGAAAATGTGACTGTAGGAACCTAAATCTTTTACTGCCCAGTCCTGGGCAGTGACAGAAGAAGTGTTCCACCGTCTCCAGCTCCTCTTCATCGCCACAGCTTCTACAGAAGTCATGGTGGGGAGCATTCAAACGGGATGCGTGGTTTCCTACCAACCAGTGTCCCGTAATGGCACGGATGACAGATGAGCACTGGGCTAAGCACTGAGCAAAGTCTAAAATTCAACAAGAGTAAAAAATTTTTAATTAAAAATTAATAAAAAAAATTTTAAAACTTTAACAAAACAAAAAATATTTTATTATGGCTAGAGGCTGCTATTTTGAAGAGCATGCGACAAATTCAGATTTTAATTTCGTGTACGACTTTAAATAAACTTGGATTGGAATTAAGTTTGAAATTAAATTTAAGTTTAAAATTTTAAATCAAAAGCAAATAATTTTCCCCAAGAATCGTTCAGGGTATATAAATCAAAAATAGTGCAAAGGAATAAATGCATCTTCATAGTCTTTTTCCTGATAAAGGACATCGCTTGTATTCATATAAAATTCGTTTTAAACCAGCATAGACTAAAATAAAATATATGTGCAAAGTATAGCCTATAGGTTAAAATATTGTAATACCCTAACGGAATTTATACTAAGAAAGTTATTAATTGTGCTCCAAAAAAAAAAATAAAAATCAAAACTAACATTTTTTCCGGATTCGTTTTTACGAGCTCTCAAATCCCAATTTTTTGGTGCTACTCGTATTTCCCTTAGTCACTGTTAGCAGAGGGAAAGTATCGAAGATGCTATTTCTATTACAAAGAAAATTTTTTATCCAAGACATGCACCATACAAAAATTCGGTTTGAGTTTTGCATGCTCTTTTTTGGGTTGATTCAAGAAAGATATAATTAAAAATATTTATCAGTAAATATTTAACGTGAAATAAGCTGGAATGGAATCTTAGCATATCAAAGAATATTTTAAAACTTATTTTACTTAAAATTATTTTCATTATTATTTTTTTAATATTTTGCCAATTTCTTTTCTTACAACGAAACATTCGGTTTCAAAACACATGAAAAATTAGTTTTGGTGAAATTGGCAGCACCAAATACTGGGTTTTAAAATTATTTAATTTATTTATTATTTAATTTAAGCAGCATGTTGTTCTAACCTGCAAGATATTTTATGATTTTATAGAGTGGGCGTAGCCAGCAACACTCTGCTATGGCGGTAAAGGAACTCAGTATCTCTAGAGCTGGGTCGTTATATCATCAAACAGGTTGGTTGTTAAATTAACAATACTCATTAAGTAAAACAAACTTTATTAAACATTTGCAGCATTTTTTTTTTTTGACACATTAAAGCGTTATGAATGTGATATTAAAATTTTTGCGATCGCAATCAAAAGACTTAAGCAACGAACTTGACTTCCTACAATGCAAAAAACCGCTCAAGTTCAATGGAATTTTCGTATTCGATTGGCTGTGGTGGGTCGATGTCGCTGCAAATCGAGTTACGATAAATTCAAAATTAGAATGCATTACATTACATAAATTACAAGTTAAGATTAAAAATTAATGAGACGGGGTTGACAGTTGCACTAATTGGTGGTACTTAATTGCCCGTTTTCACCTAACAACAGGCGCAGCTGTGGCATAAAGGCAAAGATACTAGATACCAGATATCTCAGGAACTTAGCATATGTCGTTATGCCGTAGAGCTAATGAAACTGTTAAATCAGTTTATTATTATTATTTTTTTTTTTTTCGTTTCTAAGCAGCTGCACAGTAAAATTTTAATTTATTTTAATTTGCACAGTAGCCGCCGCGTGAAACTGCCCATAACAAAAATGTTATATAGATATAAGTATATATATGTATATATAATGTTTATAACGCCTCTTAGAAAGTGCTTGACCTTCAGTTGTTTTAAGCGCTTACTAAGCGCACAATTAGAGGGGCTTAATTATCAGCTTTGGCATGCTCAATTTTAAGATATTTTCAGTATAGAATACTTCTTGGTCAGCACTATTCGTAGTATTTAGAATTCGACTATAACCTTGACTAAAGTTAATAAAAAGCTTTAAAGTTGTCAAATAATTAAAAGGCGTTGTAATTTACATAGCAAAGCATGCCATATTATATAATTAAGCTTTTTGATCCACATGTAATTCAAGTAGTCGTTGTCCCCAATAATGTTAATGGCCAACACATGCCCGCAACCAGTTTGAAAAGCTGAAAGCATCTTAACCAGAAACATCGAAATTGTTTGCCACGCACAATAAGACAAATATGTCAGAACTTTAAAATCTTACAATAAAAAGTATCTTCAGCTGTTGGGCTTAACTGGAGCGTTCACTAGGAAATAACTTAAATAGAATTATGCAAATCATGCAGAATAGCAAAACCAGCAACTTGCCTAGAAAAAAAAACAAAATACAAAGCCTAAGCGAAACATTTCCGATTTAAACAAGAATTAGCACATACCACTTTGAACCAGGTCTTTGACGCCAATAGCTTAAAACATAATTAACAACTTCATTATGAACTTAATTAGCGTGCGCCACAAGATTCTGTGTACACTGCAGCCAAAAGCCGAAAAAACCCCATGCAAGTGGGAACTTTGTTATGACCATGACTCAGTTAGCCACAAGTGACTGTCAACCGACCGAACTTGGCCACATTTTGACGCATGTGCGTCGTCTTGCCGGGGAAGACCAGGCCAGCCTCAAATTACGAATGTTGTAGCCGGTCTCCAGTTAAGTGGAACTGCAGCTGATCTCGAATTGAACTTTAAGGCTTGCCGCAAAGACGTCAACTGGTGAAATACTTTAATTGCCGACATTAGTTAATCGTGGGGAATTTGTGGTCACAGCTGCGAAAACTTTAAAGAGCTAGATATTAATTTGTTTTCAAAAGTGTTTTCCAAAGCCACACACAAAACTCACATGACTTTTAAAAGCTGTCTGTCATACGCATTCAAAATATTCCACTTAATAGATGGGCAGAAGTTTGTTTTTGTTATGAACTGTACAGTCACTGCAAAGGGTTATATTTAGTTTTAAACGCAAGATGGAGTTTCAATAAAAAAGATTGAATTTTCAACAAGTAAAATTTAAAAAAAATGGTTTTCACTAATTCAAACCAGCTAACAAATGCTCTGAGAGCCTAGTTTGAATAGAATAATTTCCCAAGAATACCCTTTTTAAATGTTAAACAAATTGTTAGCTCTTCTTCCAAACTTAAAACTGTTGTAAAGATTTTAGGTCCGGAAGCTTTATTTAACATATTTAAATTGCTCAAGCAATTGTATCTCTCTTGGTGATTATTAGTATCGCGGAAATTAGTTTTCGTAAATTCCTTGCAAGGCAAGAGCTGCTTTTTTATGAACAGAGTCCCAAAAATCAGAACAAATACAATCCGTATATACTCTATTCTGTTTTCGACAGTATTGAAATAACGAGGTCTACAAAAAAAATTTGTTTCAGGCCCATACTTCGCACTAAATGACAAGCCCTCATATAAAAAAAATCCCACTATTATTTTT